>LPNX010369608.1:931-54938 GCA_001517045.1 Pseudotsuga menziesii | reverse complement strand
ATATGCACTACATCAGACAGCTTGTGCATGATGGCACCATTCACCTACTCTTCTGTTCATCTTCAGAACAAGTAGCAGATATCTTCACCAAAGTTTTTTTTGAGAAGAAATTCAGCAAACTCAAATCACTGTTGGGGAATGCTGATCATGCTGTGAAGCATGAGTGATGACAAGATTTTTAAATTTTGTTTTACTGTCCATGTTTAAGGGGGGATTTTTCCCACTGGGTTTTTGCCTCTTTCTTTGGTTAAATGGACATGTAGTATGTAAAGGGTGACTAAGCCTTGTTGCTAGGCCCTATAGTTTTTTGATATTTTACTCATAAGTCAGGCTTAAGGGGGGGTGTTAGAATAATCAACCCATAGTTAGCTACCTTAGACATTAATTAATCCGATTTTTGTCTTATTTTCCTAGTTTCCATATTCCACCTTATGCAAGTTGTCCTCCACACATCCAAAGTGGTCAAAATTGCTAAATTTGAGTCATGGAGTGCTTGAGAAACCACTTGGAATCAAATCTACTTTATTCCTGGCCTTCCTAGCGCATGTCTGTTTTTTCTACTTTATTGCCTGCTTTTTCTGAGTTTTAAGGCAATTGGGAAATTTTGACTAGGTGAAGTTAAATTGTTTTTTGTCCTCATCATCCTCCACTCTTTTCTCCTAATAAAAGCATGTATTAGTTATACTTCCATCATCTATTAGCCTGCCTAATTGATTTTTCCAATTCGTGAGCTCCTAGACAGATTTGGAAATTGCTTTATGCACCTATGGGGGATTTGCTTAGATTTAGTAAGCCTGCTTTTGACCAAATTCGAATGGAATCCTTATGCATTCAAATATCTCATGTAATTATTTATTATGGCAGCCTATGACTTCACAGGGTTGGCTATTGTACACTTATTCAATACAGATTAGTGTTCTGCTCCATATTCAGTCTCCTTTGTGTGTAATTTGCATGTGTAATTGGCAATTGTTGTGAGTGTAATTGTTCTAACACCTGGGTTCAATTTCCACAATCCCTCATGCTCCTGATCAAGGAAACATCATTTCCTTGACTAGGGGCAGGTCTCCCTCTGTCGATGCCAACATACATATTCTAGAGGATAGACCCAGAGGTCCCTGTACCTTGGTTTCATTTACATCATTGATGAATTCCTTGGAAAACTTGAGAGGAGTCCTTAGTGCCTCTTGGGATGGTTGTTTCTCATGTGATCAAATTCAACTCCATCATCGCACCATTGCGATTCGTATAGGGTTTGTTATGGACAGTACTTGGTTGAAGACCCCGGATGTCACCTGACTCTAGCACATTGGTGAGTCCACTCGAGGGACCTAAATGGGTTATGTCCCTTGTGATTTCTGGGTTTCATTGGAGACAGTGATCAGAAGCCCCAGCAGTGCTTCCATATACCTTTATGATCGATGCAGCATACTTGTACCGCAGAGACTTTGACTCTTAATCAGCAATTTCACACAACTATGTATTAGATCCAGTAAACCATGAGTCATGAAGATATAGTATTCCATGAGAATGCCATGGGTCCAATGTACTAGATTAGTATTGTATTCAAATTCACATAGAGGAAACCATCATTGTAACATCAGTTGTATATGATTGGCTCTTGTATTTTAGAGCATAGATCAAATGATTCTTTTGACATTGTCATGAGCATGGGAATTTCCACCTCATCCATATACATGTCACACATTTATTGTATCTCACCCATTTATGGGAACCAAATTAATACAAAAACCAAAAGCCACCATGCCCCAGCCCTGGAAGCACCACCTCTCTACAACAAATCCTATGATGTCCATCGGCCATACATTGAGCTCCTTCCCTCACACATCAGGGGGCAATCTGTTAACCCAAAAATACACCACATAGCTCTCAATGGCATACACCACCCAAGGACACCATCTCACAACACTGATTTCACTCCATAAGACCCTCCATTTGACCCCCACAACTCCAAACAAGCCCAAGGATGAAGAAAAGGGTTAAAAACCCCAAAAAGGAGCCCAAAATAGCCCCCTAGGAGCTAAAGCCTTCAAAAAGGGGCTAAAACCCTAAAAGGTGTCTAAAGTTAGGGAGGAAGGGGCTAAAACCCTACCCAAGGGCTTAAAACCCTAAAATCCCTTGGAAAAGCTATAAAAGGAGGGTGGGGGGTCACTCTCAAAACACTCCTCCCTTGCCTATTTTTATGCTGCCCATGGATGCTTTGAGACCTTTGCCTCTCAAACCACCCACATTCCCTCTCCTCCACATCCATTCCCATTTGAGCCATTGCTCCCCCAACCAAGAGAGAGAGGCTTCCAGGAGCTAGGGCATGGTGGCCCATTTCCACCCAATAGAGGTATAATGTTTCTTTACATGTTTGTTTAGTTGTTTTTGCTTTCTAACCTTGTTTTCTAGACACGGGTTTTATTATTGACATTGTTTGCATGTTTCTTCATGGTAGCTTAGGTTTGTTTTGCAGGGTTAAGGAGGCGAAACCCTAACCCATTTTCTACAGAGGGTTTCACAAAGCTTCATCCCCACTTCTTCTTTCTACTCTTGCTATTAGATCTAGTCTACAGTTGTTGCCATTTGCTTATTCTTGTTTAGATTATCTTAGTTTAATTTGCTATTCTGTTTATGCTATTTCCATTTCGTTTTTTCATGTTTTCAAAGAGTAGGAACCTACCCCTGTGCTCTACATGCACAAGGGAGCCATTCTTGCTCTTGCAGTGAGGAGAAATCCTCACTACAGGCCTCACTGAACAATTACTTACTAAATCTGACATCTCTAGGAGTGTCTAATAACCCTAGTGCCCCACAACTTGTGGGGGCTTTGCCTCCTCTGACCAACAAGGAGGGTTATCCTTAACACAATGGTGGGTACTATTTCCCCGACTTACAATGACTCACCTAGGGCTGACTTCTCTAGGATAGTCCAATAACCCTAGGTCCCCACAACTGCAGGGACTTAAACCCTTGACCAATAGTAGGGTTACACACAATGACTTGACATGAATTGTTTACATTATGGAAACTCTCGATAGGAACATCGCGGCATGACATGACTCAAATACATTACATACACATCTCAGAATAAACATCAGGGTACAATACATAATATAGATAGATGAATACATTCCGAAGTTACAAATACATCAACACTCCCTCTTAACTAGGAAGGTATTCTATTGACACAATTTATCAGCACAAGTATCCTTCTCTGTATCATCTAGATCATCATCGAGTCCTCGTCATCTTCAAGTGATATTCATCTTCAAGTGATATTCATCTTCAAGTTATCTTCATCTTCAATTCATCTTCATCTTCAGATATGGATCATCACTCAATCTGGATCATCACTGCTGGATCATCATCATGGGTGCTATCTCATCATTCTTCTCATCACAGGAAGTTCTACAGAACTAGCGATTTTTCATGTTGGTTGTATGCCTAGCCTCCATGTAGGTCTTATTCAGTGCTTATATCTGACCCTAAGTTAGAATGGCCCACCCAGCACTCACATCTGACCATGTGGGAACACATCCCACAACCCTATCAGAAAGGCCCAACACTTACAATCACCAGCATGATAGGACACAGCTACTATCATTTGTGAAAAGGCACAGCACTCACATCCACCAACATGATAGGACACACCTACTATCATCTATGGAAAGGCTCAGCACTTACATCCACCAGCATGGTAGGACACACCTACTACCATTCGTGGAAAGGAACAACACTTAAAATAACCAGCATGGTAGGACACACCTAATACCATATGTGAAAAGGAACATCACTTACATCTGACCATGGAAGGATGATCCAGATGGAGATCGGTGGCCACCCACCTATTCCACTGGCTCAAAACAATTGTCCATTGTGGTAGTTTCCTAGTTATTTTTCGGCAGTTTTTCGAGTCCTAAACTTCTAGGGCCGTTTTGAGGCCTTAAACGACGTTTTTTGGAGATTCGGGGCCAAATGGTTGCCATCGACATCCATTTGACCAACCAAAATTTGTAAAGCTTAGATAGACCTTTCCAACGAGCTATCGAACGCCCAAATCGTAGATCGTATGCAAAAGTTATGACCCTGGGAAGTTGACTGTTCAACTTACCACCTTGGGGCCGCAAACTTTATGATGGTTCATCTTCTAGGGTTACGTTTTGGGAATTTTGGGGTTCTCACATCATTCTTATTATAAAAAGGCCCCTTTGGCCTCATTTTGTATTCAGCTTGGCACGAATGAGCGTAGCATCCACATCTCTTCTCAGAGATAGCTACCACCATTCTAGCAATTGTATTACAGTCTGTTCTATTTCCGCCATTTAATAGAATATGTGTTTACTGTATCTTTGTTATCTTTGCAAAATGTCTATTATTATGACTCTGTATATGTTCTTTCATTTCATTCATGCATAAATCCGGATCAAAGGAACTTAATCCTCTCACCATGTCAAAAGGGCACTCAGTCCCAGACCAAGAGTTCCTGGTGTTAGAAAATAGGACCGTAGAGCAATAATAGATATATAGTTAAATCAATAAAGAAGATGTAAAACACATTAAAACATTATAGAGAGACACAGATAAACGTGGTTCACCCAAACGATGGGCTATGTCCATAAAGAAATTGCTAGCTTTTTATTACAGTCCATAAATATGAAGGGATACACCCTACAGCAAAACCGTTGCACTTCCTCTTCATGCTCTCACAATCTCTCTTCCAATATAATACAATACCATAACATACCGAGTCGTTTTACAATGCTTTCTTTTATAGGGAAATACAATGGGAAAATTCTAGGGTTAACCCAATACCATGGGTCTGCAATACTGTTGGCCAACACAACTAGATAATATCTTTGGATATTGAAGATTACAGGCAAGGAGAACGAGTGTACAGTACTCCTAGGTTACAATCACAACTAAATAATATCTCTAGATCTTGAATATTAGGCTCCACAACCAACACCTGGTAACTAACCAGGTCCCTCCATTCTCCCAGAGAATGGCAACAACCCTTATATCTAATCAAGTGGGAACACATTCCTCAATCACATCAGAATGTCCATGCACTCATATATGTTCATGTGAGAACACATCCCACAGTCATATCAGAATGGCCCTCAATCCCAAACTAAGCTTTCCTAGTAACTGACCAGGTGCCTCCATTCAAAGAATGGCAATTGCCCTTATATCTGATCAAGTGGGAACAGATCCCTCAATCACAGTAGAATGGCCATGCACTCATATCTAATCATGTGAGAACACATACCACAATCATATCAGAATGGCCCTCAGTCCCAGACTAAGCTTTCTTGGTAACTAACCAGGTACCTCCATTCAAAGAATAGCAATAGCCCTTATGTCTGATCATGTAGGAACCAATCCTACAATCATATCAGAATGGCTCAGCACTCATATCTGACATGGAATGAACTAATCCTCTAACCATGATAGAATGGCTCAGCCCTTACATCCGACCATAGAAGCAACCAATCCTCTCACCATGTCAGAATGGCTCACAGACTCATCACTTCCCCTTGGAAGGAACCTCGATCTGGAGAACACCAAGCTTCTCCCTGAAGTACTCAAACTTCACTCTGGCTAATGGCTTTGTCAACACATCATCTATTTGTATGTGCGTCACAACATACTGGAGCTTCACTACTCCTCTCTACACCATATTCCTGATATAGTGATACTTGTTCTCGATATGCTTCGACTTGTCATGGAACACCGGGTTCTCCAACAACTTCACACAACTCTGGTTGTCACAATATATACAAGTAGCATCCAACTGGAGATAAAATAAATTAGACAGTAGATTCCTCATCCATACTTCCTCACAACTAGCTGAACATGCTGTGACATACTCTGCTTTAGCTGTACTCAATGCCACATAGGATTTATTCCTACTAAACCAAGAGATCACACCTGATCCCATACTGAAGAAACACCCTGAAGTGCTCTTCCTATCGATGGAACTACCTTCCCAATCTGAAACAACATAACCCTCTAGGTTAATCTTTTGATTCACCTCATATTTGATCCCATAATCAACTATACCCCTCAGGTACCACAGAATATGCTTTGCAGCAATCAAGTGAACATGTCTCGGATTTGTCAGGAATTGGCTCAAGGTGTTCACAGCAAATAAAATATCTAGTCTCGTGTTCATCAAGTACATCAGGGACCCAATCATCTAACGATACATCATCGCATCAACCACTTCTGATGAAGCATCACTCAATAGCTTTAGGTTCAATGCCATATGTGTGGTCATGGCCTTGCAGTCCATCATCCCAAACCTCTTCAGGATCTCTACTCCATAATTCCCTTGTCCGAGGAAGATTCCATCTGTATTCTGCCACACCTCCATGCCTAGAAAAATAGTGCATCGACACATAACAGGAGCATCACTAGTATTCCACCTTCAACCTTGAAGAAAAGGTTGGACTCCATTTTACTCTCAGTAAATCCTAGAGTCATCAGTAATCTATCCATCATGTCGTACCCTATTGAATCTCAATATATTCTGCAGTCACTCCCTCTGAAGTATCATATTCCTCTGTCTTTCGTACTCTATGCATAGAAACATTCTGTACCAGAGTGACAAGTAGCTTCCTCTGGTACTAATATTCTATGTATCCATCTAGGATCACTGGATACTAAGATCCTCTATATTGAACTTTTTCAAATGTTCTTCTTGCACCCATCTGTGAGCTTGTCATCCTTTAGAGGCTTTCATCTTCAACCTTGTAGCAAAGGTTAAGATCTTCATCAAGATCCTCATGTATGTGTTATCCCATGGGTGTCTTATGAACTCGTACAAGGCCTTCTTTCATTTGCACACATTATTATGCATGTCATGTGACTTCACTTCCAATGGATGCAAATGTCTCTTCGTAGTCTATGCCTTCTTTTCGTGAGAAGCCTCGTGCTACAAATCTTGCCTTGTATCCCACGATGTTTCCATCTACTACATGATGCAACTACAAACTTCCCTTCACGTATCGATACTGCATCCTATATATCATTCTTCCTGAATTGGTCTTCCCTTTCTTCGTGGTTACTTCTTCATGGCTAGAAGGTTCTGCATCAATGATGTCATTGCATTCATCATATTATTCTTCATCTTGAACTGTCGTCACTTGTTCTTCGAAAAAAAGTCTCATCCTTCTTTGCTTGTAGGTGATTATGTATGCAATCTTTCCCATCACATGCATATTAGTAGTATACTATCATTAATTCAAACATTCTATCATGCATAATACATTAACTGAATATAAACAAATGCATAACAAAACAATATCATGAAATGACAATAGAATACTTATCTTTATTTGTTTCGTGGGTGGAATTTTTCTTGAGCCTTCAGCTTCATCATCTTCTTCATTCATAATAGCATTGTTTCTTATCCAAATGATAATATGGATAAGAGGTTCTTCAAGAGTTGAGTTCTCCATATTCCTCATTGCTTGAGTTATCTTCTTTGGATGGTGAGAGCTTAATCTTCAGTTTCTCCCATCTTCTCTTCTCTTATTATGAGTCGAGCTTGTTCTTCTTCCCAGAGTCTGCTGAAAGTAATCACTTCCTCCTGGCACACATTCTTTGAATGAATGAATCCTATGATCCTAGGAGACCATTAAAGGTGGATATCACCACTTCTACATTCTCCACTTCTTCTTCTACTGTTACAAGTTGTTCTTTGATTTAAGAGGCCCTCGATTATATGGTCTCTACATTCTGGATCTTCACGTCCTTCAACCTTTTTCTCAAAGTCATATTCTGATTTACGTTATTCCCTTGAAATAGCTTGGTTAAGAAATCAAACATCTCTTTCAATGTATTTAGGGAAGACACTTGTGGTATAAGGTGATCCTCTATTGAATCAACAATGATCTTCTTGGCCTTGACCAAGTTCTTCTGGTGTAAGGATTTTAGCCTCATCTCCCTCTGGAACTGGAACCTCTCTACTTATGTAGGTGTCTAATTCATTTTCTTCAGAGAGATAATATGCTTCCATGCTTGAAATTTGTCAACTTCACCAAGATTATAATCAAGCTGATGTGATAGATCACTTTGAAATGAGAACCTCAAATGAAAATAGCAAAAGATTAGATCTTACCGATTTGAGGTGTCCGTCATGGTTTCAGAGTTGGATGATCTAGGGTTTGTCAGAGAAACCCTAATTTTCAAAACTTGGAATATTTTATATCTGATTGGATAGAAAGATATATCTCTTCAAGTTGACCTGTCCAATGTACTCCTTTTCTAAAAACAGTAGAGGGAAGCTCCTAGAATAGGAAGCCCTAGTTTACTAATTTCTTCTGTAGAAAGGCTTGATACTGTTTCTATGGTATTTATGAAATTACTACTCCTCTGTGTCTAAAACTTCACATTGAGGTAGCCTCACCTGTCCTTGTTTGAACACCATAGGTTTCATCATAATTGGTTTCACCAATTAAGACTTATCATCATTTTCCCAAGGTGACCTGTTACAGGACTGTTTAGAACAAAAAAGTTGTACGGACTTCCACGTGTCATTATTCCATCTTCTAGGTATAAAAGTTGGACCACAAAATTTAAAGTCTGTTTCATTTCTAGAACATATTCATAAATTTCATTTGGACCTTTGTATCCCAAGATATAGAAATTCTCCCTAGGTGTCCTATTTATAGATGAATCCTGGAAGAGGCTTGAACCCTAACTTGGAGGGATCATATATCCCATAATATAGTGAATTTGAGGCTGAATTTTTGACATGGTGTAAATAGGGATTTCATATTCATCTTGTGAATGTTTCAGCTCCTTATCCTTCTCCAATACTGAGATATAGCATATGTACCAAAACTTATCAGGTTTAGTATTTAGGGTTTTTCCAGCTCGAGGTCAAACTAGGGTTTGACTTTCCTGGAGTTTCACCCAACCAAAAATCTAGAACTAGGTCTCTAAACTTCGATTTTGATGAGGAGATAAATCCTATGCTGGGCTCACCCAAAAATTCCTCTTCTATAAGAAGCCCTAATTTCTCGCACCAAAAACTTAAAATGCTCAGAATCAAATTCTGCTTCGACAGAAAGATGCGCCCTTCAATGGAGAGTCAGCGTAGCATACTTTTGCTGATGGATTGTGGAGAGAGACCCAAAAAGTAAGAATCCCTAGCTTCTCCAACTATAGAATTTCTTCTTCTCAGGTTAGCTCTGATACCATGTTATAATTTGATCATTCAAGCTAGCATTATGATCTTAGGATCTTATCTAAGAGAATAACATGCACAGCAATAAAACAAAAGAGATAAGAGACACAAATAATTTTCCTTGGGGAAACCATAAAAAAGAAAACCCCACAAATTCCTCAGAGACAAAATCAGCACTAAAGGTAAAACCCGAAAACATAAAGATGATCTCCTGACAGTAGTAGTCTCTCTCTCTGATCCCAACAACTTCTCTCTCACTCATGCGCCCCAATGAGTGAGTGTGTGTGTGATAAATAAAGAGGCTCACTCTCTATTTATATTCCTTTGTTCACTTGAATCTCTGTCCAATATGTTGGCCTCACTTAACAATTACTTACTAGAACCGACATCTCTAGGAGTTTCTAATAACCCTAGTGCCCCACAACTTATGGCGAGTTTGCCTCCTCTAACCAACAAGGAGGGTTATCCTTAACACAATGGTGGGGACTATTTCCGTGACTTACAATGACTCACCTAGGGTCAACTTCTCTAGGATAGTCTAATAAACCTAGGGCCCCACAATTGTGGGGACTTTAACGCTTGACCAATAGGAGGGTTACCCACAATGACTTGACATGACTTGTTTACATTATAGAAACTCCCGATAGGAACATAGGGGCATGACATGACTGAAATACATTACAGAAACATCCTAAAATAAACATCGGGGTACAATACTTAAGATATATGAATGAATACATTCTGAAGTTACAAATACATCAACACTGATATGCTCATTTAGTGACAGGCATAGGCTTGCTAATAAAATTATAGATGGTATCATATTCAGTTTTTGTTTTAAAGGTTAAGGATCCCCCAATTTTTAATAAAGTATTAATATCTTCTTATTCCTCTAATTCCATCCACAATGGAGTTTCAATGTCTAAGCTCGGTCTAGATGGAGGATATAAAGTCATATTCTTAATGGAACTTCCATCAGAAATTGTCATGGACCCTGATCTACAGTTGATGTATGCATTTACTGTAGCTAGACATGGTATTCCCAAGATTAATGGGTCCCCCCCCAACTATGACTTAGGCTATAAAACAACAAAGTCTATAGGGTATTTACATGAATCAATGGAGGCAATGAAGTATTCCATAATTCCTTCTAGTTTAATGGTATATCTTTCATCCTTCTCTAGTATGGTTGGGGTAGGCCTGAGATTAGCGAGTCTTAGTTTTTTTAAGGTCTCAATGGTCATAACATTTATTGAAGCACCTAAGTCAACAAAAAAACTAAATTTTTGAATCTACCCAATACATACTGTGATAGTGGGGTTACCTGGGTCCTTGTATTTGGCCAATGGGACTTTCCCCATCATTAGTTCAGATAAATTCCCTACCACATGCACTGTAGGGGGATATTTAGGTTTCCTTCCTGGTTTTTTTACAAACAAGTCTCTAATAGTTTTGGCATAAATAGGTATGTCAAGTAGGGATTGTAATAGTGGAATTATTACATAAATATTTTTCAACTCTCCTAGGAGGTTAAAACTAGGTTGTTGCAAGGCATTTTGAATGGGTTAATCATTCAGGATACGGTGGATCTCTTAAAGACTATGTAAGTTGCATTTCAATACATGTCTCTGCAAGTGATTAAGCTAATGTTTCATCATCTATCTCAATCGGTGTTTCAACTGGTGTTTCAGCGTCATCAATAGTGGGGATTGTTGAACTAAATGAATTTCCAAATGGTGGATTCATTCCTTCATCATTCATAGAGGATGGAACATCCTCAATGAATATTAGTTCCACCACCCTCCCTGATCATCAGTGTAAATTATTACAAGGGAGAGGGGAAATGGAATAAGCTGGCATGATGGAAATTTCGAATTGTTGCACCGCCTTATTGTTATGATTGGGGTTAGTTTGAGAAGGAAATTGAGGATGGGGTGGTGTGCCCATTTCTCTAGTGTTATTTGGGAGTTGTAGCTATGGATTCTGATACTATAGATAGGATGGTTGATTATGAGAAAATGGGTTCCTTGGATATGGATTTCTCCATCCCAAAGACCAAGGAGCGTGTTGGTTTGGATGTGTTTCCCATGAAGTCCAAGGTTTCATATATCGTGCTACAAGTTGTGAAGGTTGGTTCCAATGTGTGTTAGGATATGAGTATGGTGGAGGAAATTTATTATTAACATCATTCCAGGAATTAGAATGAGTAGGCTCAAATTTCAAACCTAGAATCCGTAGTTGCCACAGTTTCTTGTGCGAAATGAAACAGGCATGTTCCGTGTATACAGTGGATTCTTGAAATATTGATTTGGATTTTGGAAGTGAGGGAAAAATATTTGGTATCATGCTCCAATTTTCACATACCACACACCTCCACCTTATCAAGTGGACATTCTTTCAACGAGTGATTCTTACTGCACCTAGGGAAGAACACCCCAAGTACCAGATCTTTAGCCACTTGTTTATGTTTTTCTCTCATGGAATCCAGTTGTGAAGAGATGGAACCTATCATGTCCCTTTTAAAATTCTTGAGGATATTTCCAATCTCTTCCTAGTAGATCCTTTTCCAGCTAACTTCTGTGCCTGTGAGAAAACGTCTCGGTCCCTTATGTTGGTTCTGGAAGACCCTCTGGAGTATCGTTGACATTAGTCCACTATATGGTCAAAGGATTCCTTGGAGATGTATCCCTTCCCTAATAGATTAAACATGTCCAGACAATATTCTCTTATTCCCTGCAACTGAATTATCTTGAGGACATCCCTTCCAATAGTGGTTTGACCTGACCTCTGCACATTATACAAAAGCCTTTCCATAAAATCCTTCAAGGTAGCAGGAAATAGTTTCATCTTCTTCTCAATGGAGGTCTGCTCATAACTTCGACATAGAATTTTGAACTCAAAGAGGAATTCATCTGGACTTCTGTCGACTTCCCATGAAAGTGAGGTAACAATGAGGGTGAAATATTCCTCCAGGGGACCTATCCAGATGGTTTCTGAATAGGAAACTAGAGTGTGGATATTGTCTCCTCATGATGGAGTTCACCATTATCATTATGATTGTCCACTACCTCTTCTTCATGATCATCATGGTGATGCTCATTACTCATAATTACCTCTTCCTCTATATTTTCTCAGTTCTTATGATCTTCAAACTCCTGTCGAAACTGCAACCGATCCTCTTTTTTAACTTCCTCTTTGTTTATTTGATAGACCTCCTCTGGTCTACCTTATCCCACAAAACTACCCTTATCTCCTGGATTTCCTTCCGTAGGGAAACCAGATGGTGCCACAACTCCTATTGCTCTCTCCATAGTTGACACTAATGCTTCCAACCTAGGAGAAACATGGATTCTTCTCACAGATGATGGTCCTTAATTTCGAGCACCAGTAGAAGAATTAAATCTGGAAACTAATTCATCAATGAATCATCTCATCCCTCATGTCTCATCATTGAAGACCCAAAAATAGATGTTTGATACATTAATAAAACTATTCAAAGGGAAGAACATCAACCAGAAGATGACCTTGAGAAATCAACTCAAGATTGTGAAGATTCAACACTAAGAAACCAATCATTCCTACTTTACTAGGATTTCTCAAATCAAGGAGAAACTAGAGGCCATCAAAAAAATGTCAAAGAAGAAGAGATTGTGATGACCACCTTGAATAGTGTCCCAAGGTCATGGGTATCAATCATTTAAGGGATATATGCCAGAAAGAAGCTTATCAAGTTTAGCAGACTATGGGAGGAATGCA
Organism: Pseudotsuga menziesii; assembly: GCA_001517045.1. Lineage (NCBI taxonomy): Eukaryota > Viridiplantae > Streptophyta > Pinopsida > Pinales > Pinaceae > Pseudotsuga > Pseudotsuga menziesii. Next base: position 41,980 of record LPNX010369608.1, on the reverse strand, counting down.
CTCAAGAGGAAGCTCGACTAGTATCAAGAGAAGAAAATATGGGGGTTGATTATTGTTAACCCAAAAAATCCCTCACTAATCTCTCCATGACCTACACCACCCAAGGACACCACTTCATGACCCTCCATTAGATCCCCACACCCTCAAAAATGCTTAAGGATAAAGAAAAGGGCTTAAAAACCCCAAAAAGGAGCCTAAAATACTCTCCTATGAGATAAAGCTCCCAAAAAGGGGCTAAAACCCTAAAATGAGATAAAATTAGGGTGGAAGGAACTAAAATCCCAAAAAGGGGCTAAATCCTAGACCAAGTGCTTAAAACCCTAAAACCCCCAAAAAGCTATAAAAGGAGGGTGGGGGGTCACCCTCAAAAGACCTCTCCCTTTCATACTATTATGCTACCCATGGATGACTTGAGACCCTTTGTCTCTCAATCCACCCACACTCCTTCTCCTCCATCTCCATTGAGCCATAGATCACCCATCCAAGAGAGGTGCTTCTTCAAGCTAGGGCATGGTGGCCCATTCCACCCAAAGAGAAGGTATAGATTGTTCTTTGTTGTATTTGATTATTTTTTTCTTTGCTTTATAATCCATTGTTTCATTTGCAGGTTTATTTCCTAACTTGTTTTGCAGTTATTTCAGTTTACTGTAGCTTAATGATTTTTTTCAGGTTATTGGAAGCGGAACCCTAACCTTTGTTTGAAGACGGGTTCTCCATATTTCTCTTCCATCTTTGTTTTCATTACTGTTGTTTACATTCCATTTTCCCTTTCATTTTTTCCACAAGTAGGAACCTACCCTTCTATCCTATAGATAGAAAGGAGCCATTCCTACCCCTTTAGCAAGGATAAATCCTTGCTACAGAATTTGTGACCATACCAGGTCGATCCCACAAGATCCTTGGTCTAGATTTTTAAAATTTCAAGTTTTTTAATTTTTTCCCTAGTTTTTAAAATTTCATTTCAAATTTAGTTTAGATATAGTTTATTTCCATTTATTAGTGTTTCCAAAGCCTCTGTTAGGAAAATCCGAGTCAGTTTGGCCACAGTATAGGTTATTGTTGGTCGGATCTGACTCAGCATCAAAAAAACCCCAAATCCAGGGCAGGTCAAACTTATCGGGCCTGAACATGGGATGAGGGTGCACCTAATGGCCTGACAGGAATTCCTAGGGCACACTTAATCCCGTGAAAGGTGTCACTTCACTCAGAGACACAGACCGCGACTATCTGTGAAATTTGTGTGACCCCCTTGCCTGTTTCTAAAAACATTTTGCGACCCCCTCACCAAATTTGATAAAAAAATGTGCGGTCTGTCAATCAGAGGTTCAATTTTAGTTTAATAGGGGTTAAATTTCAGTTTAATAGGGACTTTCAATGCAGCTTAGCCGCCTCTATCCAGCATACTAGTTTAATTTCAGTTGCTATTTTAATTTCCTGTAATTGCATCAACAAACAAAGTGTAAATTCAAAGTAAATTTTAATGGTTTAATTAAATGAATATAGCTTAACTAAAATCAAGCTAAAACTAACTATCTTTATTACCTTTCCTCCTCTACCCAATCATCACCCTACAAGGTATTCTAGGATACGAAGAAGGGAAAGCTCGTATAGACCTAGGCCCTTCATTGAATATTTTTCTAAACCATTAAAACCAGATGACTTGGAAGGTAGAGGGGGTAGAGAAGGAGGGATTCTCATGGTGCTAAGCGTCCTCCCTATTGATCAACCTTGCATCCGGGAGGTGACCTGTGGATATAGAGATGGGATTAGTCCCATTGTGTTGAGAGCCTAGCACCTTCTCTTGGTTGAAGAGGAATATTAGTGTGAGGTAGTCATCTAGTTAGGCCATAAACATTCAGGGTTAAAAACTGTATTTGTTTACAAATTTCTGATTACTCAATTCCTGCATACATAATGACATGGACTCCACCACAATATGATCCAGTCATAAACCATTTGCATCTACCAAATACTAGAAAGGAAGACAAACAAATAAACCATACTAAGTAATCAACCCAACTCAGTTCATGACGTTGAGAGAGCCTTAAAATTTATCAATGTACACTAAGTTCAAACAATCTGTAGTCTTTGAGGACATAAGTCCTTGAATGATTCAACCATGGGAAGTACTTGGGATCTCCTTAGAAAATCATTGTGAAGAGTACCATAGGAACCCCAAAGTAGCTGGCCGCTGAGAGGAATTTCCAAGCAAAACGGGCAACGATCCCTTCCAATTGAGTAGAAACACCTGTGAGGAAAAATCCAAGCGCTGTCTTCTGGCAGTCTTGGTGGCCGAGTGACCACCTACAGCCAATAGGAAGCCATTGAAACTAGGGTCCAAACATCATTCCCATCAATTTGATAAACATTTAACACAATTGATCCCTCATGGTCTTCCTCATGCCTAAGAGGTGAACCACCAGAATTCAAAACACTCAACCAGCACCGTCGAAACCATTCTTAGCAATCTCCCACACCATCAGAAGGCCACATAGCTTCTGATTCAGTTTCAGACCCATATCATTCTGAACCATACCTCCATACTGCACCATCAAGCCCCATGGCTGGTGCCAACTCGGATCCATTTTCTGGCATAACCATAGCAAGTGGACCCATGTCCACACCACAACCTGACACCAATAACCCTACAAGTGGTCCAAGCACAGTCATGCAAACTATCATCAGTAAGCTACCACCACCTATAGTTACCAGCCAGGCTAGCCCACTTGCAACACATGGGGGCAGTGTCCCTTCGACACACACTGCCCCTCCTACCACACAGGGGGGTAGTGGTACGTCCACTTACATTTTCCCTACTATCATACATGGGGACAATCTCCGAGCCACCAATACTGTCCCCCCCACAACACTTGGGGGCATTTTTCCATCCACAATGGTGCCACCACGAGTGCCCCCAACTATGCAGATGCATTATGCACCTGCAAATCCCACCACCATTGTAGCTCCTTCCCACATCAAACTGGGGTCAAATATGCCATTGATCGCTTGTCTTAACCTGCCTAATTTGGCTCAGTTAACAAATGACCCCATCTGCCACCAAGCTTTCTGGCCACCCATGCCAACTAAGCTGCCATCAGACATCCCCAAGTTTGAAGGCAAGGCAAGGGAATGTCCCCAAAACCATATTATGGAATTCCATCTATGGTGCTCATTTAACAACATCGTAGATGATTCCATCAGGCCGAGGCTATTCCAACGCACCCTTACAAGCGCTGTGGCCAAATAGTACATTGAGCTGCCACAAGCCAAGTACCCTAATTTCAATTGCCTAGCTTTCATGTTCCTACAGTATTTCCAACTCCCCATCAGATATTATGAGGGGGTGGAGATCCTACTATCCTGCCATCAGAACACCACCACTCATTTAACTGAACATATCCATGAGTGGCGGCAACACTACGACCTATGTAAAATACAACTTGACGACAAGATCTTCTTAGATTGCTTCCTTAAGACCTTGATCCCACCCATAGAAAAGGGCATCGCATCCAAACGCCCCCAATCTAAATAAGAGGCCATACTAAAAGCTCACCAGTTTGACCTCATCTATGCTTAGTTTGGATACCTGCATGCCGTCATCCCAGATGCTCCTCGCGCAGGCACCTCTTACCGCGATGCACCGAGTGAATCCCATGCTGTATATGGAATCATAGGATCAGTCTCCCAACAGCCACAACACCGACCGACACCACTTGAATTTCCATCACAACCAAGCAACCCTGCTAGTGTTTCTTACCAAAACCAAACTCTGGACTATGCCACAATGATGTCCCAGTCTGGAGCAACAACTTCCTATGCACAATTTGAGCCACCGCAATAGGCTCAGGCCATGGCTTGGCCAGCATAGCAGTATACGGGGAAAATTCCCACATTCGTGGCACCACCACCCCCACAAATCTACTATGCACCGCCAGTGCAAATAGTTCAAGCCCCTGCCGCCGCTCCACCCACTCCATTGGGACAAGTGTTCGCACAACAAAACCATCCCAACCATCCTACCCCAAACAACCAACAAGGGAAAGCTATAAATAATCAGCATCAGAACCAAGGAAAGAACCAATAGCAGGGAGGTGGTCAACAATCGATCCCTCCCAAAATGTCGCAGCAAACCGGCCAGCTCAAAACCCCCCATGCCAAAATGCGCTAAGATGCAACGCCCCATTGCGCACAAACCAACCTTGGACACTCTATGATGTTTATGGGAACTACACATTCGAGTGTCCCCTCATGAGTCATGGTAAGTAGGCCATTCAAAGTGAGGCCCAGTAGGCCGCCAACGCTGCAAATCAAGCCCAAACCAACCTGGCACCACAAGGACCTTCCCCCATGGTGCTTCAAAACCCACTACTAGTCCAAGGGTTCCTGGAAACCACACCCCCTCCCCAACCCAATCCAAACACTCCAAGGGAACCTCCCACAGCCGAAACAGGTGTTCACCACCTGCTAGCCATGACGACTGAAGAGGTCAACTTGCAAAACAGACAAAATCAGCATGGTGCCACCACCGAACCCACTAACAAATCAATGGAATCAACATCCAAAACAGTCAATGTACCTCTTTAGTTACCCCCATTTCCATGCCCCCCCGTACGAAGGATTGCCAATAATGCCACGGCTAGAGCTGCAGTCAACTATAGCATTGTGGATGATTTGGCCCAAATGCCAACTTCCATGCTCACTCTTGAGGTACTTAAAATGTGCCCAACATAGTGGAAAGCCTTACTAGCCACCCTTGGGGTAGTGGACCCCTCCGAATCCAAGTTGATCACATTTGACATGAAAAACGGGGAACCGTGCATGCCATCGACCATCGCCTTTCAAATCCTGATGTCCATCCAGAATTAGGTTGTGCATCTATGCATAGTGGATGAGGGGACATCCACATGCATTATGTCTACCTTGGTTTGGAAGAAAATTGGATCACCAATTTTGCAACCGTCCTCCACAACTTTGGGGGCTTATGATGGAAATCCCACTAAAGCCAAAGGAATCCTCCCTCATGTCCCCATCACATTAGCTAGGAATATAGTGTTGATCGACATAGGGGTCATCAACACTCAACTGGACTATAACCTTCTCCTTGGAAGAAGTTATATGTACACTATGAGAGCGGTCGCATCAACTGTCTTCCATCTCATGATGTTCCCCCACAAAGGGAAGATTGTCATAGTTGATCAGCTCACTTATCATGATCTGCAAGGGTTAATGGCACCCACCAACATTATCTAAACCATCACCACTATTTAGCCACAAGGGATGCCTACACATGCTAATGTCGTCCTTGCAATCAACACTATGGTTGACAACACACCAGCCGCTCCATTGTTGAATGTGGGCCCTGGGTTGTTTCCGATACCACCATGACAGCTCCTTTCTTGTTAGTGTCACTACTACCGACACAAAATGAGACTATGGAATTATGCATGGTCTCATCCAGCACAGTTGCACCCAAACAACAATTGCAGCTGCATCCCCAACCAAAACCACAACATCGTCTGTAGCTGCAACACCAAAACCAGCCACAACATCACCTGTAGCAGCAGCGTTTCATGTAGACACAACAAAAATTGCATCCCCACATGCAACCATGAGGGAGTTATCTGGGCTCATCTCCAGTCCATATGATTCCCTTCCTCTTCCCCCTACCCGGTGTCATGAGAAATCCGGTAATGGCCACCTTAACCCTACCCATCTTTACATTGGGAATTCTGGTATGGTATCTTGATCCACCGTCTCAACCAGCAATACCCCAGGTTGTCTTAACCCCAGTACAACCCTTTGTGGTCAAGTCTCACCCTCCACCCAGCCTACAAAAACCAACTGCCACACCCACACCCACACTGATCCACTCGAAAAGGGCCAGGGGCAAGAATGCCAAAGCCACCGCAGAGCCACAACAAGTTCCACCTTGTGCCATCTGTGAGCAACAAGGCCATCCAACTTAGAATTTCCCTAAAATCCCCATGATTTGTGCGCATTTGAATGCCATGGATACAAACGAAAACGTCCCCGTGGTTGAACTCCCAACTGCACTGATAGTCAGGAATAAGGCATTGAGAACAAACCATGCTTGCGCCCTTTGCGGCTTGTATGGCCATTATTCTCACCATTTCCAAGACTTGGTCTAATTTCAAATGGATCTAGCTAACCATCGTCAACATTCCCTTGATTCTAAAATCACCTTGATTGAATAAGTTCACCCCCCACCGACTTCTTCAAACACCATGTCCATTTACATGATGTCCAGTTCAACTGATTTGCTTATCTCCACCTCCAACGATGGTCCATTAGACCTCTCTCTTCGTTGCTTCAACAATGATGAGGAGATACTAGAAGCTCTGACCGCCCTAGAATACCCATGGCATGACATGCACCATCGCTCATTCTTCCTCCATGAAGAACTTGTGTCGTAGTCTGACCAGTTTTCCATGTAGACCAAAGATTTCATCCATGGGAAGGTCGACTAGTTCAAGAACCCCATCCCAACACCAAATGCCTTTGAAGAAGGAAACATGGAAAATATTTCACCAACCATTAAAATCAACATCTCAACCAATTCTGAGATTGTTGAAGAAATCATGCTGGGGGCATATTGCTCCCCGAAAGAGGTCGCTACCTACATAGCTCTCTTCCAAGAATTTTGCGACATCTTCGCCCGATCTTACACTAAAATGCCCGGCTTAGATCCATCCATCATGGAACACCACATCGACACATGCCCCAATGTAGCACCCATACGCCAAAACCAACGGTCCATTCACCCTTCCAAAGTGGTCGCGGTGAAAGCCAAGATAGAGAAGCTACGCATTGCCGACTTCATCTACCACATTGCATACACCACTTGAGTTTCTAATCCTATTCCCATGAATAAAAAATAGGGTACCATTCGCGTTTGCATAGAATTTTGTGACCTTAAGGGGGCATGTCCCAAAGACAACTTCCCCACACCCTTCATCGATCAGATCATCGATGCATGCGCTGAACATGAGGCCTTTTCCTTCATGGACAGATTTTTCGGCTATAACCAAATCCAAATCTGGAAAGAAGACCATTATAAGATGGCATTCACAACCCTGTGGGGCACATTCTCTTATCGAGTCATGCCCTTTGGCCTGAAAAATGCTGGAGCCACCTTCCAGTGCGCCATGACATATTGTTTCCACGATTTAATTCACATCATCTTGGTCTACCTGGATGACCTTACTGCTCAATCATCTAAACAAGTACAACATATAGACAACTCGCGTCAAGTCTTTTTATGTTTCTGTAAGTACAAAATTTTCCTCAATCCCCTCAAGTGCATTTTTTGTGTCCCAGCAGGCCGTCTACTCAGATTCATTGTATCTCACAAAGGGATAACGGTAGATCCCCTCAAAGTTCAGGCTATCCTTGACCTTCCTTCCCCAAAAACTCGACACCAACTACAAAGCCTCCAAGGCAAGGACAAATTCCTTCATCGCTTTGTACTAGAGTATACAACAAAAGCTTACGGATCCATTCGCCTGCTTTGCACAAAAATCCCCTTTGTTTGGAATCAACAAGCACAAGAATTGTTTGATGCACTCAAAGAAGCCCTGGCTTCTGCACCATTACTTTTAGCACTAGATTTCACCCAGGACTTCATTCTCTATGTGTCATCCTCGAACAATGCCATTGCTGGAGTCTTGGTCCAAGAAGACGATGCTCGCCATGAGCACGTGATTTACTACATCAGTTAGAAGCTAACAGGACCCCTACTGCGATATTCACCGGAGGAGAAATTGGCCCTTGCAGTCGTCTTCTTGACCCATAATTTGCGCTGGTACACCATCGCGAACCATACACGTGTAGTAGCGGATTCAAACCCAATGTTGTACCTCTTAAGCCATCGCCTTCTACAAGGTTGAGAAGCCAAGTGGGTAGTCATGCTCCAAGAATTCGACTTAGATTTCGTATCCATGAAAAGCACAAAGGCACTCGCGTTGGCCACCCTCATGACCGATCTTCCCCCATTAACCGCATCATCACCCCCCAAGGATGATCTCCTTGATTATTTCCTATTCATCATATCCATGGATGACCCATGGTATGGGGACATCATTCTTTATTTACGAACATAGAAGTTCGCAGTGCACTTAAACCCTAAGGATAGGCGACGCATCTGACATCAAGCCATTCGCCACTTGCTGATTGGATATGTTTTGTATTGTTGAGGCATTGATACCATCCTACGTCATTTCCTTACCCATGACAAGGCCGAAACCATCCTCAATGAATGTCATAGTGGAGCATGTGGTGGCCACCTTTTAGGCCTGGCAACCACCCAGAAGATTCTACGCGCTGGCTATTTCTGGCCCTCCATATTCGCTGGTTGCATAGAGGTAGTCAAGCATTGCCATAGTTGTCAGCTGTTTACCCCAAAGGCAAGAACCCCCCGTGCACCATTGCACCCCATAGTCACAGTCGGTCCATTCTACAAATGGGAAATTGACTTCATGACCATCAACGTCGTTTCAGCTAATGGTCATAAATACATCATTATGTCAGTCGATTACTTCACTAAGTGGGCAAAGGCCATGCCCACATTATATTGCAAGGCTAAAACCATAGCATGCTTCTTCTTCAACCATGTTATTACACGATTTGGTGTCCCTATAATAATTAGTCTCAGACCATGGGGCACACTTCCAAGATGCCATATGGGCTGAATTATCAACCATGTTGAAATTCGAACACCAGTACTCATCTTCCTACTACCCCCAAGGAAATGGCCAAATGGAAGTAGTCAACAAAATCATCAAAACAATTCTCCAAAGGATGGTAGGAAATCATAAAACCAACTGGCATCACATGCTATTCTCTGCCCTATGGGCTTATCGCACATCCACAAAAACTGCAACTGGTTTCACTCCTTTCCGCCTAGTACATGGCGTTGAATCAGTACTCCCTATAGAGTGCCAAATCCCATCCCTCTGCCTGGCGGTAGAACTCCTCCCTGATACTTCACCTTTAGAAGAATGGATCCTCCAACTCGAGCAAACCATAGAAGACCGTCAAGCTGCCTTCCAAGCTAACAAAGTAGCAAAAACACGATCAAAGATCCACTATGACTCCCATGTCCACCCCTGCACCTTCAACGAAGGAGATATGGTTCTAGTCTATGACCAACCCAACGATCAATTGGGCAAGGGAAAGTTCGAGTCAATGTGGTATGGCCCATACATCATCCACCGTTGCCTCGAAAAAGGGGCATACACCCTCATTGACTCTGATGGACAACTCTTGGAGAACCCTCGCAATGGGCTCTACCTCAAGAAATTTTACGCTTAACATCACCAATGAGTTGCTTCATTTTATTTTTCTTGTTTTTCAATGTTTTTCAGCAAAAATCAGGGGTAGCACCATCAGCTACTGGTCCAAAGTCATCCAGAACCAGTTCGAGAGACCTCTGACATCTCCAGACTCAAACTTTTATCTCCTTATGAGACCGTCATCTCATGTTTAATAAATTAATTTCGGGACCATTTCCCATAAGTCACCTCGATTCATGAGCCATGACATAATGATGTGAGTGTCTATGGACCTGTACTTGTCTCACACCTCTCGACTGCTGCTCATGTGAGTTTTCAGGCCACCACCCATTAAGGAATGTCATTTTCTACTTTTATTTTTTATTTTAACACATAGTTGTCTTCTTTATCCACTGCACCTTACGTAGACTTTTGGACCATTGTCCACAAAACAATTTATTTTTCTTGCATGTATTTGGTATATAAGTGCCCTGGACTTACACTCACATTGCATGTAGTCAAGTTCATCCACCGCAACACACACACACACTCTCCTGACCTCTATCCGAGAGCCACCTCAGTTTGCATGCCTCTACCGCACCGACTCACAAGCCTCTGCCATGATCTATCCTGCGCATTTATTGGTATGTTTGAGAGCCTTCTACTCCATCCATACTGCACGGATGACATTTGGACCATTGTCCATAGTCTCGACATGGGGCACCACCTGTGCCACCGCAATCAGTTGACCACACTGGAGTTTCGTTTAAGATCTTTTCTGACTTCCTAAAACAATGAAAAGATAGCCGAGCGTAGCTCCTTCCTTTCTCACTCGCTAAAGTATAGGAAAGGGCGTCTACATAGTTTCGTTTACCTCCTTTTGCAGACCATTAAATGAAAAGGACCACCTTGGTGTATTCAAGCCAAGACCATTCCCCTCTGCATACTTTTATGCTTTCTCGGGTAGAGGGGATGCACTTTACGAAAAATATCACCACAGGTTGTCGTTAAGCTCTTTTCCAGCCTTCTCATTAAGAAAATATTTCCAAGCAAACTTTATTTCGTTCATGCTCGTAAAATTATCTGAATGACCGTCCAGTCAGTATAGGTTTAACCTTTTTCGACCTGATTGGACTACGAATGGTAAAGAAGTCTCTCATCCCCCAAAGGATGGGTGAGCTCTCCTATGTATACTTTTATCCATTTTCAGGAATAGGAGACTACCAATGAAAAAGATCCCCCACTGGATTCTTCTTCGTGCTTTCAAACTCTCTAAAATTGAAAGCACCATCAAGCAATTACTTTCTTGGGCTCGCCAAAAATCCATGAGATTGTACCACAATGGTGTCCCTTGACACCACCCCACAGAAAACAGTTTGACAGCTGTCACGTCCCCATCCCTCGTACCGACGAAGAGGATGTGATGAAACACCAAAACAACCAGGAAAATAGCCAAATGAACATAATCAAACATCAATGCTGGAATTAAAACTTACAAGCATACACAGATGCAGAAAGAATCAACATTCAGCGGAAGCAACACACATACATTTCCAGCATTAATCATGTTTATCACAATTCATTATACAGTAGATATAGATTGCAGAGAAGAAACAGTCAGTAGCACTTATCTTTCGATGGAGAATTCACCCGCAACCAGCTACGTCATTGCAACGTGCCACCCATCCATAGGCCAGTGTGCTCATCAATATCTCAGCACACTGCCACCCTCGAGCTGGGCATGATTCCTCCAGGATAAGGGTCAACTGTAGGCTTACACATAGCCAAGGGGACACCCAACAGCCAAACCAACACCGCTGGGTTTATCATGCCATCAATAGACCGGCCAAGCCAGCACAGTCCGAAGACCAACCACTGCATACCAGTAGCAAAACAACCCTTCACATCCCTGTGAATAAGCAAAGATGACCAGGGATAATCCCAACAAAAGGTGAGCACCGCTCAATCCCAAAAGGAAACACAGAGTTGTTCTTGGCCCTATCATGGCCCAAAACAACTCAATAACAACACCTAACCCAGGGTGTGTCAGTAGCCACAAACATACAGTGGATGATAGCAACAATCCACAGTCCAAAACAAGGAAATTCAGCCAACAGCACATACCATTTCCCCAATGGAATGGCTGGGCAATGTCACACGGTCCACAAATAGCAGGGAAACTCAGCCAATGGACATGGAAGTCAACAACCATCCAACATCCAAAAGCCCACAACACACTGCTCCTTAATGCAGTCACAGAAGGAGATGGCACAGACTAACAGCGGCTCACTACGGATGCACAGTGGCCCCAAAACATAATTGGACACCATAGCCAACAAAGCGTGGGGAAGACAGCAGCCCCAAAACATAATCAGTGAGCCCAAAACATAGGAAAAACATACCCGATTTCCACTCTGTGGGAAAACATAAATGACCACCGATACACAGCTCCTCTCCTAGCTACGTGAGAAGGCAAGGCCATGAGAGAACAACTCGCTGGTCTCTGCATGAGGAGGAAAGAATAGAACCAACCTCTGCATGAGGAAGAACAGACCAGACGTGAGGGAAACCGACCATGGGGAGAATGAAGACCTGTGTGAGAAAAAATGAAGGTTCTCCACTGGGCATGCGTACCGTCCAAAACTAATAGCAGCCTACCAAAACCCACGTTTTCCCATGCCCACATTTCCTCATGCAATAACTGCCCCCAACTAACAAAATCAAGACATTGAAGAGGTTGGATGAGACAAGGGAAGGTGGCAAACAAAACAAGGTGGCAACACATGGGTTTTTCCCCCATAAACCAAGGTTGACATCCCCCACCCCTTATCCTTTGGAATCACGCCCTTTTCATTCAACGTTGCACTGCCGTAGCTGGTTGTGGTTTTAGTTTTATTTGATATGCGTATTTACATGATGTCAAATTATAATGTGCCATATGGCACGATAAACCATCGGCAACTATCCCCATTGCCAAAACATACAAAACCAAATCGATGGTGGGGCTTTTGCCTTTAGCTCCTCACCAAGATTAATTACAATATATACATCATGCAAATGGGGTCAAAACTGGGGATGTGACATTCCCCTCCCCCTTAGAATAACACCGTCCTCGGTGTTCCATTACATATATACAATACATATACAGTTGCACATCAAAATTTCAAAATTGCAAATCTGCCCCACGTTCAATCATCTACTTTGAACATTCACGACCAAGCCTCTCGGCTTCCATGGACTTCCCCTGCTGGTTCTCAGCTTCCAGCTGATCCTGAAGTCTAGGAACTTTACAGCTATTGCCTTCATCATGTTCCCTCATTGGGCAGTCCCGTCGTAAACGATGTCGTCCGCAGTCCCAACATTTCACTGGCTGCTTCATCATTACCTTCTCAATTTCATTTGAGTCTTCATGCCTGGACCGTTTCTTATCGGGTCGCTTGGACAATTGTCCCATTGCTGATCCACCTTCTTTTCCTTTGCCGATTGATCCTAGAAGGCTTTTCACCTCCCTTTGCAAACCAATAGAGTCTTGCAAAATCTGGTGTTTCATTTCACTCTGCCTTCTCTGTATCCTTGAGCATCTCCCCAAGATTCTCTTGGGTCTTGGCAATCATTTGAAGGAGACTTCCAGCTAATTCCAAAAACTTTTGATCTGCTGCCATGATCAATGTGCACCACCTGGTTTCACTTTTTTCACCTATGAAATGCACCATTGAAATTCTATCAGACCAAGCATAATATAGACATTAAAATCAGTCAATTAATTTCCCATTCGGCATGACAGTCCAAGTCTCATTAATGAGGCTTTCATATTTTTCATGCCTTCCCCAACGGGAACATGAGCTCCTTCATGTCCATTCCTGGGCAAGNATAATCGAAAGGAAAGAGAGAGCAGTAAGATTTTTTCCCCTCTTTGTTCTGTTCCATCGTAGAACCCACACCACCGCTGTGGCCTTTCATGCTCTCAGCCTCTTTCACTTCACCATGAATGCTGTACCAATCCTTCTTGGTCATGACACTTAGTGTCTTTGGTCTATTCCAGACTTTTAAACCATGGAGTCTCTCCATATGGCTTGTCTCAATTTCTAGGACTCCCCCGTCCTACTAGCACCTTCTTCATTACCGCTCATTCCGAGCTTTCCAGGACAGTCACATGTCCACATGCACCTCTAGGATGCTCTCATAGTCCTCGCTCCCAACAATACCTATATCCAACATTGAATAGATTCACATGTTTAGTTTAATCTCATTAATTTTATCTTATTCTAGAGATAAAACATCATAACCAAATCATATACACATGTTTAGTCATAAGCAAAATAATCCAATACTTATTTGTATTGTGCGTTTCCTTGTTTGTCCACAGGATCCTGCTTCGCTTTGCAAGCCTTGGGATCACCTATGGACTTAGATGTTAGGTCAGCACGCCGGCTGCTCCACAACATCAAATAATTAATGTCTAGCCAGTACCTAACCATGTCAACTGGGCTTGGAACTTTATCATGACCATTTCTAGGTCTAGGATCTACTATGGATCCTCAGGCATATTAGAGACCAACATACACTTATACCAACACACACTTTCATCAACAATACACTTATATCACCATACACTTATATCAACAATACACTTATATCAACCATTTACCTTTACCTTTACCTGTCAACACAAGCAACACAAGCAATACAAGCAAACTCATCAGCGTTATTGCTTTAAAACTGTAATCACATTTCATATCATTCGGTCATAATGGATACTAAATCAAAGCATGTTCTTCATATGGAATTTAATAATTAAACATGCATATTCATAGCAAGGGTCACAGAACACTTATCCATTAGCCATTGTAGTATGCCTTTACATCTGTTAGGCACCGTCCAGGAGTTGGGAAAGGCTAAATGATAAGCTGGTGAGCTTGCTGCAGATCTAGGAACACCTACACCAAAACTAGCCTAACTTCTAAGACACCCACACACACCCAACACAAGGAATCAATCCCTTCTCTGCTACGCAGTCCCTCGGGCACTGCATTCCCTTCCAGTGCTATCCCAGGGTCGTGGAGAAGAAAGCCATCCCTCTAGCTCTGTCTATGTGGTTTCCAAACACACCAGGTTTCACAAGAAAACCAAGCCCCTGACATAGTCTGTATCCACACATGTCTTACCAACATAATCCATACCATCTCACTCATGTTATTACCAAACATGCAGTGCAGATGAGACATTTCAAAATGTCCAATGGCGTTTCACCCGAAACCCATTTCCAAGATAAGGGAAAACATTCCCATGATGTTTGGCTCTTGCAGGTCATCACACATGATCTTCCTGCAGTGTGTACCCCTGACACATTCATCAAATAGACAAACAGTCAATCATTACCTGATACTACAATCCAAATTGATCGTCCATAACCAAGCAATGACATTAATCAAATTCAATAAGAATTTGCAATTCTATCTACTACAGAAATTGACTTGTTCAATGGTGGGTCTCTCGTAAGCAGCACTACTATGCTCATTATAATTTTATGCTTACTATCATAACATGATTACCCACTTACCATGTGTCCCTCCTGACACAATCTTACACAAGCCAACAATGATTAGTAGTCGTTAGCAATTCTTAAATCCGAAATCCACAATTCAAATTTAACGACCCATTATGCATATCAACTACTTTCACAACCATGAGACTTTTTCTCATAAATGGTAGATTCTGGCATTGGTCAGGGTCTTACCTCTCAATTCCATGCTCGAAATAATCTACCTGAAACATGAGTTTCAACCAACCAAACACAATCTTATGCAAGCCAATAGTAGCTAGTGGTTGTCAGCAATTTCTCAAATCCGAAATTCACAGTTCGAATTTTAACAACCTATTGTGCATATCATATGGTAGATTCGGGCATTGGTCAGGGTCTTACCTCTCAATTCCATTCTCGAAGTAATCTACCTGAAACATAAGCTTCAAACAACCAAACACTTGGTAATTTTGGATGCATATAACCTTTCATTGCTACAACCATCACTGAAGCATTTTTAGAATTTATAAAATTCAAATACTTCCAACTGTTAGTCACATCAATATTATCAAAGCTCATTTACTTCATGCAATCCTTATCATACTAACATTGCAAGGTATAGTCATATCATTCATGCAATTAAATGAAAGTTTAGATACCCTTACTTCACAAGCGTATCATTCATACCACCTTGCTCTTCAATAGAGCATTTCTAGCAGCCAATTGATGATGACTATCCTGCATTCATAACAGCCTTCGAAACAGTTCCAGAATTATCATTAATTCATCATTTCAGCTGTTAGTTAGTCCGCATATCACATGCATTCATCTTAATGCATTCATGCCATACATCACAACATTGCACCTACACTTATGCAATCAGTCATTCACACCCTTCATAGGCATACATCCGTTGCATAACTACAAGGTTCACAAAATCTTTCCAATGCCTATCCATTCATGCTATCTTGCATTCAATATACTGTGCATGTCCCAATCATGACTAATTCATATAGGATGCATTACTATAACCAATATCATCAACATATATAGGCATGACACCTTTTTATATTCCAATATTCACATGGTATGAGGTCCCTTACCTGTACCAATCCATGGAATTTTTCATAAGCAAATTCATACCTGCATGGGTCATACTTACACCCTTGACATGACCAATCTGGTTGGCCCTTTGCAAAAGATTGCCGAATTTGCTCACCAACTTTTGTCATGGACTTGTTGCCTTATCCCTTTCTTCATAGGGTTGCTGGTCACATTCCTCAGCATCAGCAACATTTTCATCCGTGTCCATGTCATCGTTGGTTTTCCCACTAATGCCAAAATCAAGGCAATGATTATCATTAGTGATTCATTATAAATATACAATCTCAATATTCTTACCAATCATGCAATATCCTATGCATGCAATACATATCCTCATGCATTTCAAGCATAAACTTAGGAAATGTAGTTATAATCAGCAAGATAGGGTCTAATGAAAACTTCCCTTTCAAATCCCTCATCTTCTCATGGAATTCATTTTTCCACACAGCAGCTGGTTGACTTCTTAGTCCTTGCTACCCCTGGGCATGCAACTATCCATATTTGTCCATTTTATAACAGCGGCCATCATCAGCACTTTGCTACTTCATGCTCATATTTTGGTGACTTATCCTTGTTCCTTGCTGGATAATCTTTCCAACGCCTATCCACATGCTTCATTCCGATCTTGGATGTGAAAACCACACCACTTCTAAAATGAAGACTTTCATCGATCTTGGCATTTTACACACACTACTGCATTTTGGTTTGGAATGCTAGCTTCAGCCACCTCACTTCTGTGGCACCATTCATCTTTTATGAATTCTGGATTCTACTAAATTGCCCAAAACATAGAATCTTCTTTTCACAAGAACGACTGTCTCAAGGGACGAAGGGGGTCAAGGGGGCTTGCCCTCGTTTTTTTTTTTTTTGGTAAAACATTAATTTTTGCACAATCTGGCGCATAAGATCGCTGCCATTTTCTCATTTTCCAGCCCATGAAAATTTACTAAAAAACTGCTTGAAAACCCTGCTGGAAGGCAGTCGAAATCGGCCGGAAATCCCACTGAAAAATCCCAAACTGTCTTTGTGCAAAATCGGATCTCATTCCACACAACTTTCCGATGTATCGGCTGTCAAACGGTTACTCCTCCCACTGAATCGGCTCTCAGAAGGCTTTCCCCTTCCACAACGACGGCTCTCATCGGCTGTCGGAAGCTTTTCTACATCGGAAGCCGAAACGTTTTCTCTTCCGCAACGACGGAACATGATCTCTTTCCTTCTTCCGATCGGCCAATATTTTTTATCTTTCTTCGTCGGAAATTGGAAGACCTTCCCATCGGAAGCCTTATTTCTTCTTCACCCGCAACGGCGGACGTTGGAACCCTTTCCTCTTCCGCAACGACAGACTTCTTGCATCGAAAGCCAAATGACTTTGGCTTCCGCAACAGCGGAGCACAAAACCTTTTTCACTTCCGATTGGCCGACCATTTACTTAGCCAAATTTCAACTTTTCTGCGGCGGCGGCTGTCGGTGATCTTTCTATATCAAAATGCTAATGCCTTTGCCTTCCGCAACGACGGAAGTTCAAACCACATTTTCTTCCACCAATCCATGATTTCTTCCTTAGAGAAATGTCATTTCCGGCGTCGGTGATCGGATGACTTTCACGTCGGATGCGGAATCGCTTCGCCATCCGCAACGGCGGATGGGAAAACATTAAACCTTCTGCTACAGTGGAAGTCAATTCCGCCAATCCTTTCAACTATTCAAACACTTAGGTGATTTTTGAAACTTGCTGTTGCTCTGCTGAACAGAGAAGGTAATTCTACCTTCTGTCACTGCATCCTTCATGGCCCATAGAGTCCCATTGTTACAACCAGGAGCTCTGATACCATTCTGTCACGTCCCCATCCCTCAGACCGACGAAGAGGATGCGACGAAACACCAAAACAACCGGGAAAACAGCCAAATGAACATAATCAAACATCAATGCTGGAATTAAAACTTACAAGCATACACAGATGCAGAAAGAATCAACATTCAGCGGAAGCAACACACATACATTTCCAGCATTAATCATGTTCATCAAAATTCATTATATAGTAGATATAGATTGCAGAGAAGAAATAGTCAGTAGCACTTATCTTTCGATGGAGAATTCACCCGCAACCAGCTACATCGCTGCAACGTCCCACCCATCCATAGGCCAGTGTGCTCATAAATATCTCAGCACACTGCCACCCCCGAGCTGGGCATGATTCCTCTAGGATAAGGGTCAACTACAGGCTTACACATAGCCAAGGGGGAACCAAACAGCCAAACCAACACCGCTGGGTTTATCAAGCCATCAACAGACCGACCAAGCTAGCACAGTCCGAAGACCAACCACTGCATACCAGTAGCAAAACAACCCTTCACAGCCCTGTGAAGAAGCAAAGATGACCAGGGATAATCCCAACAAAAGGTGAGCACCGCTCAAGCCCACAAGGAAACACAGAGTTGTTCTTGGCCCTATCGTGGCCCAAAACAACTCAGTAACAACACCTAACCCAGGGTGTGTCAGCAGCCACAAACATACAGTGGATGATAGCAACAATCCATAGTCCAAAACAGGGAAATTCAGCCAACAACACATACCATTTCCCCAATGGAACAACTGGGAAACATCACACGGTCCACAAACAGCAGGGAAACTCATCCAATGGACATGGCATTCAACAACCATCCAACATCCAAAATCCCACAACACACTGCTCCTTAATGCAGTCACAGAAGGAGATGGCACAGACTAGCAGCGGCTCACTACGGATGCACAGTGGCCCCAAAACGTAATTGGACACCACATCCAACAAAGCATGGGGAAGACAGCAACCCCAAAACATAATCAGTGAGCCCAAAACACAGGAAAAACATACCTGATTTCCACTCTGTGGAAAAACGTAAATGACCACCGATACACAGCTCCTCTCCTAGCTGCATGAGAAGGCAAGGCCACGAGAGAACAAATCGCTGGTCTCTGCGTGAGGAAGAATAGACCAGACGTGAGGGCAACCGACCATGGGTAGAATGAAGACCGGCGTGAGAAAAAATGAAGGTTCTCCACTGGGCATGCGTACTGTCCAAAACTAACAGCAGCCTGCCAAAACCCACGTTTTCCCATGCCCACATTTCCTCATGCAATAACTACCCCAACTAACAAAATCAAGACATTGAAGAGGTTGGATGAGACAAGGGAAGGTGGAAAACAAAACAAGGTGGCAGCACATGGGTTTTTCCCCCATAAACCAAGGTTGACATCCCCCACCCCTTATCCTTTGGAATCACGCCCTTTTCATTCAACGTTGCACTGTCGTAGCTGGTTGTGGTTTTAGTTTTATTTGATGTGCGTATTTACATGATGTCAAATTATAATGTGCCATATGACACGATAAACCATTGACAACTATCCCCATTGCCGAAACATACAAAACCAAATCGATGGTGGGGATTTTGCCTTTAGCTCCTCACCAAGATTAATTACAATATATACATCATGCAAACGGGGTCGAAACCGGGGATGTGACAACAGTATTCCCCCTTTGGGTTGCCTTTGTTCAGAGTACTCTTCAATGTGTCTTCCTTGGATCCCATCAATATCAAGAGTGTCCACCTCCTCCAAGTATTTCCCATCTGTAGTGACATTCCCGGTATTACAGCTATGATCCCATTCCCATGAGTCAGTTTCATTTGCTTCCTGGTCCGCCCTGCCGTTATACTCTGAAAAAAGGAATTTTGAGTCTTCCACACTCCCCCTACCCCTCTTCAATTCTTTCCCTCCCCCCCCCACTCCCCCCCATTCAATGGGTCAGCCCGCAGATTGTCTCACACCTTTCGGTTATCTCCATTGCACCCCTGGTCAAGGAAACATCATTACCTTGACTAGGGGAAGGTCTCCCTCTGTCGACGACAACACATATATTCCATAGGATAGACCCAGAGGTCCCTATATCCTAGTTTCATTAACCTTATTAATGAGTTCCTTGGACCACTTGAGAGGAGTCCTTAGTGCCTCTCGAGATGGTTGTTTCTCACGTGCTCGACTCCAACTACATCATCGCACCGTTGAGATTCGTACATGGTTTGGTCATCACAGTACTTGGTCGAAGACCCTAGATGTAACCTGACTCTAGCACATGGATGAGTCTACTTGAGGGACCTAAATAGGTTATGTACCCTATGATTTTTGGGTTGCGTCGGAGACAGTGTTCAAAAGCCCCAGTAGTGCTTCGATATACCTTTACGATTGATGTAGCATACTTGTACCATAGAGACTCTAACTCTCAATCAATGAGTCCATACAATTGTGTACCATTCCAGATCCAGCACACCATTAGTCATAAATATATAGCATTCCATGAAATTCCATGGGTCCAATGTACCATATCAGTATTGTATTCAGCCTCACATTGAAGAAACCATTATTGTAACATCAGTTGTATATGATCAGCTCTTGTATTTTAGACAATAAATAAAATTATTCTTTTGACATTGTCACGAGCATGGGGATGCCCGCCTTTTCCATATACATGTCACACATTATTTATATCTCACCCATTGATGGGAACCATATTAATACAAAAACCAAAAGCCACCATGCCCCAGCCCTGGAAGCACCACCTCTATGCAGCAAATCCTATGATGTCCGTTGGCCATACGATGAGCTCCTACCCTCACACATCAGGGGGCAATATGTTAACCCAAAAAATCTATCACTAAGCTCTCCATGACCTACACCACCCAAGGACACCACTTCACGACCCTCCATTAGACCCCCACACCCTCTAAAAGCCCAAAAAGGGGATAAATCCTAGACCAAGGGCTTAAAACCCTAAAACCCCAAAAAATCTATAAAAGGAGGGTGGGGGGTCACTCTTAGAATACTTCTCCCTTGCATACTATTATGCTGCCCATGGATGCTTTGAGACCCTTTGTCTCTCAAGCCACCCACACTCCCTCTCCTCCATATCCATTGAGTCATAGCTCCACCATCTAAGAGAGGTGCTTCTTCAAGCTAAGGCATGGTGGCTTATTCCACCCAAAGAGAAGGTATAGCTTGTTCTTTGTTGTATTTGCTTAGTTTTTTCTTTGCTTTTTAATTCATGGTTTCATTTGCAGGTTTATTTCCTAACTTGTTTTGCAGGTATTTCAATTTACTGTAGCTTAATGATTGTTTGCAGGTTATTGGAAGCGGAACCCCAACCTTTGTTTGCAGAGGGGTTCTCCATATTTCTCTTCCATCTTTGTTTTCATTATTGTTCTTTACATTTCGTTTTCCCTTTCAGTTTTTCCACAAGAAGGAACCTACCCTTCTATCCTATAGATAGAAGGGAGCAATTCTTGCCCCTGTAGCAAGGAGAAATCCTTGCTACAACTATGACCAAGCCTTAGCTGCTCATGATGGCCAAGACTTAGCTGCTCATGCTAAGAAGGATCAAAGTAAGAGGGAGGATCAACCTCAAATAAGGAATAAAATATTCCAAAAGAATCATAGATTTAAATGTGACATCTCCCATGTAATGAGAAAGGTCACTTTGCAAAATACTACCTTAGGAACAAAGAAACTTATAAGGAAAACAAAAAGAGGCATCATGCACACATTGCTGAAGATGATGAAAGAACAAAAAAAAGAAGAAGATAAGATTCTTCAAGTGATGAAGAATATGTTTTGATCTGAGTTCTTACAGGTACTGTCACCCGTGGAGGCAATGGTTGGCTTATAGATAGTGAATCTTTCAAGCACATGACAGGGTACAAATAATCTCTTATTAACCTATCAGAACATGAGTCACCTCACAAGGTGAAACTTGGAGATGACTATCAATACCCCATAAAAGGAAGTTGATAATCCTCTTACAATTTGGACTCAATAAAATTAATGAAAATTAAGAATGTTCCCTATGTACTAGGTTTGAAGAAAAATATCCTCTCCATATCAGATTTAGATGCAAAGGGATTTCCTTTTACACTCATTAATGGGAAAGAGGTAAGACAATATATGATGCAACAATAAATGGATAGCAAGAGGGATTCTTGTACAATTTGGAGGGACAACCAAAAAAATCCTTGGTTCATGAACCTATGGAACCAAATGTACCATGGCATCGAAGACTTGAACA
Source organism: Pseudotsuga menziesii (assembly GCA_001517045.1). Lineage (NCBI taxonomy): Eukaryota > Viridiplantae > Streptophyta > Pinopsida > Pinales > Pinaceae > Pseudotsuga > Pseudotsuga menziesii. The sequence continues at coordinate 19,970 of LPNX010369608.1, read as the reverse complement.
TGCATAGCATAAAGCACTACCATTTTCAAGCAAAGAATTATCAGGTCTACCCGATATTCAAGAAAAGCATGAAGGAATTATCAAAGGATGTGTGCAAGAAAAGAATATAGAGAAACCATTTCCAAGCATGAAAGAAAAGAAAAAAATATTTTGCAAATAATCAAATCAGCTGTATGTGGCCCCATGTCCCCATGTCCTCCAAATCCTTAAGCGGGTATGCATACTGTGTTTCTTGTATATATAATTATTCTCGAGGAAAATAAAAATCTTCTGCAAGTTCAAAGAGTTCAAGGCCTTGGTGTAGAACCACATTGAAAAGAAGATCAAGACATTACAATTATAAAATGGCATAGAATGTACTTCAGAAAAATTCAAGGACCTATGAAGAGAATCAGATATTAATAGGTAGTTGAGAACTCCATACAATCCTTAACAAAATTGCATTGCAAAACAGAAGAACAGAATAATAATGGAATTACCAAAGTAAATGCTTCATGACCAAGACCGTCCAATGATCCTATGGAAAGAAGCAGCATGAACAAACGTGTATGTAATAAATAGAACTCCTCACTATGTTTTGGATAACAAGAATCAATAAGAAACATTTGAATAATGAGAGAAACCATAAGTCATCCATCTCAGAATATTTGAATGTCTTGTGTACATACACATTCCAAAAGAAAAGAACACAAATATTGATCGTTCAGGAAAGAAGGACATATTCATGGGATATAATGATACATCGAAATCATATTGAATATAATTCCTAGGATTCAAGAAGATAGATACCATCCAAGATGTAACTTTTGATGAAGACTCCACCTACATGAAATCAAGACAATTCCATATTGAATAAACTAAAGAACCCGAAGCTCCCAAAACCAGAGATACGACTATGGAAGAAGTGATCCAAGAAGACCATGGATACCATGACATAAAAGAACCACAAATACTAGTAGATCCACCTCATGTGAAGAAATGATATAAGAGAATATCAGCTTCGGGATGATAGATCATCCAAAATGTAGAAAGATATGGTACTCTAAATAAGATTTCCAAAGAATGAAAGAGGACTCATACACACTCTAGTTATATGGCACTGCTTTGTGACATCATTGATAAAGAACCTTCTAACTATGATGAAGTAACAAAAAATAAGTAATGGAAGGATGCCATATCGAAGAGTACTATTTGATCATGAATAATGATGTCTAGGAGGTGATTCCAAAACCAGAAGGAAAGTATGTAGTGTCCTGTAAATGGATCTATAAGATCAAACATGCAACAGACGAAAGCGTAGAAAAATATAAGGAGAGATTCGCAGCATGAGGCTTCTCCTAGAAACAAGGCATCAATTATGAGGACACATTTGCACCAATAGTGAGATACACTTCCACCATATCAGTACTAACCTTAGATGTTGTAATGAAATGGAAGATACACCAAATGTACATCAAGGCATCTTTCTTGAATGGTATAGTAGAAGAGGAAGTGTATGTGGAGCAGCCACTTCGATTTGAGACACATGACATGAAAAATCATATGTCCAAATTAAAGAATTCCTTATACAGGTTGAAGCATGAACCCAAAACATGGTACAACATGATGGATAGATTTCTAATTAGCTTGGGATTTACCAATAGTAAAGAATATCCCAACATCTACTTCAAAGTTGAGGGAGGAAGACCAGTGATACTCCTATTATATGTACATGACCTGTTCCTAACAAGTGAGGATGAGCTCATCATAGATACAAAGAGAATACTTGCTATAGATTTTGAGATGAAGGACCTGGGGATGATGCACTACTTATTAGGTATGGAGGAGTGGCAAAGATTAGATGCGATATTCCTTGTTTAAGGAAAGTATGAAGTAGAGATTCTGAACAGGTTCAGAATGTTGGATTGCAAGGCCATTTCAACACCCATGGCATCAAACTTGAATGCACTATGTGTTGATTCTTCAAAGAGAGTTGATGCCACAATGTATATACAGATGATTGCTTCGTTGATGTACTTAATGAGCATGAGGAATGACATATGCTTTTCTATGAACACATTGAGCCATTTTTTGATAGATCTAAGATGTGTTCAATTGGTTTCTTCAAAGAATGTATTGCGGTACTTGGATGGTACAATTGAATATGGGTTCATGTATGTTATATATTAGAAGATTAACTGACATGGTTATGTTGATTCGAATTGGGAAGGAATTTCCATGGAAAGGAAGAGAAACTCAAGATGTTGCTTCAGTTTGGTATTCTGTATGATCCCTTGGTTTAGTAGGAATTAGTCAAGTGTGCCACTAGTACAACCAAGGAGGAGTACATTTCAACATTTTTGGCTAGTTGACAGGAAGTATGGTTGTAGAAGCTACTATCAAATTTATTTAATCTCAACTTAGACGTGATTTGTATCCTCTGCGATAACCACATTTGTGTGAAGTTGTTCAAGAACTCAGTGTTCCATGAAAACTCAAAGAATATCAAGATCAAGTATTAGTATATCTAAGATATGGTGCAGAGAGGAGAAGTGAAGCTACAGTATGTTTCAACGAACAAGTAAATAGTCAATGTATTGACCAATCCTCTAGAGAGAGTGTATTTTGAATACTTCAGGGATAAGATTAGAGTCATTCATATCAGTGTCCATCGCAAGAGTCAATGAAGTCCTAGTTGGATCCAATCCTACATATATTACTAATAAGGATTGGATATATAGTTGATGAAGTCCTAGTTAGATTTTGGATTACGCCTAATATAAAGTATGTTTGGCTCTTTACTTCATGAATTATTGGTTGGAGACCTACATCCCATATGAAATAGGGCTGGCTCTGTAGTTGATGAAGTTTTGGTTGGACCCAGTCCTACATCCAATATGAAATAAGTCTGGATATGTATTTGATGAAGTCATGGTTGGAGCCAGGCCTACATCTAGTACAAAATAGGACTAGATATGTAGTTGATGAATTCCTGGTTAGAGCCAGGCCTACATCCAGTATGAAATAGTGATGGCTCCATAGTTGATGAAGTCTTGGTTGGATTTGGGACAACATCTAGTATGAAATAGGAATTTCTTTATAGTTTATGAAGTCCTGGTTGTATCTGGGCATACATCCAATATGAAATAGGACTATATATGTAGTTTATGAAGTATGGGTTGGATCCTGGCCTACATCCAATATGAAATAAGAATGGATCAATATATGATGAAGTCCTAGTTGGATCCAAGTATACATCCACTATGAAATAGGACTGGCTTTGTAGATGATGAATCCTTGTTTAGAGCCAGGACTACATCCAACATGAAAATGAATGGATCTATATAATTTCTAAGGACATATAGATTCGAGAGATGTCACTAGTCAATGTTCGATGAGATGAGAGTTGTTGCAGTTGTGATGATGATTTAGTGATGATGATTTGGTTATGATGATAGAGATTGTTGATGATGATCAAGAGACAATGATCCAAAGTGATCATGATCCAGTAATGATGGTGTACATAGATTATGTCTAGTTGTAGTGATAACTGTGTCAGAAAAATACCTTCCTTGTTTAGAGGGAGTGTTGTTGAAAATGTAACTTGGGAAGATATTCTTCATTGTATTATTCATATTCTTCATATTATTATTTTATTTTAATTTTATTTTTCCTCCTTTCAAGGATTTTTTCCCTCCAATAAGGGATGTGATTATTGTAATTAGTCATGTAAATAGTCGAGATAAAACCTCTATTGTAATTCGGGGGAAATAGAACCCAAGAAAATAATGTAAAAACATATTTTTGGTCTCCCACAAGGACAATTCATGCTAGTTAGGTCTAGAAGTTGGCCCTATTGCACCAAAAGGTCACACAAATGAAGAATATAAATAAGGAGGTTCCCTCCCTCATTTAGACACCTTGCAAGCTCAAGTAGTTTCACTGGACTAGAAGAAGTATAAGAAGAATCATAAGACATATTATCTTTGGGTTTTCTATACTAGTATGGCATTTTACTAAGTGATGAATCTATACTGAAGAAGTTTTTTTTGTATTTCTCCTGTTTAGTTTTCCTAGGATAAAATATTTGTGTCTATCTTTTATGTTGTGCTTGTCTATCTTTCAGTGATCCTGGTACATTACAATAAAGATATAATATATTTGAATTAAACTTCAAACTCTAACATGGAGTAGAGATCATCCTCACCGATTCTTGAAACGTAAATGGTTTCATTCCATTGTGCATAGGAACCTGAGCTATCATAACCCTTTTTTGCTTTCCTTGGTTAGCACCTACCTTCTTGATCCTTCTTTAATTGATTAGCAGAAACCTCTTGTTCTCATTTCCCGTTTCAAATTCTTTGAGTAGAAGGAGTTAATGAAAAATATAATCTAATTGGATCATTATAGTGTTATCAATGATTTTTCTACTATTATTAATGGTGTTATACCTATAATTAATCTGTGTACCAAGTTTCGAGTGGTTTGGGTTAAGTCTTACGGTGTTTGTTGGAAGTTTCATTAAAACTAGTCATTGCTTTCCTTGTGTAGTTTGGATAGTGTGCTTGATTCCTAGAAAGGTACATTATAATGGTATCAAATCACTTTCCTCTACTCTTGTGAAAATTAATATCTTAGTAAAGAAATATTTTAGATCACATATTCAAGTTGCAGTGGTGAGGCTCCTACCAGTGGTTGAAGAATACTTTGAACAACATGAAGAAAAGATCCTCTATGTTGATGGAGGCCTACTAAGACTTGAGGATGATAAATTATATAGTAAATAATATGGATAAGAAATTAGGTATGATATTCCAATGGTGAGGAAATACTTGGAAATGCTGATAGAAGTATGTGAAAAAATTCCCTACTACTACCAGGAGTCTGTACCATTGGGGAAGGATATTTGTGCAATCATGAATTTCAAGGATTATGCCTATCTTAAGTATGTATTTTGGCCTCTAAATTTTTCTGAAATTATTTTCAATAGAATAAAACCATCCATAGAGAAACCGCTTTATTTTTCCTTTTCGATTAAAGAGGAAGAAGAAGGATGCAAAAGTGAATATTCATCAGATCCATTTGCATGTTCAAGCATTATAATATTTGTTGGTTTCTTTTCAAGAAGAGTCTGCAGAAGCGATTATCACAATAGCATTCAAGTTGGAGAAACCTCAAGTTTCTTGAAATAATATTATCAGAATATCTTTCTAGAACCCGATTACTCTAAGAATATGAATATGATCTATGCGTAGCTAAAGACCCAACAATCCAACATCTCGTTGTTGGTAGCATGGGAGGTAAAATTACTTCTAGTTTATTTGTTGGTTATCTCAAAATAATTACAAAGATGGAGTATTTTTCCAATGGTTTTAAGGAATCTTTTGGATTAGATCCAAAATAAGAATAGAGATATGATCTGAAATCATCATTTGAACTTCATAATGTAGCAGAACACAAGCCCCCACTAGTTGGGTGTGAACTAGAGAATTTGTAGTAAGAAATCATGTAAAGGGATTAACATAATTAATATCTATGTTTTACCTTGTGTCACAATGAGGAGAGATTTGGCATGAGTGAGTAGCCAAATCTGAATATCATCATTGAGGAGATCCATGAATCACCTAGTCTTGTAGGTGGGAAAGCAGAAACAAAGATCAATGAACAGGAGCGCAAGTCACTACAATAGGTTTGCAGTGAAGGAGAAGAAGTTTTCGATGAGCATGAAAAGAAAGATATTGTAGCAAGGGAATAATAACAAGGATCATCCCCTCAGTCACCACCTGAGCTTCATAATGAATTTGATACAAAGAAAGGATAATATGATGTTTTTCCTCAATATCCCCACTCATTTGCATGAACTTTGAAGGTGAGTGAAAGGAAGATCAATGAGGCCTTGAGAATCCTACAAGACACTATGGAATTAGTGTCATATTCTTGTTGGATAGATGCATCAATGGAAGAATCATATTACATTGAAGATTTGGAAGCCCTTCGGAAATAAATGACAACTATCAAAGGTAGCATATTTCATTTTATTTCTAATAGATATCATTTGATGAATATTGTGAAGATGTATCATGGTGCATCTCTGAGGGATGTGGAATAAACTGACAAGCTTACTTGCAATTTGGAATTCACCTAGTATTATTTGAAGAGTACTCTTATTGCACTTCAAGAGTTTGAGAATCATAATGATCATCTTCATGGGAAGTTGTAAGATACATTCTCCATCTCCTCCATTCTAGATAGTCATTTTCATATGACTGATTTCATTTGTTATCCATAGGAGGAATTTAACGTGGTGGTGGCACATGAAGCGCATTCAGTTTCAAATGTGCTTGAAGAGTTTGAAGTCTAGGAATATCATGTCCAAGAACCTATACATTGTTAAAGAGGTTATGAGTTTCCTCTAGGAGGTTGTTGCACAATTTTGGAGGAGACACCAGATCACATTGAAGTTGAGCCATCCATATGATTAATGGAGGGTTGTTGGAAAGGTTGGATCACTATTCATCATGACACATACATATGGAATCCATTAAATATAGGGATGAATACTGAGTAAGGGGATTCTTTCTAGTGGAACTACAAAATTTGAACCCAAAATACAAACAGAAAATACGACAAGAAAATCCGACGTCATCTAAAGAAAAAGACTGTGTTGTTTAATTTCACCTTCAAATTAAGAAATTGATTTTTTTTTTTAAATTGATAGAATGACATGTCATATTTCTGACATCCCTCGCATATTTGACTAAGATGTTCTTGTTGTATTTTCGACGTGCGTCGCATATCCGAAAAAGATAGAATGACAAGTCAAATTTCCAACGTACCTCACATAAATTGTCAGATATGTGACACATTTTTATAATGGTAACTAGGCTCATGTCGTCAGAGATCCGATGAATAGATAAATTTGAAAATCTATAAATTACAAAAATATTTCGACATCTTTTCTATAGAAGCGACAGTTTGCGGAAATTATTTTATTCTTCGATGGACGTTTTGCGAAAATAGTGATGTGTGGAGATTTATTTTTTAAGATAGATAATCTTCATTCAATCTCTTTGTGAGAAAATGTCAAATAACAATATTCATGATCCATACGAGAATAATCGACAATTTATTGCTAGATTGTGGGATGGACTGAAAAGAAAGGGTGATGGGAAATTTTATTTTCCATGTAGTCAATGTACGGGCTTTAAGATGAGAAGAATAAAGATCACAACATCCATAAAACATTGAAGGGAACATGGAAATGATGAGGGGGGGAATGAATATCGTCCATTTGTAATTTTTTCATTATAAATGTTTTTTTATATTGATTTCTTTGGTAAATGTACGTATTATTTTAATATTTCTTAAATTAACTTATATCTATTGATTTTTTCATGTGATTATAAAGGAAATACATCCTACGACATATCGTCCAGAAGGATTTCTTTCAGAATAAGTACCAGAGGAACATGGAGCTATGAATAATGGAGAATAAGTTAATGATCATATTGAAGAAGATGAGCATACTCATAACATAGTTGAAGATGATGGTACACATACGTTGAACCATGATTCATTTAATGTTAGAATGGATGATGACGATGATGATGATCATGAAAATATTGATGAATTTGATGATGTTGATGATTTAACTCTTCTTGAGAAGGAATACAAACCCCTTTATGAAGGATCCAACACAAATCTTCTCTCTGCTATATTTTTTATAATGAAATTGAAGGTTACAAAAGGTCTTTCAAACATATCAGTCACATAGATGTTAAGGTATGTACAATATTCCATCACATATATATGATTGAGATAAAGGTTATATTTTTTCCTCTAAAATTTTATTGTTAATTCATAAGTCAAATTAATACGGATGAAATGAGTTTCATTAATATTATTAATATATTATATTAACTAGATTTTATTTTAATTTGTTGTAGCTTGACAGCTGAATTTTTGTTACCACCGTCAAATATTTTAACTTGCACATATCTAGATTTATTTTCCATCATGAAATAAATTGGAATGTAGTATTAATAAATTCATGCATTCCTCAATGACCATGGTATATATTATAATCAACATGAATTCACAATAGAATGTCCAGAATTTCATATCAATAGATATCGAACAGATCAAGTAACAAAAAAGGTGTCTCACAAGGTTATTCATTATATTCCCACTATTCCATGTTTGCAACAAATGTTCATGTGTAAATTTAACCCAAGAGATAGAACAATTACAGACAAAATTTCTAATCAAACATGCAAAATTCACACCAAAGGAGACTGAAATTGGATCATAACACTAATCTGCATTCAAATAAGTGTATGATATCCAACCTTGTGAAGTAATAGGCTCTTGAAATATATCATTACATGAGAGAATTGAATGCATAAACATGCCATTCAAAATAGTGAAAAAGTAGGCTTACTAAATCTAGTCAAATCCCCCATAGGTGCATAAAGCAGTTTCCAAATCTATGAAGATGCTCACGAATTTGATAAGTCAAGTGGGAAATATAAAGAGGGATGGAAAGAAAACTCATACATTCTTTTATTTGGATAAAAGGAGGGAGGATTATGTGGGAAAAAAAAAATTCAACTACACCTAGTCTAGCTTTTCCTTTTGCCTTAAATCAGAATAAAACAAGGTAGCTTTTCAGAAACAATAGATATGCACTTTGGAGGATCTGGAATAAAGTACACATACTAAATTGGGTTTCTAGGATGTTTCCCAAGTGCTCCGTGACTCATTTTTATCATGTGTTGACTTCTAGGACTTGTAGAAGGCAACTAGCATAGAATGGAATCTAGGAAACTAGGTAATACGACAAAAATAATTAAATTAATGTCTAAGGTAGGTAACTATGGGTTGATTATTATAACACCACCCATTAATCTTGAATTTATGAGTGAATATCAGAAACATATAGGGCCTAGAAACAAGGTTTAGTCACCCTTTACATACTGCTTGTCCATACAACCAAGGAAAGAGGCAAAAACCCAGTGGGAAAATCCTCCCTTAAACATGGATAGGAAAAAACAAAATTTTGGAAATATTGTCATTAATCATGCTTCACAGCATGATCAGTAATCCCCAACAGTGATTTGATATTGCTGAAGGTCTTCTCACAAAAAACTTTGGTGAAGATGTCTGCTATGTGTTCTAAAGATGCACATAACACTAGATCAAAGGTGCCATCATGCACAAGCTATCTGATGTAGTGCTATGGATATCAATGTACTTGGTTCAATGTCTCTAAAATGGATCATTGCAAATTCAAATGGTGCTTTGAATATCATAGTAGATAATATTTGAAAACTCTGATTCGAAACCACATTCACCAAGTATCCCCTGCAACCACAAACATTGAGTTGTTTCATTTACAACTCCTCCATACTTTGCTTCTTGCTTAACCAGCTGATTGGTCCTTATACAAGCATGACCACATATCCTGATGTAGACTTTTGATCTGTGTTGGAACCTACCCAATCAAATCAAGATCAGATTTTGCTTTGTAGAAGATCCCATGAGTTCTTGTTCCTTGAACAAAGTTTAGGATCCTTTTGGATTCTCTCCAGTGGATCTCATGAGGCTGATCCATGTATATCAAAGCCACATTAACTGCAGAAGATATATCAATTCGAGTGTGTGTAAGGTAAAACAAACACCCAATCAACTACCTATATAGTGTATTATTTACCATAGGAGAAGAACCTGCTTCTTCAAGCTTAACTCCTGAAACGAAAGGAGTCTTGCTTGGCTTGAAATATTTCATGTTGAAATTGTTCAAAAAATCCAAAGCATACTTGGACTGATGTACTTCGATTTTATGTTGGGATTGAGAATTTTCAAGACCCAAGAATTGGCTCAACAATCCCAAATCTGTCATAGAAAATGCATGGTTCATTGCATCCTTCAAGGAGGCAATCTCTTTCTTTAAAATTCCTGTAATCATAAGGTCATCCACATACAAGAAAATAATCATCAAATAAAAATGAATCATATTCAAATATACATTAGGATCATACTTGCATCGAACAAAACTCAGTGATAACAAAATGCCATCAATCTTGGCATACCAAGCCTTGGGGGCTTGCTTGAGCCCATACAATGATTTCTTTAACCTGCACACTAAAGATGGATTAGAAAAAAACCCTTTATTTTGATGCATATACATATATTTATTGATATCTCCATTTAGGAAAGTACATTTCACATCCATGTGATGTACCTACCATTACTTCGAAGCTGCAATGGCTAGAGCTAGCCTTATGGAGTGCATCTTTTCCACCAGTGCAAAGGTTTCATTGTAGTTAATACCATGTACTTGTGAGTAGGCCTTGGATACCAATATTTCATTATATTTCAAAGGTGAACCATCATCAGAAAAATTAGTCTTTAAAATCCACTTACATTGAACTAGCTTCCTCCCTAGGGGAAGATCAACCAGTTCCCAAGTGTTGTTCTTCTGGAGCGAGCTGAATTATTCTTTCATGGATGTTTGCCATATTGGATCATGTGATTCATATTCATATGTATATTGATATTATTCAACCATCATATAGCACTTCTTATCATATAGAGGATCTTTCACATGTAGAGCACTCTCAAATTGAGATCTAGTCCTCCTAGTGTCACTAGGATTTCCAACTAGTTCCCCAGCTGTGAATGGTCTTGCTGCCAATTTCGGTCTTGTAGGACTGTTAGGATATGCAATAAAATCATAATTATTATACATATCAGAATCAACAATCTCATTAGTCTCTTCACTTACAATCAATAGCTCTGGTGGTGAAGAAGACTCTCGAACTTCAACTGCTACTAAACGCTCTTCTTGGAACTTAACACTTCTTTCAATGAAAGATTTTTTAGTGCTCAAGTTGATAAGGTTGTACCCTTTTGAATATTTAGAATACCCAAAAAGTAGGCACTCTTGGCTTTGGGGCTGCAAATCCTTCCTCTTTTCGGTTGGAATTCTAGCCCAAGCCTTTGAGCCAAAAATATTGAAATGGGTCACATCTGGCTTGTGTCCACTACAAGCTTCAAAAGGAGTCATACCATAAAGATGCTATTCTGGATGTAGGATGCATAGTTTATAGACTTGGCCCAAAACCTTGGTGGGAACATCTTAGCATCCATCATGCAGGTTGCCATCTACTTCAGTGATCTGTTCTTTCTTTCAGCAACACCATTTTGCTGTGATGTGTAAGGGATTGAATACTGATTTTAACACACATAGTGGATCACACCTTTATGGCCTTCCCTATCCCTCTGTAGACTCTTTGGACCCCATGGACCATTTTTTTACCTTTGATGTTTCCAATATCATCCCTAAAAACATGCATTATTCTCTATACGCGACTTTTAAACCTATTCTCGCGTATATACGTGGATATGGCCCTCAAACCTGCATACATCAGGATGTGTGCAAAAGGCCAAATAGTTTTGGAGTTTTCCTTGATGTGGATCTAAGTCACTTGTCTCTTGGCCTTCCATATGCCTTGATATCACTCAGATTTGACCTTCCATTACCCCATTGAAGCACTATATAAGGAACCCTTTTGATACATTGAAAGGGGGAGGAATTGAAGAGCAATAAAAATATAGTCCATTGTTGCTGGAGCTTATACTTGAGACTGCATCCCTTTTTCCTTGTAGCACTTTGTGTTCTTCCTAAGCTTTCCTTTTTCTTGTGAGCTTTCTATCAAGAGATGAAGGATTGAAGTGGTGGAGGCCCAAGTGGAGGACTCAGTTTCTTCGGTTCACAGACATGCCGACAGAGGTTGTCACTATTGTAATCTCTGATTTATATTAATAGAAATATATTTTCCTATCCAATAATTTGTATTTAAATGAGTATTGAATCCATGGATGCTTTTAAATTCTTATATGTTATTGATTGTATATTCTAGAGTAGGTCTAACACAATTATATATCATGCTTATCTTGTTTGCTAAATGTTGAGAGAGAAAATTGCTAATACAAGTGAGAGTGGAAAAGCTCAATGGGGATCTACATCAACCATCCATAATAAGGTATGTTTTGATACCTTTAGTGTTAGATATTTGGTTTCTCTTTCATATGGGAAAGGATTGATTTCTATGGTTACTCTGTCTTTTGTGGTACCCCAAGCCATAGGAATTTTTCTTCGTAACAGAATTGGTGACCATACTGGGGAGTTCCTTGTCATTTATTTTGGGGGTTTTATCAGCATTGAATGTTCTTGAATTGCTCTTATTTCTCTATTGCTGAGTCGGGTCTGGGGGCATGTTTTCCTAGTAGTGTCTGATAGGAGTAAATTTTGTCTCAGTTGGTATGCTTACCTTCTTTTTTTTATCTCTTTTTCTTCCTGTACACGAGTTTTGTCTTCACAGTTGCATGTACATGTGGTTTTTACTGGGATATACGCGTACAAAAGTGGGTTTTCTGCACACATTCGCGTATGCCCTAAGTTTTTCCTTTTTGGGGAATATTAAGTGTTTCTAGGTGAGTTTGGATAATTGCTGAGTCTTCTTGGATGCTTCTGGAGTCTGTATAAACCTCTTTTTTCTGACCAGAGATGCTTTTTTAGTTTGAATTTCTTTTTGAGAATGTTGTTGTCATTGCATTTTCTATTTTTTGTTTTGAGATTAGTGCATTAGGTCTCTTTTACCTTAGTGCTTTGCTTGGGTGTTGTCTCAATAGTGATTGTAGATTCTAGGGGTTGTGGGGTCATACTTTTGCTTTATTATCTCATTTTAATTCAAAAAATACAAAAATATTTTCTTTTTGCATCATTATGCGTTGTTGCATTTTGCATTTGGCATGGTACTTGCACTAGGTTTTCTTGGAAAAATATTAGTCATATTTTCTTATAGGAATAATTGCATTTTCATTTGAAGGAAAATTTTTCATTTCACATAATAACATACCCCATTTTTCATTCAACACAATGCATTTGCATTGATTGTTAGGTGTACATTTTACTTCTTGTTGCATCATAACACCATTAGTTGCATGATCATTTTCCCTTTTGAGTAATAATCCAATTAAAATCAATGCATAATAAAATCAATTACACTCTTTTATTTTATAGGGTGCACCAACAAGATTATGTTTTAGGGTCTTAGAACAATTATTGTGAGTAAATTCTCCAAGACCACTAAATGAAAAATGTATGTGTCTGTCCAGGTGAGAGTGTGAAATTCCTTTGTATAATTAGTGTTTCTCAATATCCTCCTCTTACAAGGGAGTTAAGCACGAGGCAGTGTGAGCGGTTAACGATTGGGATGACCCCTGGTCATAACTGAGTAGCACCAAAGATATTTCCAGGATTGTATTCATATATGGGGCCTCTTTTATGATTTTTGGGCTTTGCTACCCTACCCATATGGTCAATCCCGCCTATGACTGTCTGCTTGAGCATTGATTATATTGAGGTGACCTTAGTTTCCTTACCTAGGTTATCAAGGGGGTACTTCGCAGAGGTTATTCTGGAGGTGTCTTGGCTAGGTAGGGGTCGGACAACACAGTTTCTATATGCGTTGAAGCTGAGGGCCACTATAATTGGTTACTAACCTACGCTTGTTGTGTATGGGAGTCTCAAGCCTCTCCTAGGAAAGACATACCTACTTCATTTGGGAGATCACATATACTACCCTTTTTTGCTTGTGATCTAGCTTTACATTGTATAGGAATATGCTCTATGCAGGCTAGTTTTCGTAGGGTTTTCGTAATTAGATAGTCTTTTTCATTTTTTGAGTCAATGTGGATTCGGGTGCAACACTTTAGCATTCTTTTATTTTAGTAGGACTTTCTCCTTCCACATCTCCTCCTCCCTTAGGAGAAAGAAACAGACAGTCCCAACGGACTACTTCTCACATTGATTCACACACGATGGGAGATCGTGATGATGAGATTCCTGAGATGCCTTCTCCACCTCAAGAGATTGGGGATGTAGATTCTACTCCTATATATGACCCTTCAACAGAAATACCTTCACATTCTAGTTATGATCCCTCATTCACAGGTTGTCGGTATTCGTTACCGGGTATCGAGACTCATAATGAACCCATAAGCACTACTTATATTCATTATGGCATGCCTGATATCCCTGCACATGATCTGACACATGATTTTGAGTCAGAAGTGGAACCTAGCATGATGCCTGGGGGCACTCCTATTCCTTTCCATGCAGAGATATTTGGGAGCACTAGTCACATTGCACCTTCCATCCTAGTGGTGGAAGCTACCTCACATGTCCATCTTCGACCTAGTGTTAGTAGTCATATGCAGATACCAGGACCAAGACGAGTGACCATAGGGAATAACACTTACATCCTTTCACATGTCCCTTCATCCTAAAACTCTACTCCTTCAAATGCATTTTTGACAACCCTTCCTCCCCCTCATTCGTGTGGTCCTTCGAGCTGGAATATTGCTACGAGCCATGTTCGTACTGTGACTGCTTGCACGGTAGTATCTTAGAGTCAAGTACCTCCTGTTGTCTCAGGAGGTCATATTCCTATTTCTAGATCATCTCACAGTCCATCGCAAGGAGTTCCACATATCCCTAATTATGGAGTTTCTCATGGGACATCCCATGGGACAACTTATGGAGCTTCTCATGGATAATCTTATGGACCACAATATGGATAGAACTATCGACCCTATGGGTATGGGTATCAACAACCCACTTACTACTCTAATTATGGCTTTGTAGCACTGCATAGTCAAGGTACACCACATCATAATGCTTCCATGCAACCCTACACAAGTCAAACGGGAGGAGGATATTATGGAGAATGCCATGGTATTTACAGTATTCAGCCTTATATCAACCAAAAATATCAGGTAGCGTGGCATAGAACAGATCAACCTAGGCTCCCTTTCCTCACAACATTAAACTTACCTGACTTATAGAGACTCATGAACGATTCGGTATCTCATGACCCGACTTGGTCGGCTGTCCCTAACAAGCTTCCCTCGAACATTCCCAAATTTGAGGGCAAAGCAAGAGAAGATCCTAGTGAACATGTCACTACTTTTCACCTTTGGTGCTCTTCCAATTCCTTACATGATGACTCAATTCGTTTAAGGCTATTTCAATGCACCCTCACTAAGCCTGCAGCGAAATGGTATATAGAGTTACCTAGTTAGATCTTGTTTTGCATTTGGTTCCCATGCCAACATTTTACCCTTAGGGTGTGGGAGTCCTTTGTATAATATCACCATGACTTTGCACAAGAGCCTCATACTCCTCTTGATATTTTCTTATCATGAGTTTTGCTTACCTTATTGAGCCTTATGTTGGCTTCCATGACTTTTATCATCAGCTATATAGCCCAAGCTTGTCTCATGTCTAGCCACATAGAGCCATTTTCATATCCTTTGTAGCTTGATTCCCCATTTTTTACGGGGAGGGGAATTTCCCCTGAGTGTCACTAGTCCCCCGAGTGTCGCTATCCTACACATGTGTCCTTGCATTGAGCATAGGTACATTCCACTACTTTGAACTAGTTTGTTTTCCCCTTGACACTCGCCTCCTCCTAGTCTATAACTATAAAGCACTTTTATTCTTTTTCAAGCTTTTCAAAATATTTGAAAAAGTCCAAAAAATAAAAAAACCAAAAACCTAGATAGGAAAAGATGTTATCTTTAGCAGTAGTTGAGTTGTGTCACCTTCGAATAGAGCACTGTATATCACATCCATTGGTTGGATTAATAGTTTAACTTTAGGAGCTGTACTCATTTATCTGAGTTTATTTCCACTGACTGGTTAAGCTTCCAGTCCCTATGGATCCTTTGTCGATGCCTCCTGTGTTTCAGATATGTCCCAGTTTTGTATATTGAGTCTATGCTGCCTACATTCATTCAGTCACCATTTTCCTTTATGGTCTTGTTCTAAGGAAGTTGAAACCTGAGTTGGCCATTCCTCAGTTTTCTTGACTTTGCATTTTGGCCATTCCTAGTACTGATACTGGTTCATGCACATTATGATCGAGTCCTTCCACATTATATAGCCTTGCTGAGTACCTCATGTTGGATGATAAGGGATGCATTAATTCCCTCCTTCCAGCGGATTTCATCCCATCGACTTCACATCATTTATTTTGGGACAGGAATCTAGAGTCATTTTTGAGTGCCTTGAGACTTGCAGTCATTAATGGAAGGTTCTCTCACCATCAACAGTTTTGGGAATACATCAATGTACCCTTATCGATGTATCCTTTCAAGTGTTCAAACTCAACACATTTATTCACACTTGTTAGTTTACACTCTAGTACCTTGATTCCCATTTTCATTATTGGTGGGTGATATCGCATCTATTAACGGTATACATCAATGATCGGTAATCAGATGATGGACTACTATGTTTGATCTCGACACCTCTATTCACATAGTAGGACATGTACTCATATCATATTGTGTAGAATGTTAGTTTTTCAACATTAAGCTAGCATTATGTTAGGATCTTTACTGAGAGAATAACAAGTACGGCAATCAAACACAAGAGACAATGAACACAATGTTTTTTATCAGGGAAACCATAAATGGAGAAAACCCTACAACTTCCTCAAAGATAGAATCAACACAATATGTAAGACCCCAAAAACAGTAAGATGCACTCCCGACAGCAGTAGTCTTCTTCTTCTCTAGTTCCAGTGTATTTCCTTCCTCACTAATGCACCACACTTGAGTGAGTGAGTGATGTGTGTTACAAGTGATAAATAGAGAGGCTCTCACTCTCTATTTATATTATTTCGTTCACTTGAATTGCACTCAATCATGTCGTCCCAACTTAACAATTACTTACTAGAACCTACATCTCAATGAGTGTATAATAACTCTAGTGCCCCGAAACTATGGGGACTTTAACAATGAATTGACAAGACTTGTTTACCTTATTAATCCTCCCGATCAGAACATCGGGGCATGACAACATGACTCAAATACATAATAGAAACATCCCAGAATAAACATCGGGTTACAATATATAAGATACATAGAAGAATACATTCTGAAGTTACAAATACATCAACACTCCCTCTTAACTAGGAAGGTATTCTTTCGACACAATTTTCAGCACTGGTCTTCTTCTCTGGATCATCTTTGTCTTCAAGTCATCTTTGTCTTCAAGTCATCTTCATCTTCAAGTCTTCTTCATTATCAGATCTGGATCATCTCTCGATCTGGATCATCATAGAACATCATCACTGGATCTGGATCATCACTGGATCTGGATCATCATCACTAGACTAGATATGGATCATCACTCGATCTAGATCTAGATCTGGATCATCTCTCGATCTGGATCATCACTACTGGATCTGGATCATCACTACTGGATCTGGATCATCACTCGATCTGGATTTCTCGGAGTCATCATAACTAGATCTTGATCATAGCTCGATTTGGATCTCACCTGGTCATCATCATGTGTGTACTATCTCATCATAGGAAGTTCTACAGAGCCAGCCCTTTTTCATGCTGGTTGTAGGCCTAGCCCACAGGTAGGTCTTCGCCCAGCACTTACATCTGACCTTCTCAACAGAAAGGCATGCCCAGCACTCACATCTGATCATGTAGTAAACTACAATCACATCAGAAAGGCCCAACACTCACATTCACCAGCATGGTAGGCACATCAACTACCATCTGTGAAATGGCTCTGCACTTATATCTGACCTACTCGTAAAAAAAGCATAGTACTCACATTCATCCAGGATGGAACCACATCTGCCACAATGATGAAAGAACCCTATTATTTTCACCTAGGCTGGAACCACATCCACCACAATGATGGAATACTTTCAACCAGGTTGGAACCACATCCGCCACAATGATGAAAGAACTTTGTTCTTTTCACCTAGGCTAGAACTACATCCACCACAATGATGAAAGATTTTCGCACTTACATCTGACCTACTCATCAGAAGGGCATGCACTCACATTTGACCTAGTAGGAACTGAATCCTACACCCTCATCAGAATGGCCCCCAGTCCCTAATTGAGCTACCTGGTAACGGACCAGGTGCCGTCACTCTCCCGGAGAGTGGCAGTTTCCCTTACATCTATCCTACTCGACAGAATGGCCAACACTCACATATGACATGGGAGGAACCTAATCCTTTAGCCATGACAGAATGGTTCATCCCTTACATCTGACCATGGAAGGAAGCAATCCTCTCACCATGTCAGAATGGCTCTCTCAGTCCTGGACTGAGTGTTCCTGGTAACTGACCAGGTGCCTCCATTCCCAGAATGGAAGTCAGCACTCATATCTGACATGGAAGGAACCAAATCCTCTCACCATGACAGAATGGATCAGCCCTTACATCTGACCATGGAAGGAACCAGTCCTCTCACCATGTCAGAATGGCTATGGGTCTCATCACTTTCTCTTGGAGGGAACCTTGATCTGGAGAACACCAAGTCTCTCTTTGAAGTACTTGAACTTCAGCCTAGCCAATGGCTTCATCAATACATCAGCTATCTGTTCCTCCATTGCAACATACTAGAGCTTCACTGCTCCTCTCTGTACCATATCCCTGATATAGTGATACTTGATCTTGATATGCTTCGACTTGTCATGGAATACTGGATTCTCTGACAACTTCATGCAACTCTGGTTATCACAATGTATACAAGTAGCATCCAACTGAATATCAAATATATCATATAGTATCTTTCGCAGCCATACTACCTCACAACTAGCTGAACAAGTTGCGACATACTCTGCTTCAGCTGTACTCAGTGCCACACAGGATTTCTTCCTGCTAAACCAAGAGATCACACCTGATCCTATACTGAAGCAACATCCTGAAGTACTCTTCCTGTTGATGGCACTGCCTGCTCAATCTGAATCAACATAACCTTCTAGGTTAATATTTTGATTCGCATTGTACTTGAACCCATAATCAATTGTACCCTTCAGGTACCTCAGAATATGCTTTGCAGCAATCAAGTGAACACTTCTCGGATCTGTCAGGTACTGGATCAAGGTGTTCACATCAAAGAAAATGTATGGTCTTGTGTTCGTTAGTTACATAAATGACCCAATCATCTG
>LPNX010369597.1:244479-277918 GCA_001517045.1 Pseudotsuga menziesii | reverse complement strand
GATTGGAATTGGCTGTTGAATAAATTTGAGAAGAAAATAAAACATTGGGCATTTCGATATCTGTCTCTTGGTGGGAGACTTGTACTGGTTAATTCTGTTCTTGTTAGCATTCCTGTGTATTGGATGGGCTTAGCTCCCATTCCCTGTTCCATTCTCCAGAAGCTCAGGAAACTGATGTTTAACTTTTTATGGGGATCAACCGATACATCTTTCAAGTTTCATCTTACCAAATAGAATGATATCTCTCGTCCTAAATCTCAAGGAGGTTGGGGTATTAAAGATCTTACATGTTTCAATAAGGCTCTACGGTTGAATTTCTTTTGGAAAGCTCTCCATTCCAAAGGTCTATGGTTTCAGGTTCTTCAAGCAAAATATTTAAATGGTAAATCAGTGGTTGACTGGATCAGATCTAAAGATTTCTGCACACGCAATATATCTCTATTCTGGCGTGGTTTTCTTCAAGTATTACCCTGGATGGGTAAGCATTTGTCTTGGCAGATTGGAAATGGTGAATGTATTCTCTTGGGATTAGACCCCTTTGTTGGACTGGGTTCTTCATTTGCATTCCCGGAAGAGCTACGATCATATTTGGTCGATTTGGATATATGCACATTGGCTCATGCTCGCAACTTTTGCTCCATTGAACCACAATACTGGTACTCGGCCACAGACCTTGATCTCGCTGGCACGTATTCATTGATTTGGGATGATTACATTAGGGAGTTATCGGCATCAGGTATTCGTTTGACTGACAGCCCAGATAAATTGGCATGGACTTTCAATAAGAGCAGTATTGATATTTCAGCAAAGGAGGCATATAATTGCATCTATCAGTCTTCGATGGCTGGGGACATCATGGTAGATTGCCCTCCTGTATGGCACAAATCTCTTCCTCTTAAAATATCCTGTTTTATTTGGCTGGCATTTCACAACAGGATACTAACGTGGGATAACCTTCAGCGCAGAGGGCTCTCGGGTCCTGGCATATGTTTTCTTTGTTACTCAAATGTGGAAACAGTCGATCATTTATTCGCATCCTGCTGGGTATGGAAATTGGTTGCTGGAAGTGTTATGGACTATTTCAATATTAAGGTTCGCATTGCAGATAATTCCTTTGTGGATTTGG
Source organism: Pseudotsuga menziesii (assembly GCA_001517045.1). Lineage (NCBI taxonomy): Eukaryota > Viridiplantae > Streptophyta > Pinopsida > Pinales > Pinaceae > Pseudotsuga > Pseudotsuga menziesii. The sequence goes on along the minus strand of LPNX010369597.1, from coordinate 276,792 downwards.
TCATTGGATGGACTGGCTCTACTCCACAGAGCTCTCCTTTCTTCACATTGCTGTATAATGCTATATGGGTGATTTGGAAAGCACGTAACCAGCTAATTTTTGAAGGGAAACGCAGGGACATACACAGTATCATCCAACAAATTCTGCGTTCTGCTCTTTCTTCATTGCAGGGGACTGTCTCTAAAAGCAAGCGCTGCAGGAACATTGGTCCTCCTCCTGGTAAATTCTTTCCCTGTGGTTTTGTGGATGGAGCATCAAAAAATGGGATTGCTGGTGCTGGTATTGTCATTTTCATCAGTGACACCCACTTCCTGGAAATCTCTTTAGGAGTTGGACAAGGCACTAATACCAAGGCAGAGCTGCTCAGTCTCTGGGCGCTCTTGCACATATCCCAAATGATGGGGATCCCTCTTGCTCAAGTATTTGGGGATTCTCTGATTATCATCAACTGGGCAAAGGGATCGACTGCTCTCTCCCCACCTGAACTTGTTCATTGGTGTAGGGAGACTAAAAAGCTAGCCACTAGCTTCCAGGATCTGTCATTCACTCACATATATCGAGAGCACAACGATGCTGGTGACCGTCTTTCTAAAAAGGCACTTTCACTGCCCCAAGGAAAGGGCAGCGTCATGGAATATGTTGAGAATCTCCTGGTTTATTCTGACTATATTCAGTTCTTTTGAAGATGTCTTTGTGGCATTTCACACATGCTTTACATGTTATGTTCTGGTGTTAAGGGTTTCTCCCTGATATTGTTATTGTATCATTCATGAAAGTGCATCTCTTTAGATCGCTGCTCAGATGGGTTATTGGCTCTCGATCGATGTGACTGAACTAACAGTCCTATTATCATGATGAGTCAGTTTTCTGATGGGTATCTCCTTGATAAAATGTGCCATTCCTCCTAAAGTTTCCTTGGGTGGTTGTCACGGTCAGTCTATGCTGATGTTTGTTATAATGTCTTTTGATTCAAATGAATAACAAAGGCAGGTTTTTTCCTCTTGAAAAAAAAAAAAACTTAGATGGGGATAAGGAGATTCAACACTAAATTTGAATAACCCGCGTGTGAGTATCTTACTTTCAAACTTGGATGGGGACAAGGGTTGGAATTTCATTTCATCTTGTTTTTTTAACCCAAAAAAACCTTTTTAATAATGACATTTTATTAAAAATTTTAACTATTTTTTTTTTCACGTTGTTATTCAACGTTTTTAGTGAAAAAACAAGTCTTCAATGTTTTATTAAAAAAATTACCATTCAATGAAGTTTTATTAAAAAATTACCATTCAATAATAATTTTTCTTATTAAAGAATTTATTTTTCAATTAAAATTTATGTTTTTATTAAAAAGTTTAATAAAAAATAACAATAAACTTATATACGTGTGTTTTTAGTTGATCGTGTTCTTTAAAAATTGAGGATGAAACAAAACAACCTAATAGTGACACAATTAACTCAAAAATAACATTGTAAGCATTATGCATTTAAAGTATATTAAGTTATAAACTTAAAAACAAACAAAATATAGAACCTAGAATCCTTTATGGAGGTTAATGTCAAGCCACATGTAATGCAACATACAAAGTTTTGCAAAATTAACATGTTGTATCAATGGTGTAATTGAAATTACATGACACTTTAATTTTCAATTAAAAGATATGTTTTTATTACGGTGATTAATTTCCAATTAAATCCAGGGTGAAACAAACAACCTACTAACAATGACACACACAACTCAATAGTAACATATGTCAACATTATGTATCTAAAGTTCATTAAACGAGTCTTAAAAACAACAACATCCTTACATAGGCTTTGGATAAGAGTTTGATCACAAACATTACTTGATAGTATGCAAACCTTCTTGACTTATATCCATATCATTGTGAATTTTCCTACCACTTAGAAATCCAAATTGTTTTAACAAAATAGAATTAGATAGAATGCTTTATAATCTTTTAACAATTACCTTTAAAATAATTTTAAAAATGAATTTAAATATAGGCCCAAACTCCTCAGAAGTATCAGTTACATCTTTGTTTGGAAGCAAAGATAAAAAGATAATGTTTATAGCCCTAACACCTTACCTAAAACTCTTGGTTCTTCCACCACCCTTAGAAGCTCCTCCAATTTTAAGCTAATAGAACCCGAAATATAGAACTCTATTGGAAAACCATATAGTCCCTCACTCTTATCTCTTTGGAAAGAATATAAAACAACTTTCAACTCCCCTTTTGTCATTGTCTTCATCAAACTATCATTTTGTTCTTAGTTGACAAAAACTTCTAAAATAAGTGAAAAAGTTTATAATCTTTACTATATTAATTAACTCTAAAATGTTCTTCAATAATTTGTTAAAGCAAAAAACCATTGAGCCATATGGTACTGGAATATCCATGGAATATCCCTAATAGTATTAAAACTAAATTCCTAGTTTTTGAAAAGTCGTGAAAACACTTGATATTCCCATATAGGATATAGAACCTTCTACTTATTCCATCCTTTTTCTCATCCACTCAATCTAATATTAAAAAAAAAACTAAAAAACTACATCTAAGCTACTATGTATTGGATGCACATCTAAATTCAAATATCTCATTTCAATGTTCTCATCCATCCGATTTGATTTAATGTTAGGAAGGATCTACCTACCTTTGAGCTATGCATTGGATGCACATTTATATTCAAATATCTCATTCCATGTTGGTGATAGATACAATTAAGATTGGTATGATCAAATTTCTTGGACTAAGAAACATATTTCCCAAGTAATAGATATCATCACATATTGAAGAACGTCGTACTCATTTTTTTAATAGGGAGAAGTTATGATATTTATATATCAAAATGTATAACCTCAACTCACTTAGAAAACACTTAACGCACTTAGAAAACACTTAACGGCTTATCTAAGAAATACTTTTAAAAACAATTTAGTGGTTTAAATAGGGGATTCTTTTTATCTTTGTTTTTTATTAGTTTTTATCAGTTTTTTGCTATGAATTTTTAAAATGCTTAAAAACACTACTAGATCTTACTAAATGTGGATGTTTGAAAAGTTTTTCTGTTACATGATTTCATTTCTAAGCTTAAAATCATCCAACAAACAACAAAAATTACAAATTTTATATAAAAATCAACCTAAAAATTTAACAGCTTCAAAAACAATTCCCAAGATTACGATACGAAGTTAAATTTATACATAAGGGCCAATAATCAATTTTGTCTCTTCAATCAATTTTCAACTGAATTGATTACACAATAAATAAAAATCAAAGTATCAGTTCATTAAGAAAACGAAAAGAGAGTACATAGATCTATGTCCCTTCCCGAAATTCCATTCTATTGAACCAATTTTCAACAGAATTGATTATAGAATCAAATAGAAGTATGAATTCATTAAGAAAAAATAAAAGAAGGAACATCGATCAATGTTCCTTCCATAAATTTCCTTCCAATCAACCGCGTAATTGACCATCACAATTCAGAAAAATCAACATGGCCAAAACATAAATAGTAAGCTAAATTTTAGACTATTTGTATTTAAAATTTGACAAGTTTTTTGGCCAAAATCCTGTGAAAATTGTTATTCAAAAAGTTGGTTTCATAATCTGAATGTTTAGGTAATGAAAGATACTAAATCCATTTTTACAATAAAAATCCAATTCCAACCAATCTTATCTAAAAAAAAGTGCAAATGCTCTAAAAATTATCCAACTCCAAAACATAATCTTCATCCCACACAAACAAAATCAATTAATGGCCCACTTAGTCTCAGCTGGTCTTCCATTCCGACATAGAAATTAGCGAAACTTTAAAGAAAGAACTTCCCTTTAATCGAGCTGAATATCATTACTGGCCGACCGACAATAGCCATGCAATCACGAAATGAACCTTCGTCTGCACATGGCGGGCATGGGATTCGGGAATCGGGACTCCACAGTAATGTCAGCCTTCACATCAAATATTTTAATCACAATATAATTATTTTGCAGCTTTACTACTTCACCACATGGTGGCCGTCGCGCCCACTGTTTCTTCGGTTTTTAATTACTCTTCATTTCCGATAATAAAATATTTTTCATGAAAAAAAAATGAATGACAGGATCAATGTTCAGATGAAGCTTACAAAGAACTGGAGATGATATCAAAAAGCCGACATTTTTAATATTTTTCTTTAAAGATTTTCTTGACGGCAAAATTTAAAAAGTACTGTTGTTGACAGCTTTCTTTTGAAACCCTGCCCCTGGCCTATATTGCATCGCTTGTAGACTGTAAAATATTCGACAAAACTTTGCTTACGCCAAACTTTCAACCAGAAACTCCTTTTCCTCCGTGAGTTTGATCTGGCGAGCCGCCTCACACATCCGTTAAGAATGCAGTTAATGAGATCACAAGTTAAGCATATGCTTCGTAACGTGTGACCGGAATTACGGAAATATATGCAAGTTCAGGGAATCGAATTTGCAGCTGCTTTTACTCCGTTTGAGTTCCAGTGATGACATAATTCGACGCAAGCTCCCTGTGGTTCGTATTGCCAAGCGAGTAAGGTATTCTTAATCTCTCCATTTATAATGAAGTGACAAGTCCAGGATTAAATAGCAATGTTTGACATAGCCTGTTTGATGCAGCGGGACTCGAACACGAGACTCGAAAGCCGAGATGGTTTCTTGACGGAACAGTCAACAGATCCGCGTCTATCGATTAAAGCGATTCTTGACGGAATAATATATAATAATAATAAAAAGGCAGAAAAACAGCATCGACGAGACGGAAGAATGGACGACAGCAAGACGCCTACAATATCCGAGATAACCCTGGTCCCTACTTAACTCCAGTTAGTATTGTGATTTTGATACCGTCTTCTTGATCCAACAATGTATAACGTATATTTATTCAAGTCACCTTTTCCTTGTCACACTCACTCTTCATATATTCATTCATCCCCTCATCTACTAAATAGCCTCTTGAGCAATTCATCTTACTACTTCTAAATGTAAGAAAAACACAAAACTATAGAGTCTAGTTGCTAAGGCATCCCACTAAAGCTTTGTAATTACAACTAGCATACCCCATAGCTGTGGAAATGAAAAATGAAACGCTTGGATATGTTGTAAAAATGAGATTTATGTATTGAAAGTAAATGTAGTAAATCTATAGAAGACATAATAGTTGATGAAATTTAAAGAAAAAATTTAGTACAAGTAATAATAAATAAATAATATACATTAAAAAAAAAGATGGATAAAACATTGAAAATATTTTTTTAAATATTAAATATTCAATTTTTCCAATAATATACATAAAAGATACATATTTGATTACAAAGAAAAATGTAAAGATATATACAATTTAGATAACTAATAGGATATATAGAATCTACATATATGAAGTATGTTGCAAAATATTAATCTAACTTAGAGCCTTTTTACTTTTATATATTAGTCTGCAATTCTCCTCTTTACTCCTTCCATAGTTTGATTAACTAAACACTTTCTCTTTTCTTTTGGTCAAGTAATTAGATAGATTATTTTTATTGTGGTGTGGGGAGATTCATTGGGTAGTGGATGTTTGTTGTTTAAATGATAAACATGTTTCCAAATAAAGGCATAACATTGCCAATATTCCTTATTTGTAGTTTTATAAGTGTGATTTTATTTATAACTACGATTTTATTTCAAACATGTTTGGGATTAAAATTAATCATTGTTGTTTGGTTAGATACCAGGTTTGAAGTGATATAAATTAAGAATTTCAAAAGACAATTCAATGGATACTTTTCTACCTTTTATTATTCTATTTTTTACTAATACTAAACTTAAAAGATAAAAATATGTTATTTCTTCTCATTCTGAAGATAAAGAAAGTATATAGCAATTTAAAGTAATCCCTTAGTGATACTTCTCAATTTTTCCCATTTAAAAGATCCCCAAGTCAACGTTTGGATACAAGGTTTGAAATGATACAAATTAAGAATTTTCAAGGACAATTCAAAGGATACTTTTCTACCTTTTACATAAGTGTTTTACATTAGTTTAAGGTAACTTTTTAATGTATTACTCTATTTTTTTGTTTTTTCTTATTCAATGTTTTACTAATTTATTAAACTTTTTCATTTTAAGATGTTATTTCTTTTCATTATGAAGATGGGGAAAGTTTATTACTATTTAAAGTAATCTCTTAGTAATACTTTTCAATTTTTCTCATTTAAAAGATGCCCACATCCCTTTAAGCTAACCCCTTTGTATTCAAGCAAAGATAGTTTATGTAGTTATCTATTGTATTTGATGTAGGGAATGGAAGTTTTGACATTAACTATCTCGTTGTCGTCTCTGATACAACAAGGGTGTAATTCAGACTCCAACTTATGTGGAAAAGCTTTTAAGTTTCATATTGGAATATTCTACTTTGTTTTTTATTTGTACGATCTTGTTGTGGGAACTGGTGACACAAAGCCCAACATCTTCATCATTGGTGCATATCAGTATGATGAATTTGATTCCAAGGAGAAGCTTCAGAAGGCCTCCTTCATTTGGTGGAAATTTAGTGTGTTTTTGGGAATGATGTTAGCAAATAGTTTTCTGATATATATATCCAGGACCATATGGGATTCACTTGGGGCTATGAAATTTCCACGGTGTGATCGATCATATCTGTCACGTACTATTCTTAATAAGTACTCCATTTTACAAACACAAAGTTCAGAATGGGAATCCATTCAATCGCATGGCACAAGTAGTGATTGCAACAGCTCATAAATAGAGAGTTAAAGTACCATTGAATCTCATCGAACTTCATGAAGTGGTTCCCAAAGAGTATGTTGATAGAACCATATTCCCCATTTCTCATGCTCCAATCTTGAGGTGAGTTTAACCATCCGAGATTTTCATTTTCGTTTTGAATTAATTTTAGAAGACATGATCAAGAGTAGACAAATCCTTGAATCCAGTCGAGGCAAAGATGAAGAAATGCCATAAACCCTGAAAAATAGGAATATATAAGCCATTGCTATACAGTAAATTATTATTTTTCTTCAGAGATAACCTAAACAAAGCTATATAAATCCAGAGACAAGTATATGAAATCCATTTGAGTAATTATAATTTATACTGACTTTAACACTTGTGTTTGACTTTTAACACACCCAGATCCACATATATATATATATATATATATATTGGAATGATTTGTGCATCTAATAAAAATAAACGTGTATATCAAATCCATTTAGATGATTCGACTTTTTAACAATCAACTTAACCTAGACTTTGCATACTCACTCAATACACATAAATATGTATATATGTAGATCCATTTGAAAGATTGTATCTTTGGCCCTTTTTGGCATTCAACTTAGTATGCTTAGAATTTTATTTCATCATCAATCAATAACATTGGAAAATCCTATGGGTTTTCAAGGTCTAATCCTAGCACGTATCTTTGTTAAAATTTTAAATTTATAAACTAAATCCTAGCCATCTTTATTAAAATTGTAAAATTATAAATTGTCCAAAAGTTAGAAGTTTTTTTTTTTCAGAGGAAAAAAGAATGTCCTTGATATTCATTGATGAATCAAAGGGCATCTGAAGTGCCATCCCAATGACTGGGTTACAATCATGAAGGTGAATCATAAAGAAACATATTTCTGTTACATCATGAAGGAGTCATAACTCAACAAGTCTACAAGGGGGGACAAGTATATCTCCAACAATACAGATTCCCATTAGTATAAACTGTCACTCAAACCATATCTACCGTGAACAAAGGAGAGCAGGACAACAATCTAAAAGAGCTCACTCCAATACATTCAAAATGGGGTGCAATAAGAATAAGGAGTACATGCTCCAGCACCTGGCTCAAAAGAGCTCAAAACAATCATGAGAGGTCAAAACACCTTCAATAAATTCAGAGTAACTACCTGATCCCGGAACCAAAGAAAGTGCTTTTTTAGAAAGGCAATCTGCAAGCTGATTATATTCACGGTAGATATGGCAAAAAGACAGTTCTAGAAAGCATGAGCAGAGCTTTCGTGTGTCCCTACACTAATGATAGAGTTCCAGTGGTGAAAGGGAGGTTGTACCCTTTGCCCAATTGATAATGACTAAAGAGTCTCCAAATATCCTGAGCTTAGGTATCCCCATCATTTGGGCTGTATGCAGAAGGGCCCAAAGCCCAATCAGTTCTTCTTTTGTGTTGGTGCATGGACCTGCCCCCAATGCAAACTCGAAGGAATGTGATTCGTTCAACAACAAACAGAAGCCAACCCCTCCAACATTCTTTGCAGATGCCCCATCAAAGAATCCATAGGGATAGTTAAGTACAGGAACCGGGCCCAAGGTTCTAGCTTTTTTTACCATATTGACAGATGGACAGTACATCTGAGAGAGATATGCAATCTGGTGGATAAGGCTGATGACGGGCATTTTTTTCCCTTCAAATATAAAGATGTTTCTCGCTTTCCAAATAGTCCACATGAGAAGATAAGGGAGATAACATAATGCTGAGTGAATTGAGAAACTATCAATCCACTTTTCCAGGAACGAGCAGAGATCAGCAGACTGGAAGGAAGGAGTGATATGGTACTGTTCCTTTAGGATCGAGACCACATTCATCCAAATAAGGCAATGAAAAAAATATGCTGAACACTATCAACATCCTTACCACATAGTGCACAGATCCCAGGCCCAATCCAGCCTCTCTTCTGGAGATTATCCCAAGTAAGTAGCTTGTTCATCAAAGCCAGCCATATAAAATAGCTAATTTTCTTGGGAAGAGTTCTAGTCCAGATATGTTTAAGTAATATACTACCAGCCAAGGGAGAAGAATTTGCTACAATGTTGTCATAAACCAATTTTGCTGATACTGAGCCATCGAACTTATTATATGCCCACATCAGAGAATCAGACCGAGAATGGAGGCGAATACCACAAAATTCCAAGCTTTGTGTGAAGGTATCCCATGCAAGTTTCCATTCCCCAATCACACAGAGATCCTCAGCCGAGTACCAGTATTGTGATCCCGGAAGGATATTTCGGGCCTGTGAGAGAGTGATAATGTCCAGATCTTCTAGGAACTCTTGAAACCCAGCAAGCCATGTGAAAGAGTCAGGAATACCAATAATAGGATCTATGCCAATATGCATGTTTTCACCATTTCCCACTTGCCAGTCAAGACTTCTACCAAGCCACGGGAGGGTTAGCAGGAACCCCTACCAGAAAATTGAAACACCACGTAAGCTGAAATGCTTACCTCTGAGCCAAGACACTACTGAGTGTTTCTTCAAGTATTTACAGATAATTACTTGATGCCATAATCCCTCATTCTGAAGAACTAACCAAATATTTTTTAATCTGAGTGCAATGCTGAACCAATACAAATTCTTTATGCCCCATCCCCCATACTCTTTCGGCCAAGATAGGTTCTTCCAATTGGCCAGATGATAACGGTGTTTGTTTCCAAAGGAGCCCCATAAAAAATCAAATGCAAGACATCTGAGTTTATTCAGTACAGATACCGGTATTGGAGAAAGGCCCAACCAATAGACCGGGATACTAGACAGCACAACTTGTACAAGGATTAAACGGCCACCAAGTGAGAGGAGCTTATGTGCCCATTGAGAGATTTTGCTTTCGAATTTCTAAATCATCCAATTCCAATCACTAACCTTATACCCCAGAGGCTTGAGATAATAGCCAAGATACATAAAACTAGTAGTGATAGGCTCCATTTTATATGGCAGAGCTCGAGCAATGTTAGAGAGAATATCAACATCCACGTTATTGTAGAGAAAACAAGATTTGTCAATACTAATATTCATCCCAGCAGCCTTGCGGAAAGTACTCAGAATAACATCAAATGCCATCCACTTAGATAACGTACCAATGCCAGGCAGGATCACATCATCTACAAATAGGAGATGTGTAAGAGAAAGTGTTGAAGAGATTTTAATACCTTTAATGAGACCATGATCCCTTACATCAGTAATCAATAGGCTGATCCCTTCAATAACTAGAATAAAGAGCAAGGGGGATAGGGGGCAGCCCTGTCTGATGCCTCTAGAGGCAGCGAAGAACTTCGAGGGCATACCATTGACAAGTACACCAAAATTAGCTGAAGTAAGGCATGCCATTATCCAGTTAATAGCCAGAAGAGGTACCCCAATCTGGATAAGTATGAGTCGAATGAATGGCCAGTTAACACGATCAAAATCCTTTACCAAGTCCAATTTGAGAATGAGAGCACAAGTATTTTTGGTTTCATAGTGTGGAGCGTTTCCTGTATAATACCAATAGGTTCCACAATCTGGCGATTTTTCAGAAAACCATATTGTTCAATGGAAATATGGGAGTCCAAGAAAGGCTTAAGCCTCACAGCAATAACCTTCGAAATCAATTTGTATAACAAATTGCATAAGGATATAGGCCTAAAGTCAGCGAAGGTTAAAGGCTTATCCTTTTTAGGGATTAAAGCAAGGAAGGTAGATTTTAGGGAGGGAGAAATACATCCCAAAACCCTAGTACAATCCACTGCAGACAATAATTCATCACCCAACAAGTCCAAGAAGTGAAGATAAAATTCGATAGGGCAGCCATCAGGGCCTGGGCTCGTATCTTTTTTGAAAGAGTGTAAGGCACTCTCAACTTCAAACATAGTAACACGTTGAGTGAGACAAGGAGCATCTTCCTGAGAGATCATATTGGGGTAGAGTAGAATGACCCTGAGCTGTTCTATTAAGCAGGTCTGGTTGTCATCTCTGAAGATATTAGCAAAATGACACTGACCCAGATCCTTCAGTGTAGCTTCATCCTCAATGGAGTGTCCCTCATCATCCATAAGGGTATAGATAGAATTTCGATTCCTTCTACCAGATGCCAAGGCATGGAAGTACTTGGTGTTTGAATCTCCATACAGTGCCCACTTAGCATGACTTTTGAGTTGCCAAGTCAGTAGGTAGTGTTCCAATATTTTCTTTTTTTCAGATCTGAGCTGAGCCAGGGACAACTGTTCCTCATGTGTGAGGATACCAAAGGAAGAGTTAGAGAGGAGGATACTAATATCCTCATCCATGCTGTGAGTCTTAGACTCCATGATGGTGCCTTTTTGCTTGATCCGGTCCTTTACATCCTTCTTGAGGTTACGAAGTTTATGGGTAAGGAGATCCAAATCAGTACCATAAGAAGAAGGAGACAGTCTAGGCCACCTGTTAATGACCCCGGATATGAAATCCATATCCTTAAGCCAAGATCTATTGAATTTAAATGGATAATTATAGGATCCAAAAAATTTATTCCATTCAAAGTAGATAGGGTAGTGATCAGAAATATCAGAATGGTGAGTCCACACTCGATGAATTAAGAGTGAAGGGATCAATGAAGAGGAAACTAAGAATCTGTCAAGTCTTTTGCTAATCCGATCGTCACCGGCCCTACCATTCCTCCAAGTGGGGCCAACATTGGGTGGGGCAATATCAGTAAGTCCCACAGAATCAAAAAGGAGCTTGAAATGTGAAGTAAGAGGGTCTAAGACAGCCCGCTTGCCCCAGGTTTCAGAAGCATTCATGGTAAAGTTAAGGTCCCCACTCAGAATCAGGTTAGGTGAGTTAAGAAGTCCCCCCTTGTGAACCTTTTCCCAGAATATATCCCTATCCCGATAAGGACCATAGTAGTTTAGAATGTCTAAAGGGGAATTCAAACCATGGAAATCAGCCTTCACAAGGATACCAGCCACTGTTTCAAAAGCACGACACCTAACCCTATGAGGGTTCCATGCAGTTAATAACCCCCCAGAGAGGCCTGAAGCACTAATAGCGCAAAATTTCCAGTTGGGAAAAAGCTTAGAGAAAGCATGAAGAGCAGGGAAGGTGTTGCACATGGTCTCTTGTAAGAGAATCATGTCCGGACGAATCGAAAGGAATAGTGAACGAAGGCTACATTGTTTGGTCTTGCCTCCCAGACCTCTAACATTAAGGGATAGGATCAACATTAAGGAACATGTGGGAGGGGAGGATATGCTCTAAGTCCCCGTGGAGTAAATCCTCTTGCAACATATTTGATGCAGACATAGAGAGGGATATAAGGTGGAGAGGTAAAAGAAAGATCCCCCGTCTGACCCTTCTTATCCTTCTTTTCTTTCCTAACAGTCACATTCTCAAATCGGATGGAGTTAAGGTGTAGTGTAGACGGGGATGAAGGAGTAGTTGTTGTGAAAATCGACAATGACTTATGTAGGGAAGGGTCTGAGAAAGAAGGAGAGTATAATGGACTGCGAGGTGAGGGGGGAAGAGGGGGAGAAGAGGTGGTAGATGGGAGCGGGGGAAAGTCCAACTGTGAAGAAAGAGGAGGCACCGAAGGGTTAGGGGTGGCAATAGGAAGAGAACGAAGATCAGGTGAGCCAACAGAAGAGGGTTCATGAGAGGAGACTAACGCGGAAGTCTCCACCGAGTCCGAGTTAGGAGTAATAGTAGATGGTGCCAAAGGGTTCAAGGTGGCTAATGAAGGGGAGCTGTGTATGGGTACCAGAGAGCCATTGAATGAGGGTCCAATAGGGGAGACCATAGGGGATGTCTCCAATGGGGCCAGAACAGGGGGGCTAGCAAAAACAGGGGCCCTTTCCAATTTATCAATAGCTTCAAGCATTGAATTCGAAACATCATCAAAGAGAGATAGTGACTGAGAATAAATACCTTTTTTTGAATGCTCCGGTGGGAAGGATGTATTCAGTGTTCTGTTCACAGGGGTACCATCCAGTATGGAGCCAGAATTTACATTCATGAGAGAGGGACAAGTTCATCGGAGATGTCCGGTGTCGTGGCATTGACTGTAGCGGAAGGGTACGTGAAGATAGTCGAGTTTCTGCACCAGAAGACGTTCCTTACAGAGTATCTCCACCTCTGCAGGTAAACCAAGACAAATGTCCATCTCAACTAAAACCTGGGCCATTCTCTTATCAAAGGACAGGTGGAAGTCCTCATCAACAACAACGAACTTGCCAGTCGTATTGGCAATGCAGTTGATAATGTTCAAATTCCACCGTGGAAAGGGTAGATGAGGTAGCAAAACCCAAAGATGGTGCTTTGAAACCCGTTCCCTAAGAGGGTCGAAGTGCGAATGCCAACGCCCCAAAACCAGCGACCCAGAACTAATACGCCAAATTTGATCCAGAATGAGAGTAGCATGAGCCGCCTCCAAAAATACGAAGACAATCCAACCATTTGATAGAAGACTAATTGTAGGAATATAAGACAAGAGTGGCTTCCAGACTTCAGACGCCCAATCTATCTAGGCCTTTTTTCCCAGTCGACAGCATTCTAGACGCCCAACCAGAGCACGAGAGCATAGGGAGGACACGCAGTCCATAAATATATCATGGCCAAGGACATAGCAAAACCTACAATCATGGGTCTTAATATTCTTTGCATGTCTCTTACGACAGAAGCGAGTGGAGACCCCAATGTCATCCATAAGGGAGGCCTACAAAGTCAACCCCGAGCGTGTCACGATGACAGCCCACCACCCACCACCACAAACCCCACACTGATGGATAAGAGACAGATGGAAAACCCAACATAAACCTGAAAACCCTAAGCCGGTAATGTTCCTTGGTCAAAACCACAAAGGAACCCTGAAACAGTACCGAGCAAGCCAGCCAAAGTCAAAACCCCTGAAAAGGGTAATCCCCACCAGACAGAAAGGATGATTCGGTCAGGGAGACCATCATTCCAACAAGAACCCCAACAGAAAACCAGAGAGAAAGTACCAGAACCCTAATAAACTGGGATAAAGGTTTGGGGTTTGTGAAACCGACAGAAAACCGGGGAATAAGGACCAAACCCTAGTTACCGAGAGAAATCGTGGGTTAAGTAGAAGTCAACACTGCTCATGTAGACGAGCAAAAGGAATCATGAGCACATACAACGTAAAAAACCATGCAAGGGTGATAGACCCAAGTGACGAAAATCCCAAAACACAAACAAAACCCACATTCATAGAGGCGTCTGGAAGAAACGATATCCTTCCCACTTTTTAATTTGGTTGGTACTAGTCCCCCTGATAAGGGGAGGAACTCCAAATAGTTTCCTACTATGAGACGGCAAAAGCCAAGAGAAACCCAAAACCCAAAGGAGCACAGGGATGGCAGAGAAAGGGAATGACAGTACCAGGCGAGAACCAGGAAACCAAACAAAAGAACTAGGGAAGAAGGACCAAGCCAGCCAAAGGCAACAGATAGCTCAAGGATAAGGCCACCATAACAAAGTCCACCATTCATGCAGGGCGAACACCAGAGCCATCACCGCCCTCAGAATATGTTGTCTACTTACAAAGTTTATAGCTTACAGGGTTACACATATTCTTTATGATTTCATAAGATATAAGTTAGCGGCCCTAGGCCTAACCGCCCCAGAATCGGATTCTCGGATTCTTCCACCTCATTTTGACACATCTAAAGTTGTTTACATAGTATAAATGTAGGATAATTAGGGTTAGGGTTCTGAATCCCCGATTCTTAATTTTGGGATGAGTGCCACACCCATATCGAATTCTTCAACCAATTCTGATCGCACCCACTATTCGTGTAACCCTGCATAAGATTCTTTATGATTCTTATAATACTTTCACTTAAGACTAGAGCGTGATGATGGGTTGAGTTCTCGTGCCATATGCGTTGAGAAATTTATTCTTCACACTATGCCTCTATCCTTACAAGAATGATAAAAATATATATAAAGACGGGTTTTAAAAGTGAGTAATGTTTATGCTTATGCAATAGTCATTATGTTGACTTATTTAAAAGAAATTATCCTAGCCTATTTAAACAAAATGACAAATAACATTTTTTAAAGAATTTTTTGATATTCATAAAATGAATTATATATATATCCCATAGATAGAGATTGTCTCACAATTCTACTACATTGGTCTTGTTTAAATTGATCGACCCATTACATCATATATTAACAAAACAAATTAAACACAAGGAGACCTCGCAACCAGATATCCTAAAAAAAAAATCATGTACAATTAAATTAAAAAAATAAAAATAAAAATTTATGTACAATTAAATTAAAAGAAAACAAAGAATCGGACTATTTTAAAATTAAATTAAAGAAAACAAAGGATCAGACTATTTTTAAATAAAAACACACGATTAGATTTTAAGAAAATGTTTAAACGGATTGAGCTTAGTTACCATCAATATTAACTTTACATATTAATATGTTTTTCTTACTAACTTTATTACCTACAGTTTGAGATGGATTTTGTTTGACAATTGTTTCGAAAATGTAGACCTAATTATCATCATTTGTTTAGGAAAACATTTAAACTATGATAATGATATATATTATATTTTATATAAACAAGTGTCATAACTGTATTCGCAATCAACTTTTACAAACTCTTAACATATTTAAATTTCTACTCTAATTCCGGCAACATATAGAATTTCATTTCAAACACCATTACAATACTTCAGTTCATATTTAAAAATACCATTAGAATCTTAAGTTCAGATTGATTTATGGTGTTGTAATCTTCCTTCAATCCGACTCCCTCTCCCGTAAGGCATGGAGGTCGGCATCCAACTGGATGGGCTACGTCGCCCAGGTTACCGACATGGAAAAAAACAATACCGGCAACGCGACACAATAGTCGAATGGAGAGGAACCGTTATCCTCCCGACCAAACCGTTATCCTGTGGCAAAAAATATTTTATATGCAGTAGAGTAATAAATGCTGGGGGGACTGCATTGTGACCCGTTGGATCTCAGCCTGTTCGAGATCCAACAGCCCACACTGCAGCTGCTGCAGCATTTATTACTATGCTGCATGTTGAATATTATTCGCCTTCATAGTTCGCATAGGTTCTGCCTTAAAAAAGTACTTGCCATTTATGAAATAACACAGCTGATACGTTGACTTCTTCTGATTCTTAAAAATGAAAGGCAAGTGGAATTTTGACAGGGGGCGGCTCCTCATTGGCTCGTGATTTACTACGAAGCCTCAAGAGGAACCGCCCCTTTAAAAAACGCTTTCGGCATAATAACTCAAAGCAATCAAAACATATTACTAGCAACGACCACATTAATAAGATTAATATGTTTGGAATACGTCGAGAGGAATATATCACATTAATAAGATTAATATGTTTGGAATACGCTGAGAGGAATATATCACCACTGAAGTTAATTTAATAGTTGTATCATGATTGAAGTTAACCTAATAGTTATCCAATATAATTGCGATTAGAGTTAAAGTTAAGCTAATAGTTGTAGAATCATTGGATTTAAACTAATAATTGTATCTAATAGTTAATTTAAAAGTTAATATATTAACCATTGCAGTTCAATTAAAATTTGTGATTGTAGTTGAAGTTAAGTTAAAGTTGTATCATCATTGGACTTAATCTAATAGTTATAAGTTTTTTCTCCTAAAGAATGTGTCAATTACTTGTATCTAATAGTTAATCTAATATAAAAACCACTTAAGTTGTGGTTGCTAAGCTCATAGTTGTATCATCATGTTAGAGTTACGTTAATAGTTGTATTTAATAGTTAATTTAAAAGTTAATATAAATCTATTGTAGTTAATAAAAGAGCTTCGAGTTATCCTGACTTCTAGCTTCCAAATGGAGTTGGGCTAAGCCTTATGCACATTAACTGGACTCCCAATTGGTAGGTGGAGTTCGAGTGTCACATCAGTTGCACATTACCATGCCACTAAGTGCAGTTATCACATGAGTTAAGAGGAATTTATTAGGATTTCAAAGGATTTTATTAGGAATTATACTATCACACAAACTGCACTTTACTTCAACTCCCAACTATAAAATGCAGTTTGACTAATTAACTCGACTTTGAGCTGCTAGATGGAGTTCAACTGTCACATGGACTACACATTACCATGCCATTAAGTTCAGTTATCACATGAGCTATTTTTTATTTTTTATAATTGTTTATAAGGAGTTCGATCGAATAATAGTTAATTTAAAAGTTAATATAAATATATTGTGGTTAATAAAAGAGCTCTGAGTTATCCTAACTAAGCCTTATGCACATTAACTAAACTCCCAGTTGGTAGGTGGAGTTCGAGTGTCACATGAGTTGCACAATACCATGCTACTAAGTGTAGTTATCACATGAGTTCAGAGGAATTTATTAGGAGTTTGAACTATTTTATTAGGAGTTCGACTCTTACATGATTGCACATTAGCTAGACTCCTAGATTCCAAAAGCAGTTGGACTAAGCCGTAAGTAATTAGAGTTGAAGTTAAGCTAATAATTGTAAAATCATTGGAGTTAAGCTAATAGTTGTATATGATAGTTAAGCTAATATAAATCTATTGTAATTAATAAAAGAGCTATGAGTTATCGTGACTTCTAGCTTCCAAATTGAGTTCGAATAAGCCTTATGCACATTAAGTGGAATCCCAATTGGTAGGTGGAGTTCGAGTGTCACATGAGTTGCACAATACCATGCCACTAAGTGCAGTTATCACACGAGTTCAGAGGAATTTATTAAGAGTTCGAACTATTTTATTTGGAGTTCGACTCTTACATGACTGAACATTATCTAGACTCCTAGATGCCAAATGCACTTGGACTAAGCCGTAAGTAATTAGAGTTGTAGTTAAGCTAATGGTTGTAGAATCATAATTTGGAGTTAACATAATAGTTGCATATAATAGTTAAGCTAATAGTTATCCAATATAACTTTGATTATAGTTGAAGTTAAGCTAATAGTTCTAGACACATTTGTGTTAAGCTAATAGTTGTATCTAATAATTGATGGAGTTAAGCTAGCAGTTGTATCTAATAATCGAATAGTTGAAGATTAATTTTAATTTTTACAACTATCACTAACTCTACTTATCACATGTTAATTAAATTATTTTTTATTTTTTTGAAATTATTAATTATTAATTTTGGACCACACTCATATAATCAATCTGGACAGTACACTTGTCTCATTTTCGTTTAATCTTGGACGACTACACTAGAATCAATCTGGACAGTACACTTGTCTCATTCTCATCAATAGATGAAAAAGCATAAATGGTAGTCCACCCCAAAATTCTAACATATATACGCCTATCAGCGTAATAAGGTTCCAACATCATTACAGCAACATCCTCCCTAGGCTTCTAGCTTATAGTAGTTATCATGTCATGACAAATTTATCATCTCACCCATATCATATACTATAATCACTATGAGATGTCATCTAAAAAAATCAATTGAAAATAATAAATATGTTTCATAATGAAGTTATTTTACAACTTTGAGATCTTTCTCATGTGATGTCATCCTAAAAAAATATTCAATTGAAAATTATATATATGTTTCATAAAAAAATTATTTTACAACTATGAGATCTTTCTCATAATGTTTAGTATTTACATGAAATAGTCACTAGTATTCATTATGTACTTACTTATATTGTCTTTCTCAATGTTGAGTCTTTATATGAAATAATCACTAGTATTCATTATGGACTTACATATATTGTCATTTTCAAGATAATTATAACTACAATCTATGACATAACTTTAAATTATATAAATAAACTATCAATATTCGTACATATAATCCTCTTATTGCAATATTCATAACTATCTACAAAATGATCTCATAATTATTACTTATTAATAATTAAATTACTTTTGTTAGGATATTTAAACACTTCGGAGTTAGTTAAGATTAACTTGGTCCAATGTATCATTTTCTATTGAAGTAAATTCTAGGGATTGCTTTGGATCGAACACTTAATGTATATTAGTACCTATTAGCAGCAAGCATAATGGCATCTATGAAGGAATCCTATAGGAAATGCCCTACAACCCGTGCAAGGACACGAGAACCCTATAATATGTGCTCTTCTTGTGCAAGAATTCCTTGAAAAATGATGGACTACTTCAGGGGTTGTTTATTAGAGAAGGGGATGCATGAGCCTAAAGGGTGAGTAACTATAGAGAAGAGGGAAATTTATTGATTGATCTATGAGCAATTCATGATATCTCTAGAGTCCTAGAATGGATATTTTCTGGTAATCTTGTGTTGGAGCATTGGAAGGAATATGGGATAACCCAAGAGATTGTATATAGAGAAGGGATCCAATTCCTTGTGTTGTCTGGGATGATGGGGGAAGGAGTGCTATGGATTGGGATAGTTGTAGAGAATGTGTCAATAGTATCAATGAGTTGAATTATTTCCAATGGAAACCTGGTGAAAGAAAAGAAATATGCATGCAAATAAGTATTGGATATAAATTTCATACTTGATTCATTAAATGAATATATGTGTTTACCTTTTGGTATTTGAAAAATGCTATGAACATTATGACTAAAAACAATAATGATTATAACATGCATACTTATTCGTAATGATTGATATATGTATAGGAAGATCTTCCAAGACTGGGAAGGAAACTATGGAAATGAACAATCAATGTTGGTGCATTGTGGATGAGATGGACAACAACTATACAAGATTGCAAGGACCAAGAATCTTGTGGAGAATGTGGTTGTAGAAGAAACTTGGGAACTAAAAGATGTCACACAACAACATATTGTGCATGTCTAAAGACATGTTGAATTCTATCATTGTCTATATAGTGTTTATGTTGCATCAAGTTCAATGCATAAATTAAGGGGGAGGGGAATGTAACACCTCGATTTTGACCCCAACATGTAAGGATGTAAAAATTTCTATAGTGATGAAATGGATAGAAGTTGGAAAAAAATGGTCTATTATGACCAAGATGATGTTAGAATTGTTGTGCCATTTAGATCATCAAGCAATGAGTCCAAATTATTGGTGCAGTGAAAGAGGAATGAAAAATACACATTGAACAAATCAAATTTCACAGGAAACAGACAAGTATTTCTCAGAGAATTACAGTATTAACTTCATTACATAATCCAGTGTTGCAATAGTGTTACATAGTACAAGAATTCGAATCATTAGGGATGAATTCGAATCTCCCAATTGGATGTGACTGTATCTGATTGCATGGCTAACTAAATATGTCTCAATTAATATTGGAGTTCAAGTAGTTAACTCCCAATTCAAATCCAGTCAAGCAATCAGTTATAATTAGTTAAATCAGTCTAACTGAGGCGGTAGGTGAGAAAAGGAGCCTTATCCACATGCATCCATGCATAACTAGCACTAACTGAACTAATTGCGATCTAACTAAAAGTAACTAAGGAATAACTAAGCGTAGGTGAGCAAAGGCGCCTTATCCATATGCAT
Source organism: Pseudotsuga menziesii (assembly GCA_001517045.1). Taxonomy (NCBI): domain Eukaryota; kingdom Viridiplantae; phylum Streptophyta; class Pinopsida; order Pinales; family Pinaceae; genus Pseudotsuga; species Pseudotsuga menziesii. The sequence goes on along the minus strand of LPNX010369597.1, from coordinate 256,544 downwards.
CCATGCATAACTGGCGCTAACTAAACTAATTGCGATCTAAATGAAAGTAATTGAGGAATAATTAAGCTTAACTAGTAACCAACAACCCGCAATTGAAGGAGTTTGGTGTCGAGACTCCTAGTGGCTCCTAAAATGTAGGGAATGGCCTAGGAGGCGCCTAAACTGATGCATGCAAGTGTAGTAAGTGGCGATTATCCTCTATCGGTGTCCCCCACACTCTAGTAACTGGTACCTGTGGCTCTATTAGGCCATGTGGACCGAATGCTACTAGTGGACCCAAATAATTAATTAAAACTCTTAAGTTATGCTAAAATAGTCTAAAAGATAGTTTGGTCAAGGGAGGATTATAAATCCTAACACCCCCCCTAAATTCTAACTTGGACAATTGTGGGCCCTGGAAACAAGGCCATAAGTCACCCATATACAATCTAAAAGATCAAATGTTGCTTAATAAACCAAGGAAATAGGGGAGAAGCTCATGGGAACCCCCCCCCCCCCCTCAAAATAAGCAGAAAACATGAAAATACAAGCTATATTTAGAAGAAAGAAGCTTCCTCAGAAAAATAACTTGTCAAAACACAGTTGCAAATTTACAACTCTATGCAACAGTATGGTCCTTCTGTGCAGCAACATCCTGAAAGTTGTGCATGCGAACCTCTGAATGTCCTTCTGAACTAATGAATTTGTGTGTTTCTCCTGGATGGTAAAGGTAGAGAATGATTAAGTTTCTTCTTCCCTGGGCCAAGTAGTTGATCATTTGATATCATCAAGTAGCATCGGCTTGGAATTTTGCTGCACCACTCTGTAAGGAGTGAATATGTGAGAGAGAGTGCAGCATGCTCATTCTGATACTGGGACCTAGTTCTCCTTCTGTCTTCTGGATTTCCAACACCATCTCTAGCTCCATTAATAAGTTTTTTTTCCCATATAGTTTTAGGATTTTGAGCTGGAATGGATATTGGATATGGATTTAGAATCTCATGGGATTCAGTCTCAATAACAGGATCATGTTGGTCTTGATCCTCTTCGTCTGAATTTGAAACATGTAACAAATCATCATCATCAAAAATGGGAGGAAGAGTGTTTATAACTTCTTGTTCTCTAGATGGTGGTGCATCACACAACTGATCTTCTTCAAACTGAACACTTCACTTAATGAAGCATTTCCTATTTGCAACCTCCATCAACTTGTATGCTTTTCCATCTTCTGCATATCCCAATAGAATGCTTTCGCTACTTTGGGCTTGGAAGGCCTTCCTCTTTTCAAGTGGCATTCTAGACCAAGCTTTGGAACCAAAAATTCTCAAATGAGAGACATTGGACTTATACCCAAGCAGTGCTTCGAATGGAGTGGCCCCAACCACTTATTTATGAGGCACTCTATTATGCAAATATGAAGCACAATTTACAGCTTCTGTCCAAAGATAAGGAGGGATATTCTTACCATGGAGAAGGCATGTTTCCATCTCCTTCAGTGATCCGTTCTTCCTCTCAGCTACACCATTTTGTTGTGGTGTGTATGGAACTAAGTATTCCATTCGAATGCGCTCCGATTCACAGAAATACTGAAAGTCTCTTTTGATGTACTCTCCTCCTTTATCATATCTTATGGACTTGATTTTCTTACTGAAATTGTTCTCAACCATAGCTTTAAAAACTTTAAAAATCTCAAAAAATTATGATTTTTGTTTCATAAATTAGATCCAGCAATACCTAGAACAATAATCAATAAAGGTGAGGAAATACCTACAACCATTAATGGAGTTTGTGGGCATAGGTCCAGCCACATCACTATGTATCAAATCAAGTATGGAGGCAGCTCTATCGGCCTTCCCAACTTCATACATCTTTTATGGATGGTTACCTACCAAGAAACCAGAACATACTCCATCAGAAGTTTGGATGAAAGGTAAAACTTCAACCATTTTATCATTGTGGAGTTGATGGAGGTATTTGAAATTAAGATGGCCATATCTCTCATGCCAGATCTTGCTGGTGTTGTTAGCATGAGACAATAAAGCTGCAGAAGTCGAGACAGGAAACAAATGTGAGAACTCATAAGCTTTAGTAGAATTATTTGCAATACCTTTCGCTATGAGTTATCCAATGGCTTTTTCTATGATCTCAATTGTATTTGAATCGAATGTAAATCTCTTAGGAGAGCCTGTATGAGTTATCTGATAAACAAACAATAGATTAGCTAAAAGGGAGGGCACATAAAGAACATTCTTGAACTCACCATGCTTTGCTCTGATTGAGCCCCTTCCTTCTGTTGAAATTTGGGAATCATCTCCCATGTGAATATTAGGCCCTTTGATAGTGTGAGGATGGAGAAGGATTCTTTGGAGGAAAATATGTGATTGGATGCTCCAGAATCAATTATATATGTTGTTTACTGAACAAGGATATCTTTCAAGGCATGACACCTTTCATCATCTTCTAGATGTGGTTAATCATTAGGCTTCTTTGCTCTTTGAGGGAGAGAAATGTTATTCTTCTTGAGGAGAGCAGTCAGCTGGTCAACTTGCTTCTTCATACAAGATTTTTCTGGATGAAAACCCCTCATACAATAGGGACACATCTTCTTTTCGAACTTCTTCTTTTACTTAGAGTTGGAGGCTCCTTCAGAAGTCTTCTAATTCTCTTTAGGCTTCGAATCAGTTGGTTTATGCTCCTTCCCCTTAGACTTTCCTTTAGCTTGCGCTTTTTGAGAGTCTGCCACTAGGAGGGCTTGATATTTGGAGGTCTTGATGACTCCCATCTGGATCAACTTCTCTTGCTCATGTATTAAGGACTCGACAAAGGAATAAAGTGAGGGAATCTTCCAATTAGGAATGGAAGCTCTCTCGAAATGGAAGATTGAGAAAAATACAGAATAATCAGGACCTAGTTTGTTGAGTATGGACGCTGCTCATCCTTTATTTATATTCCTCACTGTCTACATTAGAGTGCAAGAAACTTGAATTTAGTAAAGAATTGTTGTACCGTCTCAAAATTTCTCAGATGTAAGGCTACCAAATCGTTCTCCAAAATGTGTCCCTGAAGCTCATCTTGCTTGTCAAACAAATCTTCAAGCTTCTCTCAGGCTTCTATGGGAGTCCTCAAACCTTCAAGGTGGAAGAGGAGATCTCTGGATATGTTAGTAAATAGATAACCGAAAGCTTCATCTAAGCGATATAGAAACTTGTTTCTTTCAACTGGATGATCGGGCTCGACCTCCCTACCAAGTATTATCCTGAAGTAGCAATGCTTGTGTAAGGCCACCTGCATATGTGTCCTCCAATCCACATAATTGAAGGATGTTAGGATCCGAGGTGTAGGATATTAAGAATCCATAATTCTCCGGTTGCAAAAAGACAATATTTTCACACACGCTACGTAGCACCTGCAGAATTTCACTGCAAAACACTAAAACATTCTAACTATGTTAGACTAATGCCTTTCCTCTCAACATGAACACTTTCTCAGGGTTTGCCACGCCCGCACCACCACTACGAATAAATTCAGAGGAAACAAGGCACTCTTTGCGGGACTTATGTGGAAACCCATTTGCTTATGGTGTTCTATGGAGAGCAGACAAACATGAAGCTTGCTTGAAATGGCTCTGATACCATGTTAGAATTGCTACGCCATTTACATCATTAAGCAATGAGTCCAAATTATTGGTGTAGTGAAAGATGAATGAAAAATACACACTGAACAAATCAAATCTCACAAGAAACAAACAAGTATTGCTCAAAGAATTACAGTATTATCTTCATTACATAATCTAGTGTTACAATAGTGTTACATAGGAGAAGAAGTCGAATTATTAGGGATGAATTCAAATCTCCCAACTGGATGTGATTGTATATGAATGCATGGCTAATCAAAGATGTCTCAATCAATATCGGAGTCCAAGTAGTTAACTTCCAATGTCAAATCCAGTCAAGCAATCAGTTATAATCAGTTAACTCAGTCTAATTGAGGTGGTAGGTGAGAAAAGGTGCCTTATCCACATGTAGCCACACATAATTGGTGCTAATTGAACTGGTCATGATTTAACTAAAAGTAACTGAGTAATAACTAAGCTTAACTAGTAACCAACAACACACAACTGAAGGAGGTTGGTGTTAGGACTCCCAATGGTTCCTAAAATGTAGGAAATGACCTAGGAGGTGCCTAAACTGATGCATGCAAGTGCAGTCAGTGGGATTTATCCTCTATCGGTGTTCCCCACACTCTAGTAACTGGTACATGTGGCTCCATTAGGACATGTGGACCCAATGGTAGTAGTGGACCCAAATAATTAATTAAAACTCCTAAGTTAGGCTAAAGTAATTTAATAGACAATTTGTTCAAGGGAGGATTATAAATCCTAATAGATGATGTGATTATGAACATATTATGTTTAATATAAAAACCATGACTACTGCAAACAAGTAAGAATGAAGAAGAGATGGGGATCCATGATTCCACGAGAGGGGAAAGTGAAAATGGGGTCTAAGGGGGAGATGGCCCAAGAGACTTATAAATTAATTCATTATCCTTATATATTCATTGTATCCTAAGTTTTACAAATCCTTTTTATATAAAGTACATTAGCCTTCCTTGAGTTAATTATCCTAAGCTTGGATTAGTTTGGGAAAAGGTGAACTATCCATGTATGCCACTTGTCAAGTTCTCATCACTCGTGCATAACACTTGGCTAGTTCTCAACATGCATACAAATTATTGAGAACTAGTTCATTCAGTAATTATGCTATCATTCACTCAGCCATTGTGATGCCATACTTGAGCCATCATTTTGTACCATAAATTGGGGTTGTACCTAAGAACAATGAGAATTACAGAGTTGTAAATACTTTTACACTAGAATATTGGTGTTGAGAATTGAGTTCCTTGTGAGAGAAACTGAGTTGTAGTTGAGTTCCCTAAAGTACTAGCATGGAGAATTCTTGGTCGATATGTGTTGGAGCCCTAGAAGGGAACCAAGAACTACACAAGGTATTGTCAACTTAGAGAAGGGAACCTCGTTACTTGGGTTGCACAGGACGATGGGGAAAGAGTGATAGAATATTGGGACATCTGTGGAGGGGGTTTGGAACTTGTGATCTTGTTGGGTATTAATCTAAACTTTCCCTCTTGTGGATTGATAGCCCCATCTTATGGGTGCCCTTTGTTATTGAGATAATTGATATTACAAAGTTCCTATGGCTAGAAGGAACGTCCTTAGTATGTAGTCAATTGGATGATATTCTAAGATAAGTTTCTGGTTGTGTATGAAATGGCATGAATATATTTTTATTATGCACATTGATTAATTTATTGTTACTTGAATATCTAATTTCTTGGTATTGTATGATTGCATTTATGCTATAATTTTCTATATTTTTTAGTATATGCATGTTTTTTAATTTGGGTTACCATACATTTAATTTCCGTTGTGAATTTAATAATTAAATTAAGAAAAACAAATTTAGGTATTAGTGGTAAAATTGGTAAGTTATTTGTGTACCCCATGGCACCAAAGGCATAATGAGGTCATTGGGTATGTGACAATTCTAATATAGTTTCTTCTTTAGATAATGACAGTGAGGATGAAAATGCACCTCCACCTTCTCATTTTCCTCTAGGTCCATTTAACATGAACATGCACCAGCACTACTGCTTCATATATGATTCTATACAACATGCTAGGCAGTTGGTGATATTGTTGGTGATCCTAGAGATAAATATCAAACATGTCAATAATTCCATTGAGTTTCTTCTATTTTGGATCGAGTTTCAAATACTTGTGATCCAAAACATTTTCAAATGCTTCTATCCATCCATATTGGGACACGACAATGAATGAATAATATTGTTTCTTAACATTGAACAATACTTGGGATATTGTACCTCTCCCAAAAGGAATAAAACTTGTCATATGTGAATGGGTGTATCGAACTAAGTATGCATCAGATGGAAGTGTTTAAATACTTGAGGTAAGGTTAGTTTCCAAAGGGTGTTTAACGAGTATGATGCAGTTGTTTTCTCATTTTCTACATGGAGAGGCTTTAGATTGGTTTTACAATGGCCTTCTTGATAAAATCTATTACTTCAATGACAATTTTCTTCAAGAATTTTCTGAAAGAATGACATTATGATGAAAGATATAGTGGATTATTCAATATTGAATTATTCATCAAGAACGATTTGGCTTACTTCTTTCCTTCGAGATAAATTCATATGGAAGATCTTAAGACACTTAGTATCAACATGGTATACAACACTCAATGTCCAGAAATCCATGATGATCCCATCGAGGTTGTGCATGAAGAGCTATTCATTGAAGATATTATTGAAAACCCTAGTCATGTCACATCAACATAGAATTTTGATGATTGGGAATGCTTTCATGATTATTTTAGTGATAATGATCACATTTGTACTCCAGATCTACCTTAGGATACCATTACAGAAGATTATAATGAAACTTATGATGAAAACTATAATGTGCATGATGGAACTCCTGTATATTCTCCATATAATGATGATATTATGGAAGGTTTATTGCCTTGTGACCTTTTTTCTGAAGAGGAAGAGTATGAATAAGAGGACTAGTATAACCTAGAGCATGATACAAGTAACAAAGACTTCCTTATGTCTGAAAAAGATGTTGATGATGATTCCTAGACATTCATGGAAAATCCAATCTATGACATGTTTGAAGAGGAAAACAATGAGCCGTATACTTTTGATGGTTTCATTGATAATCATGTCTATGACATATCTAATGGTGTTGTGAGGGTAATCTTCTTTATGAATTGGGGTAGCAGGGTCACCAACATACTATGAATATGGCTTGCACACATCTATGGTTTAGAAACATATATAAGAGAATAAGAGATAATGGAACATGTGCCTTATTCTGGATGGTTGATCCAAGTTTTAACTCTCCTCATCAAATGCTCCTTATCCTTCTGATATTCAACACCTGCAACAAAGAGTTACCTTCTTCAAGGTATCTTATATTTGTTATATAAAAGAGATATGAATATTAATTATTGCATATAATAATATAACAACATAAATCATAACTCCTAACAATAAATGCATAAATCAAGACAATGATGGAAGGAAAACACTCTTTATTGACTAAGTTCAATAAACATTACAAAGCACCTGTCTAAGACAAGCTCCTCTACACACCAAGACCTGAGTCCTCCTTGATCCTCTCTCCAATAGATTCCTCCAACACAACCTTGCTCTCAAACATGCCTCTCTATATTCTAACCTTCCCCTCTTTTTTATACGTGTTTGGGGAGAAGGAATTCAAGGCTTAGGATGGTTGGGGAAGTTTGGGAGGTTACCAAGCCGAGCCCAACTGCCCTAACTTAATCATGATTTTTATTTTCAAACGTATCTTAATGAAACACGTGGGTTCATGTGAGGTAACCTACAAGTGACTTGCAACTTTCATGAAGGGAAGTCGCTATTACAACTTCTTAAAGATAACATGCAGGTTGAATATGGGCTTACTCGCAAGTGACATGCGAGTTGCTATAAGAGGACCCGCAAGTGCAATGAAAGCTCATCCATAAAAAGTGGTAATGCTGAAGGAGTGAGTATGTATCAAGGATCTCAACCATATATAAGGTTAAGGTCACTTCAATCCATAGTGTCATTTTGTGTTACGAAATACTGGAGTCATTACTTAGATGGAGAAGTGCCATTTCATGGTATAACAAGTGGAGGGATTTTTTAGTCTCTTGATCATTTTATTGAAGATCCTATTTATGAGGTTTTTAAAGGAGAGAGCATGGATCTTGTGGTCTTAGGAAATTTTTATATGGAAGAGGAGCGTGCAGATTATCCATATGATTAGTTTGAGCCATGTATTAGCATCAATAATGAAGACAAAGAGAAGCAATACATTCAAGAACTTGATACCAGTGATGAAGAATCTCTCGTATCTAACATAGATGGGGATGATGACTATTGGACTTTTATTGAAAATCCAATGTATGATAATTTTGAAAATATTTTTTAAGATCCCATCTATGGTATGTCCAGTGGGGGGAGTGTTTATTTTGAGACTTATAAAAGTTGTAAAGAAGAGTAATCATATTTTTCATATGATTAATCAGAGCTGTAATTGAGTATCTTAAATGAGGACTTGGAGAAGAAATGCAGTGAAGATTCAGATTGAGTGCAACTAATTGATAAAAAATTTAGCCATTGTCTTCACATACAAATGTTCCTTATGATTTGGATATTTGGGGCTTACATACAAAGTTATCAACATACAATCCCTTTGGATGAGTATGACGACTTGCCTCATCATACAGATTTATACATTATTCATATCCAATCTTGGATAGAAGAATCTTGCAAGAGGACTTGCAAGTTTGGGAAGCAATTCGATGACCTTATCCATGATTATAATCTCTCGTCCAACCCTCCCACATTGAAGTTTCATGCAGGTTTTCATTTCTTAAATAATGTTTCCTTGCTTTGGTTGGTAACCAAAGACAAGGAAAAAACCTTTAAAATTGATCAAATGCTTAGGTGGGAAAAAACCTTTAAAGAGTAGGAAAATAATCTCCTTAAAGTGAACTTTTACTTTACGCATTTCTTTTATGTACTTAGGAATAAAAATATATTTCATTAATTAGTTTTTCGTTCCTTTCAATGAAGCAACTTTTGGATCATTTGATCTTTTCATAAAACTTGTGCTATTGAAGGTCTCTTTTATCAAAATTGAGATCTTTTTACATATTATGGGAACTGGAGATTATGGTGTTCTTGTATGCTCTCCTTGCTTGAAGACCAAATCAAGCACACTTCCCGTAGTTGGAGCTAGAAGTTTTCCACCAAGTTTGACTTAGGGGAATTTTTAAGTGAGCCACCAAGGATCAAAACAAATCAATTGTTCCTACTTAGTGCTCGGAAGTTCCATGGTTTCATTCAAGAAAATTGTGCTCCCTTTTCGCATGTTCACACCCCCGCGGGAGAATTGTAATAAATGGCATAGAATTATGGTTTCTTATGTAAAAGGCTTGGCCTTCATGAGACTTGGTCATCAAAGTCATCATCCTTGAGTATTTTTCCCCTCGTTAGTTATATGACATTTTTTAAGTGACATATAATTTTCAAGTTTTTCACTCAAAATACTTCAAATATAGGATGGTGAAGATGGTGATTATGCCTTGGGAGGGTTATTAAAGCCTAGTGTCTATGTATTATGCCATGCTAGTCATATTCCCAAATTTTCATGGACATTCTCTAAGCCCCCCTAGGATTTGTTAATTTTTAGTCTTTTAATAAAATCATCGATAAGGTGTATTTTAATTGTAAAATTTCAAAATGTCATAAAAGTGGGCCTAGGGAGACAAATTTTCCATGGGGGTGCTCATTTTCAAACTCAGAGTGCCCACTATACCCCAAAACCCACTTTTCCTAAGTTTTAAGCGATTATTTATCACTTAAGTGAAATTCTCTCCGAAAAAGGAAAATAGTGAATAAAAAATTAGAAAAAGGTAAAATATGGAGAAAAAACACATCCCTAAATTAGTGGAAATTGTCCTAGACATGTTCGAAGTTAACTAAGGATGATGTTGGGGCTAATTGGAGGCCAAATCAAGTCGATTCCAAAGAAATCCATTAGGGGGCGAATTTCTCCTTAGAGGGGCACATTTATCCTTGACAGAGCTCACCTCTTATTGTAAATATGTCACAGAAAAAGGAGGAGTGACCTACCTTATTAGAGGTGTCTCCTAACACCTCTAGTTCACTCTAGTTCTCCCCCAATTTGTTGATGTATATGTAACTTCGGAATGTATTCTTCTATGTATCTTATATATTGTAACCCGATGTTTATTCCGGGATATATCTATTATGTATTTGAGTCATGTGGTCATGCCCCGATGTTCCGATCGGGAGGATTAATAATGTAATCAAGTCATATCAAGTCATTAGGTAAGTCCCCACAGTTTCGGGGCACTTGAGTTATTATACACTAATTAAGGTGTAGGCTCGAGTAGTAATTATTAGGTTGAGCCTACGTGTGAAAAGGCAATTCAAGTGAACGGATGAATATAAATAGAGAGTGAGAGTCTTTCCATTTATCACTTGTGAAATACATCACTTGCTCTCCCAAGTGTGGTGCACTACTGGAGAAGGAAATTTTGGGACTAGACAGAAGACAAAAGACTACTGCTGTTTTGGGAGATCTCTTACTGTTTTGGTGTTGATTCTATCTTAGAGGAATTTGTGGGGTTTTCTCCTTTATGGTTTCCCCGAGGAAAACTATTTGTGTCTCTTGTCTCTTGTGATGTGCTTATGTTTTATTGCTGTGCTTGTTATTCTCTCAGTGAAAAGATCCTAAGATCATAATGCTAGCTTAAATGTTGAAAAACTAACATGGAATCAGAGCTAACCTGAGAAGAAGACATTGTGCAGCTACAGGAACTAGGGATTCCTATTTTTTGGATCTTCCTCCATAGATTTTCAGCAAAAGTATGCTAGGATGACTCTCCATTGAAGGGTGCATCTTTCTGTCGATGCGGAATTCAATTTCAAGCATTTTCAGTTTCGATGTGGAAATTAGGGCTTTCTACAGAAGAGGAATTTTTGAGTGATACCAGCATAGGATTGTTCTCCTCATCAAAACCGAATTTTAGAGACCTGGATCAAGAAATTTGGTTGGGTGAAACTCCGGGAAAGTCAAACCCTAGTTTGATCCTGAGCTAGGAGAAACCCTAAATACTAAAACTGATAAGTTTTGGTACAGTCGCTATATTCTGAGATTGGCGAAGTCTCAGAAGCTGAAAATTGCAGGGGCCAAATATAAAATCCTGATGAATCCTGTGTCCAAAAATCAGACTCATATTCGATGTACTCCAGGAGATATGAGCTCTCCAAGTTAGGATTCCAGCCTCTTCCAGAATTCATCCCTGAACAGGACATCTGGGGATATCTGAAATATCTTGAGTTACAGAGGTCCAAATGGAATTCCTGAAGATGTTACAAAAAGGTCACAGAATTTAATTTCAGTGGTCCGAATATCAGACTCAGAAGATGAACAAGTGACACGTGGCATGTTGTACAACTTCGCTGTTCTGAACAGTCTTGTAACAGGTAACCTTGGGAAAAGGATCATAAATCCCAAATGGTGAAACCAATTATGATGAAACATATGGTGCTAGATCAAGGACATGCGAGGTTACCTCAGTGAAAAATTTCAGACATAGAGGATCAGTTATTTCAGAGATATCATAGAAACAGTAACATACATTTATGCAGAAGAAATCAGTAAATAAGGGCTTCCTGTTTCGGGAGCTTCCCCCCACTGTTTTCAGAAAAGGAGTACATTGGAAAGCTCCATTTGAAGAGATCTATCTGTTTGTCCAATCAGATCTGAAAGTTTCCAAGTTTTGAAAATTAGGGTTTCTGCAACAAACCCTAGATCAGCGAACTTCGGGACAAGAACGGACACCTCAAATTGGTAAGATCTAATCTTTTGTATTTCCATTTGAGGTTCTCATTTCAATATGATCTATCAAAATAGCTTGATGATAATCTTGGTGAAGTTGACAAATTCCAAGCATAGAAGTATTTGATCTCTCTGAAGAAACTGGATTGGACACCTACATGAGTATAGAGGTTCCAGTTTCAGAGGGAGACGAGGCCAAAGAAGACATCATGCTCATGCTGCAGAGGATGATGAACCATCCAGAAAGAGATCCATATATGAAAGTGAAGATTATTCAAGTGAGGATGAATATGTTCTGATATCAGCTCTCACAGGTAACATCACTCATGGAAATGATGATTGGCTTATAGACAATGGGGCTTCCAAACATATGACGGGATTCAAGGAATCCTTTGTAAGACTGTCAGACATGAATCACCTCATAAGGTGAAACTAGGAGATGACTACCAATATCCAATAAAAGGTAGTGGGGAATCTTCATACATGCTAGACTCTGGTAAGTCTCTAACAATGAAAGAAGTATTTTTTGATCCAGGACTTAAGAAGAATCTTCTATCCATTTCAGCCTTGGATGCAAAAAGAATGTGGGTTGCATTCATCGATGATC
>LPNX010369597.1:149340-241389 GCA_001517045.1 Pseudotsuga menziesii | reverse complement strand
TGTAAGTGCTGAGCCATTTCACAGATGATAGTAGGTGTGTCCTATCATGCTGGTGAATGTGAGTGCTGGGCCTTTTTGATGGGATTGTAGTTTACTACATGGTCAGATGTGAGTGCTGAGCGTGCCTTTCTGACGAGCAGGTCAGATATAAGTGCTGGGTGAAGACCTACATGAGGGTAGGCCTACAACCAGCATGAAAAAGGGCTGGCTCTGTAGAACTTACTATGACGAGAAGAATCATGAGATAGCACCAGTGTTGATCTAGATCGAGTGATGATCCAGATCCAGTAATAATGATCCAGCAGTAATGATCCAGATCGAGTGATGATCCAGATCCAGTCCAGTGATGATGATCCAGATCTAGTGATGATGTTCGATGATGATCCAGATCGAGAGATGATCCAGATTCGATGATGACTTGAAGACGAAGATGACTTGAAGACGAGATGATCCAATTGATACAGAGAAGAAGACCAGTGCTGAAAATTGTGTCGAAAGAATACCTTCCTAGTTAAGAGGGAGTGTTGATGTATATGTAACTTCGGAATGTATTCTTCTATGTATCTTATATATTGTAACCCGATGTTTATTCCAGGATGTCTCTATTATGTATTTGAGTCATGTGGTCATGCCCTGATGTTCCGATCGGGAGGATTAATAATGTAATCAAGTCATATCAAGTCATTAGGTAAGTCCCCACAGTTTCGGGGCACTTGAGTTATTATAAACTAAGTAAGGTGTAGTCTCGAGTAGTAATTATTAGGTTGAGCCTACGTGTGAAAAGGCAATTCAAGTGAACGGATGAATATAAATAGAGAGTGAGAGTCTCTCTATTTATCACTTGTGAAATACATCACTTGCTCTCCCAAGTGTGGCGCACTACTGGAGAAAGAAATTTTGGGACTAGACAGAAGACAGAAGACTACTGTTGTTTTGGGAGATCTCTTACTGTTTTGGTGTTGATTCTATCTTAGAGGAAGTTGCGGGGTTTTCTCCTTTATGGTTTCCCCGAGGAAAACTCTTTGTGTCTCTTGTCTCTTGTGATGTGCTTGTGTTTTATTGTTGTGCTTGTTATTCTCTCAGTGAAAAGATCCTAAGATCATAATGCTAGCTTAAATGTTGAAAAACTAACACAATCTTCTCAAAAATCTCCAACACTTGGAAAATTCACCCCCCTTGGGGTTTGCTCTCATTTTCCCTACTTAAGCGAGGCTTTCTTCCTCACCCGGAGGATGTATTGAACCTCTTCCCATTGTACTCTAATTGTTGCATATTTGCTTAATGAAATTGAAGGATAATATGTGGCATTGTCTCATGAGATTGCAATTTGGTGAATTTTGAGGTGAAATTGGCTAAATCTTATGCTCTCTTTTTGTCAAATAATGTTGTATAGATCTAGTTTATTTTGAATAAGTATTTGCAGCTGTTAATTTACTTATTTGGATTTCATTATCATAATATTGTAATAGCAATAGAATGTAGTCGGTTATACTTATGGTCTCTTACTTTCTGTTGATGAGATTGACTGGATTAACATTGTTTGTATGAAGAATTGTCTATAGTTTGCAAGATCATCTTGTTGATGTAATTGTAACTTCAGAATGCATTCACTTGTATTTCTTATGTATTGTACCTCGATGTTTATTCTGGGAAGTGTCTGTAATGTATTTGAGTCATGTAATGCCCTGATGTTCCTATTGGGTGTTTCTATAATGTGAACAAGTCATGTCAAGTCATTGTGGGTAACCCTCCTATTATTCAAGGGTTAAAGTCTCCGCAGTTGTGGGGCCCTAGGGTTATTAGACTATCCTAGAGAATTCAACCCTAGGTGAGTTATTGTAAGTTGGGGAAATAGTCCCCACCATCTAAGTTAAGGTTAATCCTCCTTGTTGATCATAGGGCAAAGTCCCCACAAGTTGTGGGGCACTAGGGTTATTAGGCACTCCTAGAGATGTCGGCTCTAGTAAGTAATTGTTAAGTGAGGCCGACATGATGGAGTGTATTTTAAGTGAACGAAAGAATATAAATAGAGAGTGAGCCTCTCTATTTATCACACACACATTCACTCATTGGTGTGCATAAGTGAGAGAGAAGTTGTTGGGACAAGAGAGAGACTACTGTTGTTGGGAGATCATCTTTATTTTTTTGGGTTTTCTTTTGGTGGTGATTCTATCTCTGAGGAAGTTGTGGGGTTTTATCCTTTATGGTTTCCTTGAGGAAAATTCTTTGTGTCTCTTGTCTCTTTTGTTTATTGTTGTGCATGTTATTCTCTCAGATAAGATCCTAAGATAATGCTAGCTTGAATGATAAAAATCTAACATCGTATCAGAGCTAACCTGAGAAGAAGACATTGTGTAGTTGCAGAACCTAGGGCTTCTTACTTTTTGGGTCTCTCTCCACAATCCATCAGCAAAAGTATGCTAGGCTGACTCTCCATTGAAGGGCGCATCTTTCTATCAAAGCAGAATTCGATTCCGGACATTTTCAGTTTTCGGTGCAGGAAATTAGGGCTTCTTATAGAAGAGTAATTTTTGAGAGAGCCCGGAATATGATTTCTCTCCTCCTTAAAATTGAAGTTTAGAGACTTGGGTTGTGTTTTTTGGTTGGGTATAACTCCGGGAAAGTCAAACCCTAGTTTGACCATGAGCTGGAAAAACCCTAAATAATAAAACTGATAAGTTTTGGTAGATTTGCTATATCTCTAGATTGGAGAAGTCTCAGGAGATGAAACGTTCACAGGCCGAAGATAAAATCCTTATTTACACTGGTTCCAAAATTCAGCCTTAGATTCTCTATATTCTAGGAGATATGATCCCTCCAAGTTAGGGTTCCAGACTCTTCCAGGATTCATCCCTAAACAGGACACCTAGGGAGAATTGCTATATCTCGGGCTACAAAGGTCCAAATGAAATTTATGAATTGTTCCAGAAAGGGAACGAACTGTACTTTCTGTGGTCCAAGTTTCAGACCCAGAAGATGAAACAATGACACGTGGAAGTCCGTACAACTTCGTTGTTTTGAACAGTCGTGTAACAAGTCACCTTGGGAAAATAATCATAAGTCCCAACTGGTGAAACCAATTTTGATGAAACCTATGGTGTTGGAATAGGGATAGGTGAGGATACCTCAGTGTGAAGTTTCAGACACATAGGAGCAGTAATTTCATAGATATCACAGAAACAGTATCAGTCATTTCTACAGAAGAAATTGGTAAACTAGGGATTCCTGTTCCGGGAGCTTCACTCCACTGTTTTCAGAAAAGGAGTACGTTGGACAACTCAACTTGAAAATATATATCTTTCTATCCAATTAGATATGAAATATTCCAAGTTTTGAAAATTAGGGTTTCTCTGACAAACCCTAGATCAGTCAACTCCGAAACCAGGATGGACATCTCAAATCGGTAAGATCTAATCTTTTGCTATTTTCATTTGAGGTTCTCATTTCCAAGTGATCTATCACATCATCTTGATGACAAGCTTGGTGAAGTTGACAACTTCCAAGCATGGAAGTATATAATCTCTCTGAAGAAAATGAATTGGACACCTACATAAGTAGAGAGGTTCCAGTTCCAGAGGGAGATGAGGCTAAAAGCCTTACACAAGAAGAACTTGGTCAAGGCCAAGAAGATCATTGTTGATTCAATCACGGATCACCTTATACCACAAGTGTCTTCCCTAAATACACCGAAAGAGATGTTTGATTCCTTAACCAAGCTATTTGAATGGAAGAACATAAATCCGAATATTATTTTGAGAAACCAGTTGAAGAATGTGAAGATCCAGAATGCAGAGACCATACAGTCATACTTTACAAGGGTCTCTCAAATCAAAGAACAAATTGAAGCGATAAAAGAAGAAGTGAAGAATGCAGAAGTGGTGATAGCCACCTTGAATGGTTTCCCAGGATCATGGGATTCATTCATTCAAGGAATGTGTGCCAGAAGGAAGTGATTACTTTCAGCAGACTCTGGGAAGAAGAAGAAGCTCAACTCATAATAAGAGAAAAGAAGATGGGAGCAACTGAAGAAATAGATTTCACGATTCAAAGAAGATCCCTCAAGCGACGAGGAATATGAAGAACTCAACTTTTGAAGAACCTGTTATCCACCTTAGAATTTGGATAAGAAACGATGCTATTATGAATGAAGAAGATGATAAAGTTGAAGGCTCAAGAAGGAGTCTACCCATGAAACAAATAAAGATAAGTATTCAATTGTCATTTCTTGATATTGTTTTGTTATGCATTTGTTTATATTCAGTTGATGTATTATGCATGATAGAATTTTTTCATTAATGAGAGTATACTACTAATATGCATGTGATGGGTAAGGAGCTCATGGTGCTATACAACTCTCCACTACGACTTATCTAAAATGAAACCTCTTTGCTGACATATTAGATTAGTGCACAATCTAAATGTTGTCCTGGTGGAGATGGAAGCCATCTTCACAGAGTCATTATAACAGACATTTTGCAAACATAACAAAGATACAGTAAACAAATATTCTATTAAATTACAGAAATACAACAGACTGTAATACAATTGCCAGAATGGTGGTAGCTATCTCTGAGAAGAGATGTGGCTGCTACGCTCATCCATGCCAAGCTGAATACAAAATGAGGCCAAAGGGGCCTATTTATAATAAGAATGAGGTGAGAGCCCTAAAAGTCCAAAATGTAACCCTAGAAGATGAACCGTCATAAAGTTTGCGGCCCCAACGTGGTATTTTGAACAGTCAACTTCCTGAGGTCATAACTTTTGCATACGATCTTCGATTTGGGCGTTCGATAACTCGTTGGAAAGGTCTATCTAAGATTTACAACTTTTGGTCAACCATATGCATGCTGATAGCATCAATTTGGCACTGAATCTCCAAAAAATGTCGTTTAGGGCCTCAAAACGGCCCCAAAAGTTTGGGACCCGAAAAACTGTAGAAAAATAACCAGGAAACTGCCACAATGAACAATTGTTTTGAGCCAGTGGAATAGGTGGGCGGCCACCGATCTCTATCTGGATCAATCCTCCCTCCTTAAGAAGCAATGGTCTCCATTGCATCGAATCCTGTATCATCTCTCGAACTGTGTGTTGAGTTGATCTCCTGGTGCGACATTTGCTGAAGTGAAGAGGCTTCCTTTCTTTGACATCCCGAGAGGGATGTAATTGTTATATGGATGATTTGTTTCTGGATGAACACCTTGAATGCGTGGCCTTGCATTGTAGAGGTACTCGGATAGATGAGGAAACAATGGCTCTATCTTCTTCTTGTGTCTGATGAGCAGAGACACCCTGTGCAGAGGGTGTGGAGGTCTCTGTGATCTTATGTTCTCCTTCAGACGCAAATTATTAAGAGGAATAGTTTTCTGATGTGGGAGCTTATCTTCCTACCTTGCGAGACTTTGTTAGGTGCAACGGTCTTTGATATTCGGTAGAGTTTTCCTACAAAAGTATAAATTACGCTGCGAGGCTGTGACTCATATACATCATGACGCTTCCACATATATGGTTGTCCTAAAAGAACATCATAGACTTCAAGTGGGGCCACATCACACAATACCTCATCTTTGAAAGGCTTGATGCCATTTCGTAGGAGGCATTGTTGAGTAATGTGGATACCTCATCCTTTGTTTAACAAACCTATGCTGTAAGGTTGCGGGTGTGGTGTTGTCGGAAGCTCCAATCTCTTGATGACTTCTGCTGAGATCAGGTTCTTTTGGCTGCCGTTGTTAACAAAAAATGTAGAGGCATTCCTTTCACCCACATCTACGAGTGGAATAGGCGCTCATCTGCCTCTGACTCTTCAGGATCCTCTAGTTGAATATGTGCGGTAGCAACAGTGGCAGTGGCGTCTACATCAATGATCTGCCTCCCACTGTATGCGGCTGTGGCATTAGGTTCGGAATTAGAATCAGGATCTGATTCTGAATATTTGATCTTGGCCATTAATGACTGCTTTGAGCGACATTCATCAGTGTTGTGCCAAGGGATTTTATGAAATTCTCACCACTTACTAGTGTCCTTCTTTGTCTTTCCATCCCCCTTCTTTGCTTGTGGCGGGGACTGGTTGTCATTTTCTTTTACTATGCTCTGCGGGCCAAGGTTTTCCTTTCCTTGCTTCTGTAGTGGATTAGCAGGTTCGGAGTCTCGCTTGTTCTTCTATCGAAATTTCTCTTCCATTTTGACAGCATACCGATATGCAGAACCAAGTGAAGAGATGTCGAGGAAGTCCATCTCAGTTTGGATGTACCGATGTAGACCACCACGATATTTCAGAATCAAGTGCCGCTCGGAGTCCTTGATACTCAGCTTTGTACGCAGGGTATGAAAGTTATTGGTGTACTCTGTCACAGTCCGGTCCCTTTCTTGATGCAGAATGGTCCATTTTGTGCACTGGTCATCATAGTTTCCCACAGGGTAATACTGTTCCCTGACGGCATCTATGAAAGAGGCCCAAGTGGGATTTGTTTCAAACATTCCAGACTTGTCTAATGATTTTTGCTCACAAAAAGTACCCCACCAATTTTGGCCATGGGGGATTGCCTTAAGGAGAACAAAGGTGATATTTTCTCTATCAAAAAAATTGTGGACAGAGAAATACCCTTCTAGAACATTCAATCAAATATCTAGGGCAAATGCATCGATTTTTCCTTCAAATAAAGGAATATCAAAGTTAACTTGTACCTTGAAGGGAGTTGCATCCCCGAACCGGCTGCTCATTGAAGATGCACTTGCCGCTGCCAGCATTCGTAGAAGGATATGGGCGAAACTATCCATCATCTCATTCCTCTATCGCTCGAGGGCTTCCTTGAGCAACGACTTGATAGGATCTCCTGCTCTGTCGTCCCTCTTTTCTTCCGCCATGGGAGGTCGTTTGGGACGGCGAGAATGATTAAGTGAAACTAGTTCGAGACCAAACTCTATATACTCGGACCTTGTCGGGGACATGCGCCAAGAAACAATCAAAGAGCAGATTGCTCTGATACTACTTATTTGGATTTATGTGTGAACCAAATGAAGGAACATATACAGAGTCATTATAATAGACATTTTGCAAAGATAATAGAGATACAGTAAACAAATATTCTATTAAATTGCAGAAATAGAACAGACTGTAATACAATTGCTAGAATGGTGGTAGCTATATCTGAGAAGAGATGTGGCTGCTACACTCATCCGTGCCAAGCTGAATAAAAAATGAGGCCAAAGGAGCCTATTTATTATAAGAATGAGGTGAGAACCCCAAAGGTCCAAAACGTAACCCTAGAAGATGAACCGTCATAAAGTTTGTGGCCCCAACGTGGTAAGTTGAACAGTCAACTTCTCGGGGTCATAACTTTTGCATACGATCTACGATTTGGGCGTTCGATAGCTCATTGGAAAGGTATATCTAATATTTACAACTTTTGGTCAACCAAATGCATTCCAAAGACTACCATTTGGCCCTGAATCTCCAAAAAATGTCGTTTAGGGCCTCAAAACGGCCCTGAAAGTTAGGGACCCGAAAAACTATAGAAAAATAACTAGGAAACTCCCACAATGGACAATTGTTTTGAACCAGTGGAATAGGTGGGTGGCCACCGATATCTATCTAGATCAATCCTCCCTCCTTAGGAAGAAATGGTCTCCATTACATCAAATCCCGTATCATCTCTCAAACTGTGTGTTGAGTTGATCTCCTGGTGCGACATTTGCTGAAGTGGAGAGGCTTCCTTTCTTTAACATCCCAAGAGGGCTGTAATTGTTGTATGGATGATTTGTTTCTGGAATACCACCTTGAATGCATGGCCTTGCATTGTAGAAGTACTCGAATAGATGAGGAAACAATGGCTCTATCTTCTTCTTGTGTCTGATGAGCAGAGACACTTTGTGCAGAGGGTGTGGAGGTCTCTATGATCTTATTTTCTCCTTCAGACGTAATTGTTAAGAGGAATAATTTTCTGATGTGGGAGCTTATCTTCCTACCTCACAAGACTTTGTTAGGTGCAATGGTCTCTAGTATTCGATAGAGTTTTCCTCCCATAGTAACAATGATGCTGTGAGGCTATGAATCATATGCTGCATGACGCTTCCACCTATATGGTTGTCCTAAAAGAACATCACAGACTTCAAGTGGGGCCACATCACATAGTACCTCATCTTTGAAAGGCTTGATGCCATATGGTAGGAGGCATTGTTGAGTAATGAATATACCTCGTCCTTGGCATAGCCAACCGATGTTGTAAGGTTGTAGGCGTGGTGTTGTCGGAAGCTCCAATCTCTTGACGACTTCTACTGAGATCAGGTTTTTTTGGCTGTCGTTTTCAACAAAAAAATGTAGAGGAATTCCTTTCACTCACATCTATGAGTGGAATAGGCACTCCTCTGCCTCTGACTCTTCAGGATCCTCTAGTTGAATATGTGCGGTAGCAACAGTGGCAGTGGGGTCTGCGTCAATGATCTGCCTCCCATTGTATGCAATTGTGGCATTGGGTTCGGAATCAGAATCAGGATTTGATTTTGAAGATTTGATCTCGGCCACTAATGACTGCTTTGAGTGACATTCATCAGTGTTGTGCCAAGGGATTTTATGAAATTTGCACCACTTACCAGTGTCCTTCTTTGTCTTTCCATCCCCCTTCTTTGCTTGTGGAGGAACCTGGTTGTCATTTTCTTTTACTGTGTTCTACATGCCAGGGTTTCCCTTTCCTTTCTTCTGCGGTGGATTAGCAGGTCCAGAGTCTTGCTTGTTCTTCTGTCGAAATTTCTCCTCGATTTTGATAGCATACCGATAGGAGGATCCAAGTGAAGAGATGTCAAGGAATTCCATCTCAGTTTGGATGTACTGATGTAGACCACCACGATATTTCAGAATCAGGTGCCGCTTAGAGTCCTTGATACTCAGCTTTGTACGCAGGGTATGAAAGTTATTGGTGTACTCCGACATTGTCTGGTCCCTTCCTTGATGCAGAATGATCCATTTTGTGTACTGGTCATCATAGTTTCCCATAGGGTAATACTGTT
This sequence comes from Pseudotsuga menziesii, assembly GCA_001517045.1. Lineage (NCBI taxonomy): Eukaryota > Viridiplantae > Streptophyta > Pinopsida > Pinales > Pinaceae > Pseudotsuga > Pseudotsuga menziesii. The sequence goes on along the minus strand of LPNX010369597.1, from coordinate 232,389 downwards.
CCCTGATGGCATCTATGAAAGAGGCCCAAGTGGGATTTGTTTCAAACATTCCAGACTCATCTGATGAGTTTTGCTCACAATAAGTACCCCACCAATTTTTGACATGGGGGACTGCCTTAAGGAGCACAAAGGTGATCTTTTCTCTGTCGAAAAAATTATGGACAGAGAAATACGCTTCTAGAACATTCAACCAATTATCTAGGGCATATGCATCGATTTTTCCTTCAAATAAAGGAATATCAAAGTTAACTTGTACCTTGAAGGGAGTTGCATCCCCGAACCGGCTGTTCGTTGAAGATGCACTTGCCGCTGCCGGCATTTGTAGAAGGATTTGGGCGAAACTATCCATCATCTCATTCCTCTGTCGCTCGAGGGCTTCCTTGAGCAATGACTTGATAGGATCTCTTGCTACGTCGTCCCTCTTTTCTTCCACCATGGGATGTCATTTAGGACAGCGAGAATGATTAAGTGAAACTAGTTCGAGACCAAACTCTCTATACTCGGACCTCATCGGGGACATGCACCGAGAAACAATCAAAGAACAGATTGCTCTGATACCACTGATCCGGATTTATGTGTGAAGGAAATGAAGGAACATATACAGAGTCATTATAACAGACATTTTGCAAAGATAACATAGATACAGTAAACAAATATTCTATTAAATTGCAGAAATAGAACAAACTGTCATACAATTGTTAGAATGGTGGTAGCTATCTCTGAGAAGAGATGTGGCTGCTACGCTCATTCGTGCCAAGATGAATACAAAATGAGGCCAAAGGGGCCTATTTATAATAAGAATGAGGTGAGAACCCCAAAATTCCAAAACGTAACCCTAGAAGATGAACCGTCATAAAGTTTGCGACCCCAAGGTGGTAAGTTGAATAGTCAACTTCCCGATGTCATAACTTTTGCATATGATCTCTGATTTGTGCTTTTGATAGCTCATTGGAAAGGTCTATCTAAGATTTTCAACTTTTTCTCAACCAAATGCATGCTGATGGCTACCATTTGGTCCCAAGTATCCAAAAAACATCGTTTAGGGCCTCAAAACAGCCCCGAAAGTTTGGGATCCGAAAAACTGTAGAAAAATAACTAGGAAACTTCCACAATGGACAATTGTTTTGAGCCAGTGGAATAGGTGGGTTGCTACTGATATTTATCTGGATCAATCCTCCCTCCTTAGGAAGCAATGGTCTTCATTGCGTCGAATCCTGTATCATCTCTCGAACTATGTGTTGAGTTGATCTCCTGGTGCGATATTTGCTGAAGTGAAGAGGCTTCCTTTCTTTGACATCCCAAGACGGCTGTAATTGTTGTATTCATGATTTGTTTCTAGATGAGCACCTTGAATGCATGGCCTTGCATTGTAGAGGTGCTCGGATAGATAAGGAAACAATGGCTCTGTCTTCTTCTTGTGTCTGATGAGTAGAGACACCCCGTGCAGAGGGTGTGGAGGTCTCTATGATCTTATGTTCTCCTTCAGACGCAATTGTTAAGATGAATAATTTTCTGATGTGGGAGCTTATCTTCCTACCTTGCGAGACTTTTTTAGGTGCAACGGTCTCTAGTATTCGATAGAGTTTTCCTCCAAAAGTAACAATGACGCTGCGAGGGTATGACTCATATACAGCATGATGCTTCCACATATATGGTTGTCCTAAAAGAACATCACAGACTTCAAGTGGGGCCACATCACACAGTACCTCGTCTTTGAAAGGCTTGATGCCATATGGTAGGAGGCATTGTTGAGTAATACTGATACCTCGTCCTTGGCTTAGCCAACCAATGCTGTAAGGTTGCAGGTGTGGTGTTGTTGGAAGCTCCAATCTCTTGATGACTTTTGCTGAGATCAGGTTCTTTTGGCTGCTGTAGTCAACAAAAAAATGTAGAGGCATTCCTTTCACCCACATCTGCGAGTGGAATAGGCGGTCTTATGCCTCTGACTCTTCAGGATCCTCTAGTTGAATTTGTGCGGTAGCAACAGTGGCAGTGGGGTCTACATGAATGATCTGCCTCCCATTCTATGTGGTTGTGGATTTGGGTTCGGAATCATAATCATGATCTGGTTCTGAAGATTTGAACTCGGCCACTAATGACTGCTTTCAGCGACATTCATTAGTGTTGTGCCAAGGGATTTTATGAAATTTGCACCACTTACCAGTGTCCTTCTTTGTCTTTCCATCCCCCTTCTTTGCCTGTGGTGGGGACTGGTTGTCGTTTTCTTTAACTGTGTTCTGCGGGCTAGGGTTTCCCTTTCCTTGCTTCTGCGATGGATTTGCAGGTCTAGAGTCTCGCTTGTTCTTCTGTCAAAATTTCTCCTCGATTTTGACAGCATACCGATAGGCAGATCCAAGTGAAGAGATGTCGAGGAAGTCCATCTTAATTTGGATCTACTAATGTAGACCACCACGATATTTCAGAATCAGGTGCCGCTCGAAGTACTTGATACTCAGTTTTGTATGCAAGGTATGAAAGTTATTGGTGTACTCCGACACCGTCTGGTTCCTTTCTTAACACAGAATGGTCCATTTTGTGTACTGGTCATCTTAGTTTCCCACAGGGTAATACAGTTCCCTGACGGCATCTATGAAAGAGGATCAAGTGGGATTTGTTTCAAACATTCCAGACTCGTCTCATGAGTTTTGCTCACAATAAGTACCCCACCAATTTTGAACATGGGAGACTACTTTAAGGAGTGCAAAGGTGATCTTGAACATTCAACCAATTATCTAGGGCATATGCATCGATTTTTCCATCAAAAAAAGGAATATCAAAGTTAACTTGTACCTTGAAGGCAGTTGCATCCCCAAACTGGCTGCTCGTTGAAGATGTACCTTCCGCTACCGGCATTCGTAGAAGGATTTGGGCGAAACTATCCATCATCTCGTTCCTCTGTCGTTCGAGGGCTTCCTCGAGCAACCACTTGATAGGATCTCCTGCTCCATCGTCCCTCTTTTCTTCCACCATGGGAGATCGTTTGGGATGGCGAGAATGATTGAGTGAAACTAGTTCGAGACCAAACTCTCTATACTCGAACCTCGTCGGGGACATGCGCCGAGAAATAATCAAAGAGCAGATTGCTCTGATACCACTGATCTGGATTTATGTGTGAACTAAATGAAGGAACATATATAGACTCATTATCAACGACATTTTGCAAAGATAACAAAGATACAGTAAACAAATATTCTATTAAATTGCAGAAATAGAACAGATTGTAATACAATTGCCAGAATGGTGGTAGCTATCTCTAAGAAGAGATGTGGCTGCTACGCTCATCCATGCCAAGCTGAATACAAAATGAGGCCAAAGGGGCCTATTTAAAATAAGAATGATGTGAGAAATCCAAAAGTACAAAACGTAACACTAGAATATGAACCGTCATAAAGTTTGCGGCCCCAACATGGTAAGTTGAACAGTCAACTTCCAGAGGCCATAACTTTTGCATACGATCTCCGATTTGGGCATTCGATAGCTCATTGGAAAGGTCCATATAAGGTTTAAAATTTTTGGTCAACCAAATACATGTTGATACCTATTATTTGGCCTTGAATCTCCAAAAATTTCATTTAGGGCCTCAAAACGGCCCCGAAAGTTTGGGACTCGAAAAGTTATAGAAAAATAACTAGGAAACTGCCACAATGGACAATTGTTTTGAGCCAGTGGAATAGGTGGGTGGCCACCGATCTCTATCTGGATCAGTCCTCCCTCCTTAGGAAGCAGTGGTCTCCATTGCATCGAATCCTGTATCATCTCTCGAACTATGTGTTGAGTTGATCTCCTGGTGCGACATTTGCTGAAGTGAAGAGGCTTCCTTTCTTTGACATCCCGAGAGGGCTGTAATTGTTGTATGGATGATTTGTTTCTGGATGAACACCCTGAATGCGTGGCCTTGCATCGTAGAGGTACTCGGATATATGAGGAAACAATGGCTCTGTCTTCTTCTTGTGTCTGATGAACAAAGACACCCTGTGGAGAGGGTGTGGAGGTCTCTGTGATCTTATGTTCTCCTTCAGACGCAATTGTTAAGAGGAATAATTTTCTGATGTGGGAGCTTATCTTCCTACCTTGTGAGACTTTGTTAGGTGCAAAGGTCCCTGGTATTCGATAGAGTTTTACTCCCAAAGTACTAATGACGCTGCGAGGCTGTGACTCATATACATCATGACGCTTACACATCTATGGTTGTCCTAAAAGAACATGATAGCCTTCAAGTGGGGACACATCACACAGTACCTCGTCTTTGAAAGGCTTGATGCCATATGGTAGGTGGCATTGTTGAGTAATGCAGATACCTCTTCCTTGGCTTAGCCAACCGATGCTGTAAGGTTGCGGGTGTGGTGTTGTCGGAAGCTCCAATCTCTTGACGACTTCTGCTGAGATCAGGTTCTTTTGGCTACCGTTGTCAACAACAAAATGTAGAGGCATTCCTTTCACCCACATCTGCGAGTGGAATAGGCGCTCCTCTGCCTCTGACTCTTCAAGATCCTCTAGTTGAATCTGTGCGGTAGTAAGAGTGGCAGTGGGGTCTACATCAATGATCTACCTCCCATTGTATGCGGCTATGGCATTGGGTTCAGAATCATAATCATGATCTGATTCTGAAGATTTGATCTCAGCCACTAATGACTGCTTTGAGCGACATTCATCAGTGTTGTGCCAAGGGCTTTTATGAAATTCGTACCACTTACCAGTGTCCTTCTTTATCTGTCCATCCCCCTTCTTTTCTTATGGCGGGGACTCGTTATCATTTTCTTTTACTGTGTTCTACGGGCCATGGTTTCCCTTTCCTTGATTCTGCGGTGGATTCACAGGTCCAGAGTCTTGCTTGTTCTTTTGTCGAAATTTCTCCTCGATTTTGACAACATACCGATAAGCGGATCCAAGTGAAGAGATGTCGAGGAATTCCATCTCAGTTTGGATGTACCAATGTAGACCACTGCGATATTTCAAAATTAGGTGCTGCTCAGAGTCCTTGATAGTCAGCTTCGTACGCAGGGTATGAAAGTTATTAGTGTACTTCGACACCGTCTCGTCCCTTTCTTGACGCAGAATAGTCCATTTTGTGTATTGGTCATCATAGTTTCCCACAGGGTAATACTGTTCCCTGACGTCATCTATGAAAGAAGCCCAAGTGGGATTTGTTTCAAACATTCCAGACTTGTCTGATGAGTTTTTCTCACAATAAGTACCCCACCAATTTTGGACATGGGGGACTGCCTTAAGGAGCGCGAAGGTGATTTTTTCTCTGTCAGAAAAATTGTGGACAGAGAAATACCCTTTTAGAACATTCAACCAATTATCTAGGGTATAATATGCATCTATTTTTCCTTCAAATAAAGGAATATCAAAGTTAACTTGTACCTTGAAGGAAGTTTCATCCTCGAACCGGCTGCTTGTTGAATATGCACTTGCCGCTGCCAGCATTCGTAGAAGGATTTGGGTGAAAATATCCATCATCTTGTTCCTCAGTCGCTCCAGGGCTTCCTCGAGCAATGACTTGATAGGATCTCCTGCTCCGTCGTCCATCTTTTCTTCCACCATGGGAGGTCATTTGGGACGGCGAGAATGATTAAGTGAAACTAGTTTGAGACCAAACTCTCTATACTCGAACCTCGTCGGGGACATGCGTCGAGAAACAATCAAAGAGCAGATTGCTCTGATACCACTGATCTGGATTTATGTGTGAATGAAATGAGGGAACATATACAGATTCATTATAATAGACATTTTCAAAGATAACAGAGATACAGTAAACAAATATTTTATTAAATTGCAGAAATAGAACAGACTGTAATACAATTGCCAGAATGGTGGTAGCTATCTCTAAAAAGAGATGTGGCTTCTACACTCATTCGTGCCAAGTTGAATACAAAATGAGGACAAAGGGGCCTATTTATAATAAGAATAAGGTGAGAACCCCAAAATTCCAAAACGTAACACTAGAAGATGAACCGTCATAAAGTTTGCGGCCCCAAGGTGGTAAGTTGAACAGTCAATTTCCTAGGGTCATAAATTTTGCATACGATCTCCGATTTGGGCGTTCGATAGCTCGTTGGAAAGGTCTATCTAAGATTTACAACTTTTGGTCAAAAAAATGCATCTCAATGGTAAAAATTTGGCCCCAAATCTCCAAAACATGTCTTTTAGGGCCTTATAATGAGCCCGAAAGTTTGGGACCTAAAAAAATGTAGAAAAATAACTAGGAAACTGCCACAATGGACAATTGTTTTGAGCCAGTGGAATATGTGGGTGGCCACCGATCTCTATCTCAATCAATCCTCCCTCCTTAGGAAGCAATGGTCTCCATTGCATCGAATCCCGTATCATCTCTTGAACTGTGTGTTGAGTTGATCTCCCGGTGCGACATTTGCTGAAGTGAAGAGGCTTCCTTTCTTTGACATCCCGAGAGGGCTGTAATTATTGTATGGATGATTTGTTTTTGGATGAGCACCTTGAATGTGTGGCATTGCATCATAGAGGCACTCTGACAGATGAGGAAACAATGGCTCTATCTTCTTCTTGTGTCCGATGAGCAGAGACACCCTGTGTAGAGGGTGTGGAGTTCTCTATGATCTTATGTTCTCCTTCAGACGCAATTGTTAAGAGAAATATTTTTCTGATGTAGGAGCTTATCTTCCTACCTTGCGAGACTTTGTTAGGTGCAACGGTCTCTAGTATTCGATATAGTTTTCCTCCCAAAGTAACAATGACATTGCGAGGCTGTGACTCATATTCAGCATGACGCTTCCACATATATAGTTGTCCTAAAAGAACATCACAGAATTCAAGTTGGGCCACATCACATAGTACCGCGTCTTCAAAAGGCTTGATTCCATATGGTAGGAGGCATTGTTGAGTAATGTGGATACCTCATCCTTGGCTTAGGCAACTGATGTTGTAAGGTTGTAGGTGTGGTGTTGTCGGAAGCTCCAATTTCTTGACGACTTCTGCTAAGATCATGTTCTTTTGGCTGCCGTTGTCAACAAAAAAATGTAGAGGTATTCCTTTCACCCACATCTACGAGTGGAATAGACGCTCCTCTGCCTCTGACTCTTTAGGATATTCTAATTGAATATTTGTGGTAGCAACAGTGGCAATGGGGTCTGCAACAATGATCTACCTCCCATTGTATGTGGCTGTGGCATTGGGTTCAAAATCAGAATCAGGATCTGATTTTGAAGATTTGATCTCGACCACTAATGACTGCTTTGAGCGACATTCATCAGTGTTGTGCCAAGGGCTTTTATGAAATTTGCACCACTTACCAGTGTCATTCTTTGTCTTTAAATCCCCCTTCTTTGCTTGTGGCAGGGACTGGTTGTCATTTTCTTTTACTGTGTTCTGCAGGCCAGGGTTTCCCTTTCCTTACTTCCGCGGTGGATTCGCAGGTCGAGAGTCTCGCTTATTCTTCTGTCGAAATTTCTCCTCGATTTTGACGACATACCGATAGGTGGATCCAAGTGAAGAGATTTCGAGGATTTCCATCTTAGTTTGGATGTACCGATGTAGACCACTGCGATTTTTCAGAATCAGGTGTCGCTCAGAGGCCTTGATACTCAGCTTTGTACGCAGGGTATGAAAGTTATTGGTGTACTCCGACACCATCTGGTCCCTTTCTTGATGCAGAATGTTATATTTTGTGTATTGGTCATCATAGTTTCCCACAGGGTAATACTGTTCCCTTACGACATCTATGAAAGAGGCCCAAGTGGGATTTGTTTCAAACCTTCCAGGCTCGTCTGATGTGTTTTGCTCACAACAAGTACCCCACCAATTTTGGACATGGGGTACTGCCTTAAGGATCACAAAGGTGATCTTTTCTCTGTCGAAAAAATTATGGATAGAGAAATACCCTTCTAGAACATTCAACAAATTATATAGGGCATATGCATCGATTTTTCCTTCAAATAAAGGAATATCAAAGTTAACTTGTACCTTGAAAGGAGTTGCATTCCCGAACCGGCTGCTCATTGAAGATGCACTTGCCGCTGCCGGCATTCGTAGAAGGATTTGGGCGAAACTATCCATCATCTCATTCCTTTGTCTCTCAAGGGCTTCCTCGAGAAACGAATTGATAGGATCTCGTGCTCCGTCGTCCCTCTTTTCTTTCGCCATGGGAGTTCGTTAGGTACAGCGAGAATGATTAAGTGAAACTAGTTTGAAACCAAACTCTCTATACTCGGACCTCGTCGGGGACATGCGCCGAGAAACAATCAAAGAGCAGATTGCTCTAATAACACTGATCCAGATTTATGTGTGAACAAAATGAAGAAACATATATAGAGTCATTATAACAGACATTTTTCAAAGATAACAGAGATACAGTAAACAAATATTCTATTAAATTGCAGAAATAGAACAGACTGTAATACAATTCCCAGAATGTTGGTAGCTGACTCTGAGAAGAGATGTCGTTGTTAAGATCATATATGCCAAGCTGAATACAAAATGAGGCCAAAAGGGCCTATTTATAATAAGAATTAGGTGAGAACCCCAAAATTCCAAACTGTAACCCTAGAAGATGAACCGTCATAAAGTTTGTGGCCCCGAGGTGGTAAGTTTAACAATCAACTTCCCGGGCTCATAACTTTTGCATACAATCTTCGATTTGGGTGTTTGATAGCTTGTTGGAAAGGTTTATCTAAGCTTTACAACTTTTGGTCAAATAAATGAATGTTTATGGAGACATTTTGGCCCCGAAACTCCAAAAAACATCGTTTAGGGCCTCAAAACGACCCCAAAAGTTTGGGACCCGAAAAACTGTAGAAAAATAACTAGGAAACTGCCACAATGGACAATTGTTTTGAGCCAGTGGAATAGGTGGGTGCCACCAATCTCTATCTGGATCAGTCCTCCCTCCTTAGGAAGAAATGGTCTGCATTGCATCGAATCCCGTATTATCTCTCGAACTGTGTGTTGAGTTGATCTCCTGGTGCGACATTTGCTGAAGTGAAGATGCTTCCTTTCTTTGACATCCCGAGAGGGCTGTAATTGTTGTATGGATGATTTGTTTTTGGATGAGAACCTTAAATGCGTGGCCTTGCATCATAGAGGTACTCAGATACATGAGGAAACAATGGCTCTGCCTTCTTCTTGTGTCTGATGAGCAGAGACACCCTATGCAAAGGGTGTGGAGGTCTTTGTGATCTTATGTTCTCCTTCAGACGCAATTGCTAAGATGAATAATTTTCTGATGTGGGAGCTTATATGCCTACCTTGTGAGACTTTGTTAGGTGCAACGGTCTCTGGTATTCGATAGAGTTTTCCTCCCAAAGAAACAATGACGCTGCGAGGCTGTGACTCATATATAGCATGATGCTTCCACATATATGGTTGTCCTCAAAGAACATCACAGACTTAAAGTGGGGCCACATCACACAGTACCTCGTCTTTGAAAGGCTTGATGCCATATGGTAGGAGGCATTGTTGAGTAATGCGGATACCTTGTCCTTGGATTAGCCAACCGATGATGTAAGGTTGCCGACGTGGTGTTGTCGGAAGCTCCAATCTCTTGACGACTCCTGCTGAGATCAAGTTCTTTTGGCTGCCATTGTCAACAAAAAAATGTAGAGGCATTCCTTTCACCTACATCTGTGAGTGGAATAGCTGCTCCTCTACCTCTAACTCTTTAGGATCCTCTAGTTGAATTTGTGCGGTAGCAACAGTGGCAATGGGGTCTGCATCAATGAACTGCCTCCCATTGTATGCGGCTGTGGCATTGGGTTCGGAATTAGAATCAGGATCTGATTCTGAAGATTTGATCTCGGCCACTAATGACTGCTTTGAGCGACATTCATCAGTGTTGTGCCAAGGGATTTTATGAAATTTGCACCACTTACTAGTGTCCTTCTTTGTCTTTCCAACCCCCTTCTTTGCTTGTGGTGGAGACTGGTTGTCATTTTCTTTTACTGTGTTCTGCGGGCCATGGTTTCCCTTTCCTTGCTTCTACGGTGGATTCGCAGATCCAGAGTCTCGCTTGTTCTTCTGTCAAAATTTCTCCTCGATTTTGACATTATACAGATAGGCGGATCCAAGTGAAGAGATGTCGAGGAAGTCCATCTCAGTTTGGATGTACCGATGTATACCACCGCGATATTTCAGAATCAGGTGCCACTCAGAGTCCTTGATACTCAGCTTTGTATGCAGGGTATGAAAGTTATTAGTGTACTCCAACACCGCCTGGTCCCTTTCTTGACGCATAATGGTCCATTTTGTGTACTGGTCATCATAGTTTCCCATAGGGTAATACTGTTCTCTGACGCCATCTTTGAAAGAGGCCCAAGTGAGATTTGTTTCAAACATTGCAGGCCCGTCTAATGAGTTTTGCTCACAATGAGTACCCCACCAATTTTGGACATGGGAGACTGCCTTAAGGAGTGCAAAGGTGATCTTTTCTCTGTCAGAAAAATTGTGGACAGAGAAATACACTTCTAGAACATTCAACCAATTATCTAGGGCATATGCATTGATTTTTCCTTCAAATAAAGGAATATCAAAGTTAACTTGTACGTTGAAGGGAGTTGCATTCCCGAACCGGTTGCTCGTTGAAGATGCACTTGTTCCCGTCGACATTCGTAGAAGGATTTGGGTGAAATTATACATCATCTCGTTCCTCTGTCACTCGAGGGCTTCCCCGAGCAATGACTTGATAGGATCTCCTGCTCCGTCGTCCCTCTTTTCTTCCGCCATGGGAGGTCGTTTGGGATGGCAAGAATGATTAAGTGAAACTAGTTCAAGACCAAACTCTCTATACTCTGACCTCGTCGAGGACATGCGCTGAGAAACAATCAAAGAGCAGATTGCTCTGATACCACTGATCCGGATTTATGTGTGAACGAAATGAAGGAACATATATAGAGTCATTATAACAGACATTTTGCAAAGATAATAGAGATACAGTAAACAAATATTCTATTAAATTGTTGAAATAGAACAGATTGTAATACAATTGCCAGAATGGTGGTAGCTATCTCTGAGAAGAGATGTGGCTGCTACGCTCATCCGTGCCAAGTTGAATACAAAATGAGGCCAAAGGGGCCTATTTATAATAAGAATGAGGTGAGAACCCCAAAAGTCCAAAACGTAACACTAGAAGATGAACCGTCATAAAGTTTGCGGCACCAAGGTGGTAAGTTGAACAGTCAACTTCCCGGGGTCATAACTTTTGCATACGATCTCCGATTTGGGTGTTTGATAGCTCGTTGGAAAGGTCTATATAAGATTTACAACTTTTGGTCAACAAAATGTCTATTGAAATTCACCATTTGGCCCCAAATATCCAAAAAAAATTGTTTAGGGACTCAAAACAGCCCCAGAAGTTTGGGACCCGAAAAACTGTAGAAAAATAACTAGGAAATTGCCACGATGGACAATTGTTTTGAGCCAGTGGAATAGGTGGGTGGCCACCGATCTCTATCTGGATCAATCCTCCCTCCTTAGGAAGCAATGGTCTTAATTTCTTCGAATCCCGTATCATCTCTCGAACTGTGTGTTGAGTTGATCTCCTGGTGTGACATTTGCTGAAGTGAAAAGGCTTCCTTTCTCTGACATCCTGAGAGGGCTGTAATTTTTTTATGGATGATTTCTTTCTGGATGAACACATTGAATGCATGGCCTTGCATTGTAGAGCTAATCAGGTAGATGAGAAAACAATGACTCTGTCTTCTTCTTGTGTCTGATGAGCAGAGACACCCTATGCAGAGGGTGTGGAGTTCTCTATGATCTTATGTTCTCCTTTAGACGCAATTGTTTAGAGGAATAATTTTCTGATGTGGGAGCTTATATTCCTACCTTGCGAGACTTTTTTAGGTGCAATGGTCTTTGTTATTCGATAGAGTTTTCCTCCCAAAGTAACAATCACGCTGCGAGGCTATGACTCATATACAGCATGACGCTTCCACCTATATGATTGTCCTAAAAGAACAACAGAGACTTCAAGTGGGGCCACATCACACAGTACCTCATCTTTTAAAGGCTTGATGCCATATGGTAGGAGGCATTGTTGAGTAATGAGGATACCTCATCCTTGGCTTAGCCAACCGATGATGTAAGATTACGGGTGTGGTGTTGTCGGAAGCTCTAATCTCTTGATGACTTCTGATGATATCAGGCTCTTTTGGCTGCCATTGTCAAGAACAAAAATGTAGAGGCATTCTTTTCACCCACATCTGCAAGTGGAATAGGCACTCCTTTGCCTCTAACTCTTCAGGATCCTCTAGTTGAATCTGTGCGATAGCAATAGTGGCAGTGGGGTCTGCATCAATGATCTGCCTCCCATTGTATGCGGTTGTGGCATTGGGATCAGAATCAGAATCAAGATTTGGTTATGAATATTTGATCTCGGCCACTGATGATTACTTTGAGTGACATTCATCAGTGTTGTGCCAAGGGATTTTATGAAATTCGCACCACTTACTAGTGTCCTTCTTTGTCTTTCCATCCCCCTTCTTTGCTTGTGGCGGGGACTAGTTGTTGTTTTATTTTACTTTGTTCTGCGGGCAAGGGTTTCCCTTTCCTTTCTTCTGCGGTGGATTCACAGGTCCACAGTCTCACTTGTTCTTCTGTCGAAATTTCTCCTCGATTTTGACAACATACCGATAGGCAGATCCAAGTGAAGAGATGTCGAGGAAGTCCATCTTAGTTTGGATGTACCGATGTGGACCATCACGATATTTCAGAATCAGGTGCTGCTCAGAGTCCTTGATACTCAGCTTTTTACATAGGGTATGAAAGTTATTGGTGTACTCCGACACCGTCTGGTCACTTTCTTGACGCAGAATGGTCCATTTTGTGTACTGGTCATCATAGTTTCCCACAAGGTAATACTGTTCCCTGATGGCATCTATGAAAGAGGCCCAAGTGGGATTTGTTTCAAACATTCCAGACTCGTCTAATGAGTTTTTCTCACAATAAGTACCCCACCAATTTTGGACATGGGGGACTTTGTTAAGGAGCGCAAAGGTGATCTTTTCTCTGTCGAAAAAATTTGTGGACAGAGAAATACCCTTCTAGAACATTCAACCAATTATCTAGCGCATATGCATCGATTTTTCCTTCAAATAAAGGAATATCAAAGTTAACTTGTACCTTGAAGGGAATTGCATCCTCGAACCAGCTGCTCATTGAAGATGCACTTATCGCTACAGGCATTTGTAGAAGGATTTGGGTGAAACTATCCATCATCTCGCTCCTCTGTCGCTCGAGGGCTTCCTCGAGCAACGACTTGATAGGATCTCCTGCTCCATCGTCCCTCTTTTCTTTTGCCATGGGAGGTCATTTGGGATGGCGAGAATGATTAAGTGAAACTACTTCAAGACCAAACTCTCTAATACTCGGACCTCGTTGGAGACATGCACCGAGAAACAATCAAAGAGAAGATTGTTGTGATACCACTGATCCGGATTTATGTGTGAATGAAATGAAGGAACATAGATAGAGTCATTATAACAGACATTTTACAAAGATAACAGAGATACAGTAAACAAATATTCTATTAAATTGCAAAAATAGAACAGACTGTAATACAATTGCCAAAACGGTGGTAGCTATCTCTGCGAAGAGATGTGGCTGCTATGCTCATTCGTGCCAAGATGAATATAAAATGAGGCCAAAGGGACCTATTTATAATAAGAATGAGGTGAGAACTCCAAAATTCCAAAACCTAACCCTGGAATATGAACCGTCATAAATTTTGCGGCCCCAAGGTGGTAAGTTGAACAGTTAACTTCCCGGAGTCATAACTTTTGCATACTATGTCTGATTTGGGCGTTCGATAGCCCGTTGGAAAGTTCTATCTAAGCTTTACAACTTTCGTTCAAGTAAATGCATGCCAATGGCAAATATTTGGCCCCAAATCTCCAAAAAACATCATTTAGCGCCTCAAAATGGCCTCAAAAGTTTGGGACTTGAAAAACTATAGAAAAATAACTAAGAAATTGCCACAATGGACAATTGTTTTGAGCTAGTTGAATAGGTGGGTGGCCATCGATCTCTATCTGGATCAATCATCCCTCCTTAGGAAGTAATGGTCTGCATTGTGTCGAATCCTGTATCATCTCTCGAAATGTGTGTTGAGTTGATCTCCTGGTGCGACATTTGCTGAAGTGAAGAGGCTTCCTTTCTTTGACATCCCAAGAGGGTTGTAATTGTTGTATGGATGATTTGTTTTTGGATGAGCACCTTGAATGTGTGGCCTTGCATCGTAGAGGTAATCGGATAGATGAGAAAACAATGTGTTTGTCTTGTTCTTGTGTCTGATGAGCAGAGACACCCTGTGGAGAGGGTGTCGAGGTCTTTGCGATCTTATGTTCTCCTTCATACGCAATTGTTAAGAGGGATAATTTTCTGATGTGGGAAATTATCTTCCTACCTTGCGAGAATTTGTTAGGTGCAACGGTCTTTGGTATTCGATAGATTTTTACTCCCAAATTAATAATGAAGCTGTGAGGCGGTGACTCATATACAGCATGATGCTTCCACATATATGGTTGTCCTAAAAAAACATCACAAACTTCAAGTGGGGCCACATCACACAGTACCTCGTTTTTGAAAGGCTTGATGCCATATTGTAGGAGGCATTGTTGAGTAATGTGGATACCTCATCCTTGTCTTAGCCAACTGATGCTGTAAGGTTGTGGGTGTGGTGTTGTTGGAACCTCCAATCTCTTGACGACTTCTGTTGAGATCAAGTTCTTTTGGTTGCCGTTGTCAACAAAAAAATGTAGAGGCATTCCTTTCACCCACATCTGCGAGTGGAATACGCGCTCCTCTGCCTCTGACTCTTCAGGATCCTCTAGTTGAATCTGTGCAGTAGAAACAGTGGCAGTCGAGTCATCATCAATGATCTGCCTCCCATTGTATACGGTTGTGGCATTGGGTTCGAAATCAGAATCAGGATTTCATTCTGAAGATTTAATCTCGGCCACTAATGACTGCTTTGAGCGACATTCATCAGTGTTGTGCCAAGGGATTTTATGAAATTCGCACCACTTACTAGTGTCCTTCTTTGTCTTTCCATCCCCCTTCTTTCCTTGTGGTGGGGACTGGTTGTCATTTTCTTGTACTATGTTATGCGGGCCAAGGTTTCCCTTTCCTTGCTTCTGCGGTGGATTCGCAGGTCCAAAGTCTCACTTGTTCTTTTGTCGAAATTTCTCCTCGATTTTGACAACATACCAATCGACGGATCCAAGTGAAGAGATGTCGCGGAAGTCCATTTCAGTTTCGATGTACCGATGTAGACCACTGCGATATTTCAGAATTAGGTGCCGCTCGGAGTCCTTGATACTCAGCTTTATACGTAGGGTATGAAATTTATTGGTGTACTCCGACATCGTCTGGTCCCTTTCTTAATGCAGAATGGTCCATTTTGTGTACTGGTCATCATAGTTTCCCACAGGGTAATACTAATCCCTGACGGCATCTATGAAAGAGGTCCAAGTGGGATTTGTTTCAAACATTCCAGACTCGTCTAATGAGTTTTGCTCACAATAAGTACCCCACCAATTTTGGAAATGGCGAACTGCCTTAAGGAGTGCAAAGGTGATATTTTCTCTATCGAAAAAATTGTGGACAGAGAAATACCCTTCTAGAACATTCAACCAATTATCTAGGGCATATTCATCGATTTTTCCTTCAAATAAAGGAATATCAAAGTTAACTTGTACCTTGAAGGGAGTTGCATCCCTGAACCGGCTGCTTGTTGAAGATGCACTTGCCACTGCCGGCATTCGTAGAAGGATTTGGGCAAAACTATCCATCATCTCGTTCCTCAGTCGCTCGAGGGCTTCCTCGAGCAATGACTTGATAGGATTTCTTTCACCATCGTGCCTCTCTTCTTCCACCATGGGAGTTCGTTTGGGACGGCGAGAATGATTAAGTGAAACTAGTTCGAGACCAAACTCTCTATACTTGGACCTCGTCGGGGACATGTGCCGAGAAACAATAAAAGAACAGATTGCTCTGATACCACTGATCTGGATTTATGTGTGAACAAAATGAAGGAAGATATATAGATTCATTATGACAGACATTTTGCAAAGATAACAGAGATACAATAAACAAATATTCTATTAAATTGCAAAAATAGAATAGACTATAATACAATTGCCAGAATGGTGGTAGCTATCTCTCAGAAGAGATGTGGCTGTTATGCTCATCCATGCCAAGATGAATACAAAATGAGGCCAAAGGGGCCTATTAATAATAGGAATGAGGTGAGAACCCCAAAATTCCAAAACGTAACCCTAGAAGATGAACCGTCATAAAGTTTGCGGCCCCAAGGTGATAACTTGAACAGTCAACTTCTCGGGGTCATAACTTTTGTATACGATCTCCGATTTGGGTGTTCGATAGCTCGTTGGAAAGGTCTGTCTAATATTTACAAATTTTTGTCAACCAAATAGATTTCAATGGAAACCATTTGGCCCCAAATCTCCAAAAATTGTCGTTTAGGACCTCAAAACGGCTCGGGACATTTGGGACCCGAAAAACTTTAGAAAAATAACTAGGAAACTGCCACAATGGAGAATTGTTTTTAGCTAGTGGAATAGGTGGGTGGGAACCGATATCTATCGGGATCAATACTCCCTCCTTAGGAAGTAATGGTCTCCATTGCGTTGAATCCTGTATCATCTCTCGAACTATGTGTTGAGTTGATCTCCTGGTGCGACATTTGCTGAAGTGAAGAGGCTTCATTTCTTTGACATCCCGAGAGGGCTGTAATTGTTGTATGGATGATTTGTTTCTAGATGAGCACCTTGAATGTGTGGCCTTGCATCGTAGACATTCTCGGATAGATGAGGAAACAATGGCTCTGTCTTCTTCTTGTGTCTGATGAGCAGAGACACCCTGTGCAGAGGGTGTGGAGGTCTTTGTGATCTTATGTTCTCCTTCAGACGGAATTGTTAAGAGGAATAATTTTTTGATGTGGGAGGTTATCTTCCTACCTTGCGAGACTTTGTTAGGTGCAACGGTCTCTAGTATTAGATATATTTTTCCTCCCAAAGTAACAAGGACACTGCGAGGCTGAGACTCATATACAGCATGACGCTTCCACATATATGGTTGTCCTAAAAGAACATCATAGACTTCAAGTGGGGCCACATCACACAGTACCTCGTCTTTGAAAGGCTTGATTCCATATGATAGGAGGCATTGTTGAGTAATGCGGATACCTCGTCCTTGGCTTAGCCAACTTATGCTGTAAGGTTGCGGGTGTGGTGTTGTCAGAAACTCCAATCTCTTGACGACTTCTGCTGAGATCGGGTTCTTTTGGCTACCGTCGTCAACAACAAAATGTAGAGGCATGAAGAAGTAACCAAGAAAAAAAAGGGAAAACCAGAAGAATGATGTCTAGGATGCAGTATCAATATGTGAAGGGAAGTTCGTAGTTCCATCATGCAATAGATGGAAACATCGTAGGATACAAGGCAAGATTTGTAGCATGAAAAGAAGGCATAAACTACGAAGAGACATTTGTAGTCACTGGAAGTAAAGTCACATGATAGGCAGAATCATGTGTGCAAATGAAAAAAGGCCTTGTACGAGCTCAAAAGACACCCATGGGATAATACATACTTGAGGAACTTGATGAAGATCTTAACGTTTGCTACAAGGTTGAAGATGAAAACCTATAGAGGATGACAAGCTCACAGATGGGTGCAAGAATGCTATCAAATATAGAGTATCTTGGTATCCAGTGACCCTAGATGGATACATAGAATATTAGTAACAGAGGAAGCTACTTGTCACTTTAGTACAGAATGTTTCAGTGCATAGAGTACGAAAGACAGAGCGAGTATTATGCTTCATAGGGAGTGACTGCAGAAGATCCTGAGGTTCGACATGGTACGACATGATGGATATATTACTGATGACTCTAGGCTTTACTATGAGTAAAATGGATTCCAACCTTTGCTTCAAGGTTGAAGGAGGAAGACCAGTGATGCTCCTGTTATGTGTCGATGCACTATTTTCTAGGCATGAAGGTGTGGCAGAATGCAGATGGAATCTTCCTTGGACAAGGGAAGTATGCAGTAGAGATCCTGAAGAGGTTCAAGATGATGGACTGCACGGCCATGACCACACCTATGGCATCGAACCTGAAGCTATTGAGTGATGCTTAATCAGAAGCGGTTGATGCTACGATGTATCGTCAGATGATTGGGTCCTTGATGTACCTGACGAACACAAGACCAGATATTTGCTTTACTGTGAACACCTTGAGCCAGTTCCTGACAGATCCGAGACACGTTCACTTGATTGCTCCAAAGCATATTCTGAGTTACCTGAAGGGTGCAGTTGATTATGGGCTCAAGTATGAGGCGAATCAAAAGATTAACCTAGAGGGTTATGTTGATTCAAATTGGGCAGGCAGTGCCATCGATAGGAAGAACACTTCAAGGTGTTTCTTTAGTATGAGATCAGGTGTGATCTCTTGGTTTAGCAAGAATAAATCCTGTGTGGCACTGAGTACAGCTGAATCAGAGTATGTCACAACTTGTTCAACTAGTTGTGAGGTAGTATGGTTGAGGAAGCTACTCTTTGATTTATTTGATCTCCAGTTGGATGCTACTTGTATACATTGCGACAACCAGAGTTGTGTGAAGTTTTTGGAGAACCCGGTGTTCCATGACAAGTCAAAGCATATCAAGATCAAGTATCACTATATCAGGGATATGGTGCAGAGAGGAGTAGTGAAGCTCTCGTATGTTGCGACAGACGAACATATAGATGATGTGTTGACAAATCCATTGGCCAGAGTGAAGTTTGAGTACTTCAGGGAGAAGCTTGGTGTTCTCCAGATCGAGGTTCCCTCCAAAGGGAAGTGATGAGTCCGTGAACCATTCTGACATGGTGAGAGGATTGGTTCCTTCCAAGGTCAGATGTAAGGGCTGAGCCATTCTGTCATGATGAGAGGATTGGTTCCTCGCATGTTAGATATGAGTGCTGAACCATTCTGATGTGACTGTAGGATTGGTTCCTACATGATCAGATATAAGTGTTGAATGCCATTCTTGGAATGGAGGAACCTAGTCAGTTACTAGGAAATCTCAATCTGGGACTGAGGACCATTCTGATGTGACTATAAAATTGGTTCCTACATTATCATATGTGAGTGTAGATCCATTCTGACGCGATTGTAGGATTGGTTCCTACAGTGATCAGATGTAAGTGCAGAGCCCTTTCGGCATGGAGGATTGGTTCCTCGCATGGTCGAATGTAAGTGCTGAGCCTTTCTAACATTGGTTGTCAGATGTAAGTGTAGAGACTTTCTGACATTGGTTGTTATATGTAAGTGTAGAGCCCTTTTGGAATGGAGGATTGGTTCCTCTCATGGTCAAATGTAACTGCTGAGCCTTTCTGACATTGGTTGTCAGATGTGAGTGCTGGGCCTTTGTGTCAGGGTTGTGGGATGTGTTCCCACAAGGTCAGATGTGAGTGCTAGGCGTGCCTTTCTGATGTGCTTATAGGATTGGTTCCTACATGATTAGATATAAGTGTTGTGTGGGCCATTCTGACTTAGGTTCAGATATAAGTGATGGAAAAGACCTACATGGAGGCTAGGCCTACAACCAACATGAAAAATGGCTGGCTCTGTAGAACTTCCTGTGATGAGAAGAATCATGAGATAGCACTCGTGATGATGATCCAACAGTGATGATCCAGCAATGATGATCCAGATCAAGTGATGATCCAGATCCAGTGATGATGATCCAGATCCAGTGATGATCCAGATCCAGTGATGATGATCCAGATCGAGTGATGATCTAGATCCAGTGATGATGATCCAGATCCAGATGAAGATGAATTGAAGATGAAGATGACGAGATCTTGACAATGATTCAGATGATACAGAGAAGAAAACTTGTGCTGATAAATTGTGTCGAGAGAATACCTTCCTAGTTGAGAGGGAGTGTTGATGTAATTGTAACTTCAGAATGTTTTCTCTTGTATTTCTTATGTATTGTACCTCGAGGTTTATTTGGGGAAGTTTCTGTAATGTATTTGAGTCATGTAATGCTCTGATGTTCCTATAGGGAGTTTCTATAATGTGAACAAGTCATGTCAAGCCATTGTGGGTAACCCTCCTATTGTTCAAGGGTTAAAGTCCTCGCAGTTGTGGGGCCCTAGGGTTACTAGACTATCCTAGAGAAATCGACCTTAGGTAAGTTATTGTAAGTCGAGGAAATAGTCCTCACCATCTAATTCAAGGTTAAACCTCCTTGTTGATTAGAGGGAAAAGTCCCCACAAGTTGTGGAGCACTAGGGTTATTAGACACTCCTAGAGATGTTGGCTCTAGTATGTAATTGTTAATTGAGGTCGACATGATGGAGTGGATTTTAAGTGAACGAAAAAATATAAATAGAAAGTGAGCCTCTCTATTTATCACACACACATTCACTCACTGGGGCGCATGAGGGAGAGAGAAGTTGCTAGGATAAGAGAGAGACTACTGCTTTCGGGAGATCATCTTTATGTTTTCGGGTGTTTCTTTTGGTGCTGATTCTATCTCTAAGGAAGTTGCAGGGTTTTCTCCTTTATGGTTTCCCCGAGGAAAATTCTTTGTGTCTCTTGTCTCTTTTGTTTATTGTCATGCATGTTATTCTCTCAGATAAGATCCTTAGATAATGCCAGCTTGAATGATAAAAATATAACACATCTTATGTAGAAGGGATATTGGATCTCAGTTGCATCCATTTCCTTTTTACAACATCAAATTTGTTGTGTTTAACAACTTTGTTTTGCAGATTCTTCTTCTCCTTCATTCCATTCAAGCACTGGCTTGAGGACTTCTCTCTCCTTCCTTAAAAATTCAATATTCTTCTTGGTTATTGTTTCTTCATGCTTAACAAAAGTTAGATACATTAATTAGATATTTAAAATATGATTTTAATTATGCATATATATCATATCTAGTTCCCTTTCAAAATTTTCATCTCAAACTAGATCCGAAGTAGTCTCTCAAAGTACACTTTACAAAAAAAATTCACAATTTTTTAGCATATTGAGTAGTGTAAATTATGTATTTTTTTTACTATTTTGTGACATTATAAAATATTTTTCTTGCTGGTTTTTATCTGGTTTTAAGAAAAGGAGAAGGACGTACTGCTCAAAAATCAAGTTTCGGGTCACCCGAGACATCAAAAAGTCCTTCCTTCATCCCCTTTCTCCATTCATTTTCTCTCCTTTCAATCTTGTAAGCCTTTCGATCCTTCAAAGTGCATTTTACTTCATCTCTTTCTTCATATTGTAAATTTCAATAATAAAGAAATCAAGTGGGATACACAACACTCACACTCCATCCCACTTGGGGGGGTTCAGAGTGTCCTTTTTTGTTTGATTTTTACTAACCAACACATGCACGCAATCCACCTTCTAGAAAGGTTGAATAGGTTGATTAAATTTTTTTGATTTCATCTTAGAATAAAGTAATAATTTTATACGTGACTCATTGCCATGAAGTATGCTCTCACCACCAACCAAAGGTTTTGTCGATTATTGGTGGATGATTAGAAAGTGACACATAGTTTTCGGTTTCAATTTTTCTTTAGTTTACTTGCTTTTACAACATCTTTGCTTTATTTATTTAGAATATACATTTCGTCGTAAGCCTCATGTATGCTCTTTCCCTCTGTGGGATTTTTCTTGTCATTGGGAAATCAAAAGCGATTTGCGACACTCTATAAATTCCACACATTGATTTAGCAATCCATTAATAAAATCAACTTCCCAAAAACATTACAAAGATCCAGCGTAATGACATTTGACAATCATGGGAAAATTCTTCAAAGGAAGCGGTAACCATTCAATAGTGATCTTGAGACATCGTCAAACTACACCATTGTTGGTGTAGTGATGGACACCTCTCAGAGACTCTGATTCAGCCCACATTTCTGAGTGAAGAACCACCTTCATCATATTCTAGAAATATTCTCAATACTTTTACAATATATCAAGAATCCCATTCCCATGACTCAATTCATATTTTAAATCATTAAAACTGACCAAGAAACATTGCAAAACATTTCATCGTTTAGCAGCATTATTGCTTTACTTTGACTCCAGTGGAACTGATATAATTTTCAACATTTCAATTTCACTTATTATCAACCTTTTTTGCTAATGTGTTGATGTTATTTATTGAAATTTGGAAACAATCTTGTCTCAATATTTTACTTCAAAAACTACTAAAAAAATTTGCTTCCATCATTAACGAATAAAACCCAAGAGCCTTAGTTAACTCTTTCTTAAGGACCACCCCCATTGGCTCCGTTAGGAGTTTTGCCTAAACGGAGGAGTTAAGATCAAGTGACAGTACTTGAATTGAGACTTTCCCCCAAGCACACACCTAACAGCTTGAACATTTTTGTTTTGCTTAACCCCTAGGTGTGTGAAAGGTGACAACACCACAAAAAGGAAACCAAGTGTGCTTATTTACAAATAAAACCATATCCACCAAATTGATTGATAAGGGGAAAATTTCCACCTAGTCATTGGAATCAAGTATCTATTCCGCGCCCAAGCTAGACCATGATATCACCATAGTCAAGCAATCTCACGTGGGGATCAAAACTCACTCAATGCAATCCATTACTCTCATGACAAGACATATGTTCACTACATAACTCTTAAGTCCCTCATTTAACCATCAAACCAACCATGGCACTCTCTTCCACTTCCCAACACAACACAATGAAGACCTACTCTTTCTCTTGTCTACGATCCTTTAGAGTATTTTTCCCTTCCAATGCTCTTCAATGTGTGCATAAATAATCCAATTTGATGTCTACCTTCTAGAAATAAACTGGAATTGAATACACTTGGCCTCTAATAGTCAATGAAAAACAATATTGGGTTCCAAGCTTGAAGGATTTTCCATAGCTACTATGGGCATTCCAAGTATGGTATATCTCTCCAACCAACCCATTTTCTTTCACATTTTTAGTAGAAATATTTTGCAACTTCTATTGGCTCTTACTAGCCATAATAACATGGGAAACTCCCCATCCTCATAACATGGAATCTTGTCTCGTGTCCATGCCATCGAACTATTACCTAAACAAATGATGGTATAATCTACATATAAAAGACAAAGAGAGACATTTTTTTTGCATGTGACTCCTCTATCTTCCCAAGGATATGATATGACACGTGTACTTAATACACAACCACAAGTCAATTATTGATGAGACAATATGTACGAAAGCATGGGTAAGAAGGGGAAGCACTTTCAATAGGACAATGATAAGGTCAAATCACCCAACAATCCCCTTTCATCTTCTCTAATTGTGATACCATGGTCTCCTTTATTGAAATATTGTAACTTCAAAGGATATTCTAAATGTATTTTACTGATGTACCCCAATGGAGATGTTATTATTCCTCTGTCGGGATGTTACTATTGTAATCGATCATCATAGAGTCATGAGGTAAAGCCTCCATTGTAAGTCGGGTCAATAGTACCCCAATGAATATAATATAATATTGTTTTGAGTCTTCCTAAGTGAGGTCGGCCCAATCAGTTTAGTGGGGTCGACTTGTTAGGGTAAAATTCAAGTGACTTAAAGTTTATAAATAGAGGAGTTGTGTTCCTAATTAGAAAACAGTCTTACTCACTTTAGTAGCGCATAGAAGAGAGAGAGAGAGAGATCAACAAGGAGGAGAATACATGTTTTGGGGTTTTATCTTATACATCTTATACAGAGGAAGGTTTGTTAGGTTTTCTTCCCCTTGAGGGTTTCCCAAGATAAATACTGTGTCTATCTTGTGATTCTATTTCTTTCAGTGATTCTGCATATGCTAATGTTGTGAATTTGGATTAAACACTAATGATAACTAGCTTAGCTTATGAAATATTAACATGGTATCAGAGCTATCCTGAATAGAACAACTTTCACGAGGTGAAACTCTCTATCCTCTCTCTTCAAAAGAAATTAGGGTTTCTGCAAGTTTGGGATTTGAAATATATGCTTGCATAGAAAGTTGTGCCTCCCTATAGGGAATCTATTGAACGCATGATCAAAGTTTTTTGGTGGTTAAATCTTCGAGAAAGCCAAACCCTAGTTTGGCCATGAACCAGAAAATTGCAGAAAACCAGAACCATAAATTTTGTAGAAATCAGAACCTCACAAGCAAGTTTTGAAGGGAGAAGATTTGGGATCTCTAGAAACCAAGTGGACCCACCAAATCGCCTCAGTCAAGTGCATCTCCTGGTAAAGTCAGCTTTTCATTTTGAGAAATTTCAATTTTTAGTGACCTCTTGGATAGGATGGCCCCAAGAACTAAGATTGAGGAAAAATTAGAAGGCATAGAAAACTTGCTAGCATGGAGTATAGGATTAGTCTCATTCTTAAAGAGAATGGCCTTGAGAAGTACATCAAGGATGAAGTTGCAGAACCAACAGAAATTGAAGCTAAGGAGAAGCATGAGAAAGGCCTAATCAAGACAAAGAGGATCATTGTTGATTCTATCAAAGATAACTTGATCCCCCAAGTGTCATCTAAGAAGAAACCAAAGAAAATGTACGATGCACTTTCCAAAATGTATGAGGGAAGGAACATCAACAGAAAGATGAATTTGAGAGCTCAAGTCAAGGGAACCAAGATGAGTAAAGGAGAATCAATTCAAGATTACTTCACAAGAGTCTCCCAGTTTAGGGAACAACTAAGTGCTATTGGAGACACCCTTGATGAGGATGAACTAGTTATGACTTCTCTCAATGGTCTCACTAGACCTTGGTATTCATTCATACAGACTTTGTGTGCCAGAAAATAAAGTATGAAGTTTGACATTGTATGGGAAGATTACATTCAAGAAGAAGCTAGAGTAGCTAACAGAGAAGCTCTACTTAGAGAATATGATCAAGCTCTAGCAATCCATACTAAAGGAACAAAATAATCAAAATTCAAGAAGGGTAATCATAAACCTTCAAAGAAGAAGTTTCAAAAGAAAAGAGTAAACAAAGATTACTCAAAGTATCAATGTTATAACTGTCATAAGATAGGACACCTTGCTAGAGAGTGTCCATCATCATCAAAGAAGAACAACAACAAAAGACATCATGCTCATCTAGTTGGAGGTGAGGAAGAAGAAGAAAGACCTCAAAAGAGCAACACAAGAAGAATATGTACTATTCTCTGCACTCTCTGGGTCTGTAACACCTGGAGAAGATACATGGCTTATTGATAGTGGTTCTTCAAAGCACATGACAGGGAAGAATCAAAATATTTAAAGACTTGAAGAAAAGAGCTCTCCTCAGAAAGTATCATTAGGATATGACTATCAATATCCCATCAAATTTATTGATGAATCAAGCTACAAGCTTGACTCTGGAACTTCCATGAAGATGAAGGAAGTATTGTATGTACCAGGGTTGAAAAAAACCTACTTTCCATCTCAAAACTAGATAAGAAAGGATATAGAGTTGCTTTCATAAATGGACAAGTACTTATGTGGTCTAAAGGAAAGAGACTTGAAGATGTTGTGGTCATTGGTGAAGAAGAAGGAGGACTGTACAAACTCAAAGGACATCTAGAGACAACCCTTGTCCATGAGACCACTAGCTCAAGTGAACTATGGCATATGAGGCTTGCTCCCATCAATTCCAAAGCACTACCGTATGTGATCAAGGTGGTAACAGGGTTATTAGATCTAAATATTAATCATGAGGGAACTTGCAAAGGATGTGCAAGAGGAAAGAACATCAAGAATCCCTTTTCGAAAAGTGAAATAAAGACTAAAGGTACGTTGGAATTAATTCATTTTGATGTATGTGGTCCTATTCCCTCCACATATTTAAGTGGATATGAATATTATGTCACATTTATTGATGACTATTCAAGAAAGAAATGGATATGTGAAGTGTTCGGGAAATTCAAGGAATTAAAAGCCTTGATAGAGAACCATTTAAAGAGAAGAATCAAGACACTAAGATCAGATAATGGTGGAGAATATACTTCAAAATAATTTGAATCATTCAACAAGGAGGCAAGAATCAAGAGGGAACTAACCACTCCCTACAATCCTCAACAAAATGGTGTTGCAGAAATAAAGAATAGAACAATTATGGAAGCAGTGAAAACAATGATTCATGACCAAGACCTCCCCATGCACCTATGAGTTGAAGCAACAAGAAAAGCCATGTATGTGCAAAATAGATTATCTCATAGTGCTCTTGGATTCAAGACTCCTGAAGAAATGTATACACGAAAGAAACCTGAAGTGAGGTATCTCAAGATATTTGGATTTCCAGTATATGTACATATTCCGAAAGATAAGAGAACCAAGTTGGATCCTTATGGAAAGAAGGGAATGTTTGTTGGATACTGTGAAGTCTCCAAAGCCTTTAGAATATACATTTCAGGATTCCATTATATAGAGATTAGTAGGGATGTAACATTTGGTAAATAGACAACTCTTAATAAATCCATAAGGTGGCATCTTGAAGAAGTACATGAAGATGATGTACATCCTAGAAAGGTAGAAGCTGAAACCTCTCCTGAAATAGTAGCATCTGAAGATCATGATATTCTAGAACCTCATGAACCCCCTACTATGGATATATCTCGAAAGAGAAAACCTGCTTGGGTAAGAGAAATTATACAAGAAGCACAGAGATATGGAGCTCCAGAAGCCTTCCACAAGAACAAGCAAAAGATCAAATCCATACTCCAATTATGTAGCTTTGATGTGTGACCTTGTAGATCAATAACCCACCATATATGAGGAAGTTGCAGATAAAAAAGAGTGGGTGGAAGCAATGACGAAAGAATACCGGTCAATAATGAAGAATGATGTTTGGGATATAGTACCCAAACCAGAAAACAAGAGTATGGTATCTTCAAAATGAATCTACAAGATAATACATGTTGTTGATGGAACTATTGAAAAGTACAAGGCAAGATTTGTGGCTAGAGGATTCTCTCAGAAACAAGGGATTGATTATGAAGATACTTTTGCTCCGGTAGAAAGGTACACTTCCATCAGAAACATCATGGAACTTGCTTCCATGATGAAGTGGGATCTACACCAGATGGATGTAAAGACAACCTTCCTGAGAGGTATGATTGAGGAAAAGGTTTACATCGAACAACTGCAAGGATTTGAAGTGGAAGACATAATGACTCGTGTATGGAAGTTGAAAAAGGCTCCGTATGGACTGAAGCAAGCTCCTAGAGCTTGGTATGGTAGAATAGATAGATTCTTAACAAGCTTGGGTTTTACCAAAAGTAAAGTTGATCCTAACCTTTACATGTATATTATGGATGATGAACTTGTCATGCTATTACTGTATGTAGATGATATATTTATGGCTGGAAATCGGAAATAGATCATAGAGAGAAAGAAGAAGCTATCTAAAGAATTCGAGATGAAAGATATTGGATTGATGCATTATTTTCTCGGGCTAGAAGTGTGGAAGAGCCCAGAAGGAATCTTTCTGAACCAGGGAAAGTATGCAATAGAAATCTTCAAAATATTTGATATGTTGGATTGTAAATCCATGGCCATACCAATGGACACCAACCTGAAGCTGTTATTTGACGAATTATCAGAATTAGTGGACATAACTCAATACAGACATATTATTGGGTCATTGATGTATCTACAAATACAAAGCTAGATGTATGCTTTGTTGTGAACACCTTAAGTCAACATTTAGTTAAACCTTGATGATTTCACCTGATAGCTACAAAGCATGTGATGAGGTACCTAAAGGGTACGATATATTTTGGACTATACTATGTGAGAGATCATGACTACAGATTATATGGATATATAGATTCAAATTGGGAAGGAAGTGTCATAGACAGGAAGAGCACCTCAGGTGGATGTTATTGTCTGGGATCTACCATGATCTCATGGTTTAGTAAGAAATAGTCTAGTGTTGCTCTCAACACATTTGAAGTAGAGTACATAGCATCTTGCTCCGCTAGTTGTGAAGTGATATGGCTTCAGAAATTGATGTCAATACTATTTGACATGGAGTTGGATACCATGGTGATTCTTTGTGACAACCAAAGTTCCATAAAGATGACAGAGAATCCTGTGTTCCATGATAAATCAAAGCACATAGAAATCTGATACTTCTATATAAGGGATATGCTACAAAAGGGAGCTATAAAGATCCAATATGTAAGTACCAATGAGCAAGTTGTTGATGTGTTGACCAAGCCTCTATCTCGAGTAAAGTTTGAATATTTATGTGACAAGCTTGGTGTAGTCATAAAAGACTTTCCTTGCAAGGAGGAACAGTGATGATACTATAAACTTTCCTTGCAAGAAGGAATGATGAAGATATGGAATCTCTTCGAAAAAGAGGAACAAGTAGAAGAAATGGACTCTCCTCGGAAAGGAAGAACAGGTCGAAGATATGAACCCTCCTTGAACAAAGGGGGAGCAGGTTGATGATATGGATCCTCCCTAGAAAGGGGGAGTGATGATAAGACTGTCATTGATGATGGGATGACAATGAAGCTCCTGTATGAAAGAGGCCAAGTATGCCTGAATATGCTGACAAGGTCCGACATTCACTTATGGATGATAGGATCCTCTCTTGAGGATGGTCTTGCAGGATAACAATATGTTCTTGAGAGTGGTCCTTACTAGCTAAGGATGGCCTTGCAAATGTTACTCGCGCATGGAGAGTACCCACATTCATTTATGGATATCATAGAATAACACTCGCTTAGGAGTGGTCCTAGATTTGAATATGAGGATGATCTACGATGAGTCCTTACGGATGACAAGGCCTGCATTTAGGTGCGATCGAGATCTTCCTTGCGGACATTATTCTCGCATGGAGAGCGTACCTACATTTATATGTAGATTCCATAGAATGACAATCGCTTGGGAGTGGTCCTAGATTTAGTGCTAGGGATGCTCTATGATGAGTCCTTATGGATGTCATAGTAAAGCACTCGCATGGAGTGGTCCTAGCTTTCATGCTGAGGATGTCCTACGATGAGGGCCTGCATCTAGGTGCGATCGAGATCTGTAGCTGTAGACAATACTCTTGTATGGAGAGTATGCCTACATGTACATGTAGATGTCATAGTATAACACTCGCTTGGAGTGGTCCTAGCTCCAATAGGCTGAGGATGGTCTACGATGAGTCCTTACGGCTGACAGGTCATGCATTCACGTGTGGAGGAGATCTACATTCAGTTGTGGACGATTCAGCTGGTCGATACTATGGACCCTCCTCGTTAAGGGGGAGTAGGATGACGGAGGATTGCATCATCCTTGGACCTATGTCCTAAAGTGACAGGGAATGATCATCCCACAAAGAGATCATGTGCACTGTAGGTAGTGCTGCTACAAAGGATCAAGAAGATCAAAGTGTTGTTGCAAAGGATCGAGAAGATCGAAGTGTTGTTGCGAAGGATCAAGAAGATCGAAGTGGTGCTGCAAAATATCAAGAAGATCGAAGTGCTGCTGCAAAGGATCGAGAAGATCGAAGTGTTGCTGCAAAGGATAGAGAAGATCGAAGTGCTGCTGTAAAGGATCAAGAAGATCGAAGTGTTGCTGCAAAGGATCAAAGTGTTGCTGCAAAAGGATCAAGTGATCATGTGCTGTAGAAGATGAAGACATTGAAGAGTAACTGTTCCAGTTACTGATGATTGTTGAAACTTCCTATGACGTATAGATGTATTACCTCGATATTGCTAAAGACACTCTCTCTCGTTACTCCTATAGTCGATGATGATGTTGTTAGTAGAATACCCTTTTCGTTAAGGGGGAGTGTTGAAATATTGTAACTTCAAAGGATACTCTAAATGTATTTTACTGATGTACCCCAAGGGAGATGTTATTATTCCTCCGTTGGGATGTTACTATTGTAATTGGTCATCATAGAGTCATGAGGTAAAGCCTCCATTGTAAGTCGGGTCAATAGCACCCCAATGAATATAATATAATATTGTTTTGAGTCTTCCTAGGTGTAGTCGACCCAATCAGTTTAGTGGGGTTGACTAGTTAGGGTAAAAGTTAAGTGACTTAAAGTGTATAAATAGAGGAGTTTTGTTCCTAATTAGAAAACATACTCACTCACTTGAGTAGTGCATAAGAGAGAGAGAGAGAGAGAGAGATCAACAAGGAGGAGAATACATGTTTTGGGGTTTTATCTTATACATCTTATACAAAGGAAGTTTTGTTGGTTTTCTTCCCCATGAGGGTTTCCAGGATAAATACTGTGTCTATCTTGTGATTATGTTTCTTTCAGTGATTCTACATATGCTAATGTTCTGAATTTGGATTAAACACTAACAATATCTAGCTTAGCATATGAAATATTAACATCTTTGTGGTTCCCTCAAGCAACCATTTCAATGGACATTATATATTTATGTATTTTTTTTTTCATACACGACTTTACGGAAACATAAACATACAATGAAAAACATACCATCACATCATAAATGTAGTCCACCACTACATTCATTCACATTCACTAGTTAAATCTTGACCTTAAACTTCTCACTAAAAATATTTAGAAATATTTATAATACAAAATCATTATATCTCAACAAATAACTTGATTCTCCTCACATAAACCTCATCATATAAATAATATATAATGTATTCAAAGGTCAAAACCAAAAACATGTTTAGTACTTATGATGATTCATACACTGGTTGCACTTAATAAATACCACCTTTTTTTTTCCAAAGAAAAAATTCGTAAATATTTTATTCACATTCAGTAGATGGCCCTCAAGGTCCATTATACAAAAAAACCAACTATGAAGTTGACATTACATACAAATACTTGCCTCAGGAAGAGCACAGTGTATCAATACCATGTCCGAAAACTGACCCAACTGTAAAGTTGTCATTACATACAAAAATAGCCTCATAAAGATCATAATGTTCCAATACTTTTCAGCAGAAAAGAAATCAAATAACAAGACAGTATTAACAGCCATGTAGCAAAAATAAGTCTGATCATAGCATACTTTTTTCGTCATTCCTGATCACTCAGGTCAGATCAACTATGAATCGAAGGTGATCACAAGCAAAATAGACCAGAGCAAAACTAGCTGGCTGAAGTAGTCTCAACATGAATGATAATGCAATAACTGAAATCAAAAGCTGAGCAAAAAATCAGCAGCTAATAAATTGGCCATTTCCAGGCCATCCAGTGAAGAAAGTTCATATCCATTTTAGCGCCAATTAAGAGGCCATCAGCCCGCATGTCATGCTCTTGGTATATTTGCTTGAAATCACCAGTAGCAAGATGAAGCATATTAATTTCAGCCAGAGCATCATATATCAAGGGTGGAACCAAAAAGTCAAGAAAAAACTGATCACGTCTAATCCAGAAATGCCCAAGCATTAATATCGCCAAAAATAACCAGCAAAGTATTCACAAGAAACTATCAGATAAACACAAAATGCATGTAGCCATCATCAAGAAACAGTCATACAAACTGCAAATCAGACATCTCATAGAACCATATTAGAAAACCTAAAAGGTTTCCACATTTTCTGCGCCTCTCTGTTCACAAGTACTCCAAGATCCTTCAAGAATGCTGCCACCTGCTTTAGCCAAAGTATCCGCTTTGAAGTTTCGTTCCCTATAAATGTGTTTGAAAGACACATAATCAAGACTGTCAGCTAAACAGTGAACATCTTGAAGAATCATGGTTAATTCAATATTTAGTAATCGATACTTACCAGATGCCCAATTTATAACTAACTGGGAATCCCCCAAAACTTGAATTTTATCCAAATTATGCTTCCGAGTCAGCCTAAGAAGAAGCTTAAGTGCACATAATTCTGCATAATTATTAGTACCCAAGCCTAAACCTGCTTTGAAACAAACATAATGACTATCATATATGAACAATATACCTCCATCCCCACAAATCATTGGGTCCCCAGCTGCAGATCCATCAAAGTAACCCCATGCATAAGTTTTATCAATTTCTTCCACAAAGATTGATCTGATAGAGACCACATATAAGGACTGTGGTAAATTCTTCAACATACCCAAGCTATAGCTTGATACCTGTGCAGGAGTTGTGACAAGATCCTCAAAACAGGATCTATTTCTTGCTTTCCATATAAACCAGAGTACAATGATAGGTAAGGATTTGATAAGTGCCACATCTGATAAAAAACACCAGTTTTTAAAACAAGCAGACAAGGAATCTCCATTCCATAAATTATTAAGTTTCAAATGATCCTCAATAATTGACCAAACAGATTGATTAAAAGGGTAGTCCATTGCAATATGAAAATTGGATTCACAGCTCTGATTGTATAAAAAGCACCTTCCAGGACCTTCTCTACCCCTCAAACAGAGAACATCCCAGGTCAATGCTTTACCAGAAAGAAGAAACCAACTAATTTTTTTTGTTTTTAGGGGACACTTCATCTTCCAAATGACCTTCCACCACCAGACCGATTCCACTTCTCTATTAATAAGCTCAGCATAACCCTCTTTAGGAGAATACTTTCCTGTTTTAGATAAATTACAGATAAGACAATCAGCTGCAACAGAAAGTCTAACATGGCTAGACTTTAGAATGGAAATATATCCATTCCAAGCAGCAATCTCAAGAGGGTCAGTAAATCCAATGGTGTCTGCAGATAACCATTTTTGAGACATCAAAACAGACATACAATGAATTCCAATATCAGAAAGGAATTGAAAACCAGCCAAATGTAATCTTTCTAACATAGGAATAGGAAGAGCATGTCTCGATTTACAGCTAGACCACGGATCCAAACCAATACGAACAACATTGCCAATACCAATATTCCAAACCAGAAAATTTCCAATGAGATCGAAAGCCCAAAGAACAACTTTCTAGCAGATAGAAATGTTCTTTTTCTTTTTAACAGTAGATCTTATCCAATCCAGAATATTCATTGGATAAATATATTTCTGTATTTCAATCTTAACCCATAAACCCGAACCATGAATGATATTCCAAACATTTTTTGCTGCAAGTGCCTTGGCAAATAAAACAGGGACTTTAAGTCCCCATCCACCCATAGATTTAGGCATAGCAAGCAACTTCCATGAAATCCAGGGTAAACCAGAAGAGTTCTGTTTACCAGCCCAAAGAAAATTAAAACAAATCTTTCTGATTTTGTCTATGACTCCCATAGGTACCCAGAAATGCATCCAATATACTGCAATGGCCTCTAAAACAGCTTTAATTAAAATCAGCTTTCCTCCTTTGGACAACCAACGGAAGCTCCAATTTTGAATCTTTTGTTCAACTTTAATAATCAGCCAATCCCAATCCCTAATAAGATATCTGCATGGTTTAAGATGAAACCCAAGGTACTTCATGCCATTTTCAATTCTGTCCACAGGAAAACTGAAGATATTCTGTAATGTAATAACTTCAGAATCTTCCATACAGGAGAAATATAAAGAAGATTTATTATCATTTATTTGCATCCCAGATGCCTTACAGAAATGCATTAAATTCTCATAAAGAGTAGATAGAGATTGTTCAGAACCATCATTAACCATGACAATGTCATCCACAAAGAGTACATGAGTTAAAACAGTATCATTACCAAAAGATAAACCATGATAAGTCTCACATAGTTTAGCATGAAGAATAGCCCTCCCAAGGCCTTCAACCACAATAAGAAACAGAAGTGGTGCCAAAGGACACCCCTGTCTGAGTCCCCTACCAGATTTAAAAAAATTGGTAGCAACACCATTGATGAGGAGAGAGAAAGAAATAGAAGATAGACTGCTCATAACCCACGCAATAAAGTTTCCTGCGAAACCCATTTTTGCAAGAATAACCCGAAGATAGATCCAGTTGACTCGATCATAAGCTTTAGATAGATCGATCTTAATCATGACAACTTTTAAGGATTTAACATGCATAGAATGCATACCTTCCTGAATGACACCTACAGCATCGTGTATCTGCCTTCCCGGCAAAAATCCAAACTGTTCACCAGAAATACATCTACCCAAAACCTTTCTGATTCTGATTGAGATAATCTTACCAATAATTT
This sequence comes from Pseudotsuga menziesii, assembly GCA_001517045.1. Taxonomy (NCBI): domain Eukaryota; kingdom Viridiplantae; phylum Streptophyta; class Pinopsida; order Pinales; family Pinaceae; genus Pseudotsuga; species Pseudotsuga menziesii. The sequence continues at coordinate 198,389 of LPNX010369597.1, read as the reverse complement.
TGTATACAAAATTACACAAAGAAATAGGCCTAAAATCCTCAATTGATAAAGGACGATCAATCTTAGGAATAAGAGCAAGAAAGGTAGAATTAAAGACACCTGGGATCTTGCCACTTATCCAGGACAATTCAATGACTCTTAAAAGATCCTCACCCAAAACATCAAACATGCATCTATACACCTCAACAGGAATACCATCTGGTCCAGGACTCTTATCATTTTTGTTGATGGATAAAATATGCTTGATATCTTTAAGAGTAATAGCCTGCATAAGCTCAGCATTTTCATCCTCTGAAACAGAAGATGGGAAATGACCAGCACTATGAACAATCTCTGGAAGATGGAGGTCAATTTCTTCTTTAAATAGGCTTTCAAAATGTTGAATCCCAACCTTAGCTATAGCCTCAGATCCTTCCACAAGATTTCCAGAATCATGATAAAGTTTCCAAATAGAATTGCGACATTTCCTATGAGCAGCAAATTTGTGAAAGAAAGGAGTATTATCATCACCACAACTCAACCATAACGCCCTACTTTTTTGGCGAGCCTCCTTTTCCCAGAAAAGAAGAATAGAACTCTTGCGAGATTCAATATCAATCAATAAATATTTATCAACCACTGATGTAAAACCAAAAATATGCCTATCATGAAATCTTTTCAACTCAATTTCAATATCAACCAAATCTTTAATGTTCTGAGCTTTTTTATTCAGTGACCACTTAATAGAAATTGCTTTAATTCGTTTAAGATTCTCACTAAATTGTGCATCAGGAGATAAAGCAGACCAAGCATCAAAGGGAACCCAAGAATCTTTTAAAGCTTCAACCAAGTCAATATGATCCAGCCATCCTGCATTAAACTTGAAAGGAATATGAGCCTTAGAAGACTGAGAAGAAATTTGCAGGAAGACAGGTTGATGATCAGATACACCTCCACACCCAATCCATTGTTTAAGAAGGAAATCACAATCTAGGAAATCAGCCGAGACTAAGAGACGATCCAACCTTTTACATATACCCTCAGAACCAACTCTACGATTACTCCAGGTAGGAATAGCTACCAAAGGGTTGATGTCAACAATCCCCAATCTCTCCAACAGATTGTGAAAAAAATTAGTTAAAGGATCTACTTGTGCTTTAACCCCCCAGATTTCAGAAAGACCCAAGGAAAAATTAAGATCGCCCCCAAAAACTAAAAAAGGAGACAAGAAACAGTCCATCTTGATCCAGTTATTCCAGAAAGTTTCCCTGTCCAGATAGGGCGCATAAAGATTAACAAAGGATATTTCCTTTTGTAAATCATATGAAAATAATACAGCACACAACCCTGCGTTCATAGCCCAGGCATTATGAAAAATAAAATTACAAGACTTCCAGCCCAAAATAAGTCCACCCGATCTCCCCTTAGCATCCACCGAAATGAACTGCCATCCATGAATCAAATGTTCCAATTCTTGAACCAACACACACCCCTCAATCATTGTTTCTTGTAAAAAAATAACATCAACTGCATGTTGATTGATAAGTCTTATAACCGCTAGTTTCTTGGGAAGACTAGCCAAACCCCTAACATTTAAGGTCAAGAGGATCATATGGAAACCTTGTTAAGGGCAGATGCTCTAAGCGCCCCAACACCTTTCATCACAGAAAGTAATTCTTTTTCATCCCCAAGCAGACCCTTATCTACTTTATGATTCCCAGGTTTATCCTTGACAGGACGAGAAATCTCCTGAACAGATTTCGAGCACGAGCGAAGATAATAACCCTTGCTAACAATTGGAGAGGCCTTACAAGGAGATACAAAACCCAGATCCTTCAATGATAAATTCGGAGCAGAAGGAGATAAGGCCTCAGAGGAATGGTTCAGAAATGGAATGTTATCAAGATCGTCCATAGAATTGGAAATGCTTAACGGTTTAAGTTTGGCTAAAGGTTCAGACTCAAGGGAGACATAATGCAGATCCAAATTATCATCCACAGACAGTCCAGCCTTTGCAATAGACTGATTCCCACCTTTTTTGACTCTCCAAACTTTAGAAGAAGAATGTTTATTAAATGGGAGATAGCAATCATTTGCCAGGTGTCCAAACCCATGACATCTAAAACATCTTAAGGGAATTCCCAAATAATCCAGTGGCTGATAGAAATCACTATTACCCTTTTTAATGACCAGTTCAGTAGGTAAACCCAAACGAAAGTCTAACAGAACAAGAAACCGGCCCATGCAGCAAACCCCAGAATGCAAATAAGTAAAATCAGTTTCCAAATGGGTTCCCAAGGTATTACCAACAAGTCTGAAGAAATCAAAAGACCAGAATTCAAAGGGTAAATTTGGGAGTTTGACCCAAATAGGAACTTGATCATACCTTTCCTTCCGCGGATCAAATAAGGGAGTCCACCGCTTGATAAGTAGGCCAGCTTTATCCCATTTCCAAACCCCAGCCAGGATCCTATTAGCATCATCCACTGTAGAGAATTTAAAAGCTATCCAACCCCTTGGAAGCATATAAATCTCAGGACTAGTGCTGATAACATCAGTCCAAGCCTTTTCAGCCCACCCATGCCGCGAGATTCAACGTTATAATTATGCCTTCCAAACCTCCCAACCAAGGTCAAAGCATTGGTGAGAACGATATCATTTAAAAGCACGTCTTCCCCCAGGGTCATTAAAACCGGATTTATCTTCTTGATGGGTTTAGGCTGCCGCTTCTTAGACTTAGAAATCCCCTTGCTAACAGAAAAGTGAGGAGCATGCACATGTTCATTATCAGAATCCGTAGACTTGATAGAAACATGATTCTCACCAGAAATAGGAGTAAATCCCAGATCTGCATTCATACCTTCACTAACCTCTTGATCCATCCCAACTGCCTGTAGACTAACCGATAAGCAATTAATCTTGTCAACCTGATAACCAGATCTTTTATGAATAAGATCACTAGCACCCTTGCATTCACAGTTCATCATACCCAGTGTATCCGATTGGAAACCCATTCTCAATGAAGAAGGCACGTTGGGCCAACCAAAATACTATTCCCAGGGCACGCAGGGCAATGCCCTGTCTTAATGACCTCCGAATCCAATGGACGAGTAATGGATTCCGAGAGAGTATTTGTTTCCACAAAGAACAAAGGATCAGTACCAACATCAACCTTTTCAATACCCCTCGTAGTTAACCCCTCTGGGACTGATTTAACAACCGAAAGCACTGTCCCAAATTCACAAGACCCTGCTACCAAAGACTCATCAGAACCGGAATCCAAAGGTTTCATCTCTACTGCATATACATCATTCGACTGAGGGGTTGTTTTAACTTGCCCGCCTCTCTCCAAGCAAGAGGAGACCTGAAACCCATTCTTCGAACAATCCTCGTGCTTAGGACCCAAACACAGGATATCCCTATCTCCGATAACCTTCCCCGGAGAATAAACCACAGATACACGTTTATCCTCACCAAAACCCTTCTGGGAACAAGACAAATGTCCAAAGGGAACAGAAACAACAGGACAAGCAAATAAAGAATTCAACACAGGCAGACAAATATCATTCAGTTCACAATTAGATCGCCCACCCAGACTTCCGCCATCCAGACAATCCACAATAGAATTTACCTTATCCAAAACAGTATTAAGTTTAACATCCGGGCCGAGAGCAGATCCCATGTCTCCCAGGTTAAACTGCAGAGGCACATAGGTCGCTGAAACCCGCTTCTCCACTCCAAAACCCTGCTTAATACAGTTCAGGCGACCTGGCGGAGTACGTGCCAGGGATTTCATCGCTCGAAGTGACATTACTATCACAAGCGAGCTAATCCCCCAACCCAGAACCAATATCCTTCAAACTACGGAAAGAGACTCAAAGATCCCCAATAAAGATCCTAAATGCTCACAAATTAACTCAAAGAGACAAAAAACAACACACCAACACCATTCCAGATATTCGGTAATCGCCAATAAACTAAACTCCAAAAGAATACTGGAAAAAACAGTTCGAGCTTACCTCAATAATATCGCAATTGAAACCACAATGCAGAATCATCCGCAATACCCAGCAATTGCAGATTCAACTGCCAAAATCCCTGCGAATCAAGAATCTTCACTCATCCGCCAAAATCATCCGGCTCTATCCAAAAATCATCCGCCTCTGACCCTCGACCGATATCTCCTTCAGCAAATAGCCAAACAAGAAAAAACCTTCACGAGGAAACATAGAAGTCCCACCAACACCAAAAGACCAGGAAAAATCACCAACAGTCCAACAAAAGAATGTTTCCAGGTTCAACGAAAAATAACCCCAGCAACAATACTAACGGCCAAGAAACACCGAAAACTCCAAAAACGGCCAAGACTCCAGTAATGCCCCAGAAAACCTAAGCAAATCCCAAGGCCCCAATTAGCGACCAAGGGAATTCCAAAAATGTCCAATAAATTCCATAAACCCTCCAGCCATCTAATAGTTGTTCCAATAAATACCACTTATTATACATACTAAAAAGATTCTATAGCTTGTCAAAACTTATTACTTAGTACTTATTTTTTTAATGGTATGGTGAGATGTACTTCTTTTTAGGTCTTGATCTCTTCGAGATTTTTAGCATTATCTTTTGTATGCTACAGTGAAATGTACTTCTTGAAGGTTTTGATTTCTTTAATATTTTTACATTATTTTTTTAATTTATTCCCATCTTATTTTGCAAACTAAACTAATTCATTGTTTCAATGGAGATGGTTGGACATTGAGCTATTGGATTATAATTTTTTTAGATCTTGATCTTTCTGAGATTTCTAGCATTATCTTTTGTAATTTATTCAGCACCTCATTGTGCAAACTAGACTAATTCATTGTTTCAATGTAGATTGTTGGACGTTGAGTATTGAAATACTTGAACTAATTGCAAGATTTATAATTTCATATATTACGTTTTTATATATAAAAATAAAGAATTTCAACCAAATATAATATTTGTGAATAAGATTTTCAAGAAAGTTGTTTCTTGGAAATAGAAAAGAATACACCGGACATGAATGAATCAATGTTCCTCGGAAGAGAAAAGAATAGAGAGAACAAGGATCAATGTTCTTTCCAAAAAAATCCAATTTATTTTAACGGCGTAATTGACCATCACATTACAAAACGTAATCATGATCTTATGAAGAATAAAATCAATTAATGGCCGACTTAGTATAATCTGTTTTTCCATTAAGACATAGAAAATATCATATCGTACAAACAATAAAACTTCATAAAAAAGGCTCTCCCTGGCCCTGCAATCGAGTTGAATCTCACCAATGGCCGACAGGCAGGCAGGGCTCCATTTTTAGCAGTTAAATCATGATGTCAGCCAGCCTAATTTGCATGAGTTTTAATAATCTTTGCATTTATGATGAAGTTTGCGATTATGGCCTGTTTGATGCAACAGGATTCGAACACGAGACCCGAGAGTTTAGCGGTTGGATACTGACGGTGATTTGCACCAACACTCCAGATACCCGCTTTCTAAGCTCGGACTAACGGCGAGCCGACGAGTTTTCACGGGAGCCGTTCAGATATTGTGTACGGGGTGGTATTTAATGTCGACAGCAAATGCGGCCTTCCTTGTAGTTGCAAACAACAGACGCCCGGTTTAAGGGGTCATTCAAATTTTATGCTTCAGGATATTCGATGCTACATTAAATGTCTCAATAGAAGTGAATACGGCAAAAAAATATTTTACATGTAGCAGAGTAATAAATGCTGCGGCGGCTGCATTGTGGACCAACTTGTTTGAGATCCAACGACCCACAATACAGCCGCCATAGCATTTATTACTATGCTGCATGTTGAATATTGTTAGCAAGTGAATACGCTGTCACGTAATCAATGATGTTGACTACGTAGTTGAGTTTTTTCCAAAGTTAGATGTGTAATAAGTACTTTGCAACGTAGCAACATGCATATCAACGGAGTTGTCTAACCAGGGCATTATTTTTCCTTTATTTTTGGTTGGTTTTTATTTGTTTTTGGTTATAAATCTTTACAAAATTTTCAAAAAGTGTGAAAACATTGTTAGATCTTAGTGTGGTAACTTATTAATAATAAAAAAGTAACTTAGAAGAGATGTTGTGGTAACTTATTAAAAATAAAAAAGTAACTAAAAAATTCATATTTACTTACAAAATAAAAAAGTTAAAATTAAATAAAAAATAATTAAAAAAAATATGTCTATCAATAAAATAAAAAATTAAAATAATCATAAATCCATCTTAAACTAGGTGCATATCGAACCAAAAAAATATCAAATTTATAGAGATGTAAATTTTTCTAAACTTGTAAAAACTTAAGGTTAAGAAAAAAACCTTAAAACATTGGATTCATCTCATATTTGATAGGATTTAAAATGGATCTACATTGCTTTAAAAATATATATATAAAATTTAATGTTTTTTTTATAATAAACATTTTTTTTTTGACAGAAACAGGTAGGTTTTATATTAATAAAACAGTGGCATAGCCACCTAAGAGTTTATAGCTTCGGAAAACAGAGAAACCCACACAGTCATTCAACCATTTAATTACATATGCCTGTAACTATGCAAAATCAGGACTTTTAAACTAATAGCAAAATAGGAAAAAAACACTAATCTGGAATTAACTACGCTTGGCTGCAGCCCCAGAGATCGAGGTGGAAGTGTTGTGAATCAATCCCTAGCCTGAGTTCCTTGTCTCCTGAAGCTTGGACACAATGCTTTCCAAGTTCTGCACTCTAAGATTCAGATGCTCCAAAGAGGTCATGACCTTGTCATCCATATTCCGCAAAGCTGCCAAAAGGTCTGAACGGATGTGCCCCATGTCTTCATCAACACGATCAAGTCGTCGCCCACCCAGCTCATCAATTTGCTGCAGGAAGTTCCCTTGACGTCTAACTCGCCGCTTTAGAACCTTAACATCAGCTTCCAGTTCCTTCAAAGGGTCTGGGGAGGAGGTTGCGGAGCTGCTTGAATTCTCCATAAGCGTCCAGATTATCGGGGTGAGAGCCACAGACACGTCCAGAAGCGAAGAGCTTCTCCTCCTGACAGGATGAACCGATGCCTTAAGATTGTGACAAGCTCTTGTTCTTGCAATGGGACGAAGATGAAAACGGATGACAGAATCGGAGGCATTTTCATGATTTAACATAAGAACCCGTAAAATGGAGCATGCCGGAGGGCTTTTCGTCATCATTCAAAGAACGCCAATTGCCTGACATGAACTTTGCATTGAAGAACCGATCATAACTTCAGTAGGGGGATCCTTATGCAGCTCAGGATCATCATAGCATAACGAGGTTCCAACTAACCATAACGTCTTATTGACCATTAACTCTGAATTAACCTAGGCAGAGAATGGAGAAACCAGACGCCCGCATAATATGACATAATTTCCATCTAAACCTTTCAACAGGTCCTTTGGATTTTGGAAAAACTTGCTGCAGAGATCCACCTGCTCTGAGGAACAAGTGGAGGTACATCCCATCATAAGCTTTGCTGGGGAGGGTATTATCAGAGAAGGAGAAGGACGATCAAGCCACGGACTGTCCTAGCGCATTAAGGGCGCACTAAAAAGACTCGTGTCTTGGTGAGTCACGAGGAGAGGGTGCCATCTGGCCTCAAATCCGGATGACACAAGTCCTGGAGACCAATGCCATAAAACCTTCAATTCAAGTCTTAAGAGCGATCCCAAGAAGTCATGGGATAGGAGCCTAGCTAAGCACACCATTACTTTTGATGACCCCCTTGCTCAAGGGTAAAGCTTCATTTGCAGTTTTGTCAGCCTGATCATTATTCGATCTCAAGACATGATAAAAATCTATAGATCGGAAGAGGGGAATACAGAGAGAGATTCTTTGAAGCACTTGATGAAGTCTGGCAGAGGAAGGAAACGTCCGAGAGTTTAGAAAATAGATGATCAACCTGGAGTCCCCCACAACCGAGAGATCCTGAATATTTTGGGAAAGAGCTTGACTTATGCCTTGCCAAAGAGCTAAAGCTTCTACCATATTATTAGACTCAATTCCGATATTCCATGAGTAAATGAACTTCAAGTTGCCATCGGGGCCAAAGAGCACCCCTCCCCCTCCTGCCTCCCCTTTTTTTTATAATAAACATTTTTAATAATACAAAATTCCATTAATATTAGTATCAATTACATTAAAATAAATAAATTATAAATATCTAAAATAAATCAATTATAATTTATTAAAAATAAAATAACTTTATATTAAAAAAATAAATTAATAAAACTTTTACATCTAAATTTTATATCATGATTTAAGTTCATTGTATCATTTTCAAATTTAATTTAAATATTTGAAAAAATCATCAAATTTGTACATCATAACTTCGGCTTTTTTATAAAGGTTAGATATAGTTTTTTATCCAATTCCACGAAATTTTAAAGATATAAGCGGTATTTATTGAGAAAATGTCAGACCCGTAAATGATTGGTAAATAAAGTAAGTGTACAAATTCAATTATTTTATTATTATTATTTTTTAAATCAATAAGAATTTAATAAAAAGTTTTTTTCAGAGAAAAAAATACCAGTCTTTGTTATTCATATGAATCAAAAGAAATCATTTACAATATCAGTATGATGATTTCTTGTTCTCATGTCCATACATCTACCAAAGTAGATATCAATACAGAGCAACAAATATATCATATACAAATCTGTGATATAATTGCCAGATCCCAATACCAACATCAACAAATATAAATGACATAAACCGCAGTAAATGCAAAAAAAAAAGGTCTGATCATAGCAGAATTTTCTCATCATCCCTGATATACAGGTCAGAAAATACTGATAAATATCGAAGATGAACTTCAGACATACAAAATCAGAGCAATGCATGCTGGCAAGAAGGACTCTACATGGAACAGCAAGAAGTAATCAATCAATAGCTGGAACCAAGCTGAAATAAAAGAGATATTCAGCTACTCTAAAAGAGATTTAAAATTCCTTGATTTACAATCAATCCATCCCAAGATTCTGAGAAAGAAACAAGGCCCATATCCAACTTCATGCCTTGTTTGGAGAGTGCATCTGCCTGCATGTTATGCTCACGATATGTATGTCTAAAGGTCACCGACGGGGCCTTTTGAAGCAAAAGTCTAATGTCGCGACACCAGTGCATCAGAGAAGGCACATCAAGTGTAGAATTTCTGTTTAGCCATGAGATAATAACCAAAGAATCCCCATAAATCAACTGAATAGGAATACCCATCAGAAAGCTGACTCTAAGAATTGCTCAGCAAGCCAATAACTCTGCTCTAGTATTCGAGCTTCTGCCACAGCCCATGGAAAAATTGAAGAAATGATAATCATTGATATAAATCACATAACCTGATCCTCCAATATATTCTGCTGCAGCACCATCAAAATATCCACATGGAAAAAATTTAATTGGGTTTGGACCAATAATGTGAAATTTGTGAAATTTCATAGGCATAGGGACCAATAAAAAGTTGTTATACTAGATTGATGGTAACCTGTTTTCAATCGAAAAAAACATACAACTACAACTTGGTATTTAAGGTAAGAATTAAATTTGTATATCAAAGATGCAAAGAAGTATATAATCAACAAAATTGTTTGTTTTTCAAAATTAATCTAGGATTATGTTAATGTGAAACTATAATCTGGTTTTTTTGGCTAAAGAACGTGACTATTTTTAGTGACAAAAATGATAATCTTAATGGCATTTACAAAAAAATTCTTAATAAATCTTTCTGTTAGCTTCTTTAAAAAGATGTATGTCTTGTGTAGAGTACCTTGCCACATTCCTCCCGTTAGTTTGGATAGTCCATCACCTTGGTTGTTTTGCTGCCTATAAATATGTTTTATTGAGGATTTTTCAAAACTTTGGAGAAGTCTTTTGATATTGAAGCCCCATTATTCTAGCTACAAAACTTGTAAAGCTGAAATTCCCAATGCCCAATCTATGATCACTTTTGAATCGACATAAACCTGATTTTTGTAACCTGTTCCATTCAACAAATTTTAAAAGGCCCCATAGAGCCAATAATTCAACTCTTGTATTGATGCCTTTACTGCACCTAAATTTCAATAAAAAATAGTGATTTATCGAGATCTTTAGGACCATTCCTCTCCCAGAAGAACCCTGGTTAGCTGCTCCATTGAAATAACCAATTTCCATGATGTTTGTTTGTATCACTCACTTTACCTTCTTTTCTTTGCATCTGGGACTTTGCATACACAACTCGTAAAATAGTTTTAGCACAAACCCCGCCACCTTCCAATGAGACCATCTTGTGTTCTCGAATATGGATTCTGAAGATGATGATATTGATGAAGACGACGATGACAATGGTGACGACGATGACAAGGATGATGATGAGGATAATGATGATGATGATCATCGTCGTTGTTGTTGTTATCACCATCATCTTCATCGTCTTCATCGTCATCATGATCATCATGATCATGATTATCGTCATCATCATCGTGTTCGTCCTTGAAGTGACTTATGTATAGGATCTCACTATAAGCAATGCAACCAATACAAATTATGACAAAATCCTAGTTAAATTAAATTAAATTAAATTAAACTACACTAAATTAAAAACATAGAGTTGTTTAACTATAATTAATTTAAAATGCAACAAAATATATAATATGCAAATAAAAAAAACCCAAAATAAACTAAACAAAATATAAATATGCAAAATAAGAAAACAAAACAAAACACAAAATATAAAATATGCAAATAAACAAACAAAAAAATGTAGAATTCAAAAACACCTGCGCACTAGCTCATTACCATTCAAAAACACCCGCGCAGGATCTGCTCTGGCTCCCATTTGGGGGTTTTTTAATTTTAAACTTTCACTAAAGGATCTGGAATAGGCTATGATGTTTTTTTTACAGGAAGGGCGGGCGAAGGAATTTTCCTATTAGTGCATCATCCACTCCCTTCGCATGTGAGCCCATGCTTCTAGAACCACCTGCCCCACCTCCAGAATGGAAGCAATGTTTAAACCTTCAGATTCGTTTCCTTCTATGTTTTTCTAGATTACCTATTGTGTTTTTATTTTATTCATGGTTTTTTTCGTTGTTGTGGATGTGATGGAGATGAAATGGCTCAAATATCCTTGCAAGCATGAAGCACGAGCTATCTAGGTGAACTTGGGAAATTCAATGTGAGAAATAAAACCAACAGTTATCGTGGAAAAGGAAGAAGAGAATGAGATATTTTAATGTTGCCATGCGTGTGTTTGCTTGTTGTCATTTCACCTTTGTGGGGTAATTGATAACTATGAGCTATATGATTGCAGGGTATGCTCTGGATGGGAAAGATGAAGAGGCTCTGAAGATTCATTGGCAAGCATTGATGATGGGGATGAGGCCGAATGATTTTACTTTCTCGACGGTGCTTCTGATTTGTGCAAACATCACGGCTTATGATCAGGGTAAGAAAGTTCATATCCTCACCATAAAATATGGATTTGATTCATATAATTTTGTGGGTATTTATCTAGTTGGCATGTCTGCAAAATGTGGGTTTGTTTCTAGTTTTGTTCATTCCTTTTGGGCATCATGTTAAAATTCCCATGAATTGACAGTTCAAAGCTAGACTATGAATGTTTTTCATAGGATATGTAAGTGGCTATTGTGTTAATTATAATACAATAACTGGTGCTATGTGGACTCGAAAACCCAATTGTCTTAGGTGCCAAGATAACTCCATGCATGTTTTTTCTTTAAAGGGCCACCAGGTATTCTATTTGAGAGGAATCTATGTTGGTTGTTACCATTTCGAAAACAAGGCTGTAATAGCCCTATATCAACACACTTCCACTTGCTGCCTATAGTCTACAATAAACTGCAAACTGTCAAACTTTGACAACCCTCCCTACCTGCTACCACAGTAAACACTAAACTGAATCAAAGGTTAACTATTAGTTGGACGGTGATATTGTTTAAGAGAGGTAAATAAAGTCTGAAAATTTAAATTATTTGCATAGCTACAAGTCTGGAACATACATTTGGTGGGTGTCCTATATTGCTAAGAATAGTGTTCAAGGTTTGGAGTGGTGTGGTTTACATTGAATGCAAAACTCAAACTCTTATACACCTTACATTGGTAACCTTCACTGCTGCTATAAAATTGTCATAATTAGAACTGTCATACTGTATTATTGCTGCTATATTTATACGAGTCCTCATACTTGAATGGAAAGTTATTGGTTGGCTAAATACTGCAATTGAATTGTATATGGTTACATGGCTAATGATCTCTTGTATGCTAAAGTGCTACTGAATGACTTTGCTACTAATTTTGTATACCTTGAATTTAATACATTGACTTGATATCATTTACATTTGCATCTATAAGCACTAAATCAACTTAGTATGTCTTCTTCTGCTGCTATAAAATTGTCATAATTAGAACTGTCATACTATATTATTGCTGCTATATTTACATGAGTCCTCATACTTGAATGGAAGGTTAATGGTTGGTTAAATACTGCAATTGAATTGTATATGGTTACACGTCTAATGATCTCTTTTATGCCAAAGTGCTACTGGATGACCTTGCTACTAATTCCATATATCTTGAATTGAATACATTGACTTGATATCATTTACATTTGCATCTATAAGCACTAAATCAACTTAGTATGTCTTCTTCTGCTGCTATAAAATTGTCATAATTAGAACTGTCATACTGTATTATTGCTGCTATATTTATATGAGTCCTCATACTTGAATGGAAGGTTATTGGTTGGTTAAATACTACAATTGAATTGTATATGGTTACACGGCTAATGATCTCTTGTATGCTAAATTGCTACTGGATGACCTTGCTACTAATTCCATATATCTTGAATTGAATACATTGACCTGATATCATTTACATTTGCATCTATAAGCACTAAATCAACTTAGTATGTCTTCTTAGTGTGTCTTCTTCTTAATCGTTTGAATTTAACTCCAAGGTTACACGAACCGTGGGTGCAATCGAAATCGTCTCCATCCTCGAAGTTGAATATAAGTCTTTCAGAATAGCTTTGTAGGCATCCCATTCTTCATTAGTTGCCTCACCAAATAGTAACACATCATCCATGAAGATTAAATGAGTGGAATGATGATTGTTCTTAACCTTTATCCCATTAACCTGCTATATCTGCTTTCCATGGTTTATCATTATGTTGAGTCCCTCAATTATCAAGAGGAAAAGTAAGGGAAATAAAGGACATCTCTGTCGAAGTCTGCTCGAACTTTTATAAACCTATGGAAGGGACCCTACTAACCAAAATGATGAATCTGGCATATGCGATGCATGCCATAATCCACTCAGTAGTATCCAACGGGAGCCCCACCTATAACAAAATAAGTTGGGGAAAAAATCAGTCCACCTAGTCATGGTAATAGTAATGAAAGAATAACATATAAATTTACGCCGAAATTGATTTATTCAACAATAAAATTATACAAATAACACATTTAATAAGTGAATGTGTCACAAAGTGGCTAGTCCATGCTAAAATAAAAATTGAGGAAATAAATAAGTTGTAGGTTGAATATAAAAATTGAAAAATCAAAGAGAAATGATAAAAACATAACAATTTTATAGAACATGTATTTGTCATCATTCAAATATTAAAATAACAAGAGCCACAAGGTGCTAATGTCATCACAGTTGGTAATAGCTATTGCTATAAGACAAAATCTATAGAAATACGATATTTTTGCCACAAAATTGTAACAAACAAGAAGAAAAAAATGCCACAAAATTTCATAGCCATTGAGCCCCAAGTTTTCTACTATCAATAAAATGATGAAACTTAAAAAAAATTATCATAATTTGATATATAATATAAACGTTTGCTTCTTTTAAAAGCAACTTGTTAAACCATACTTTTTGAAGACTTCCATAAATAAGACTTATATCCAATGTGTATCTAATTAAATCAAAACTAATTTTCATACAAATACATCTTCTTTTCTACATAAGAAAATAAGATCTATAATATTTAAGTACCATCTAGCCATAAGAGTATCAAATTTGAAAAAACATGTCAACTAATAAATAAATAAATAAAATCTAAAAGATTTTGAAGAAAATAAATAACACCAACCTTAAATTATGTAATAATTTCTTATTTTGATTTGAGAAAATAAATCTTAACAACTTATTATTTCATTGAAAGAATAAATCTCAAATTCAAGATTACATATTAAATTAATGATACCAAATGATGGCTTATCACTGAACGAAAATACTATGAAGCAAGGGCATCCCAAATTGCTAATATTTTTATTTACCAACTTATTATTATTCATATCACTTGATTCGTAAAAACTCTATTACTCATTAAGAGGAAGAGACAAAAGGCATATAATGTTGTATACATTTCTTTTGTATTTGCATTATTCATTGTGTATGTAGTTTTTCCATTGTATTAAACGAATTTGTCTATTGACTTTGGTACTTAACTCATCATAATCATGCTTTATTTTCGGGATATTTATAGCATGATATATTGGACTGAATCAAAGTTAAATTAACTTTATATTGTGTTAGTGTTTAAAATTTTTAATGTTGTTCATATGATATTTATAATAATAATTTAATTTTTAGGGGTGGCAGGTGTGGGGGGGATCTTACTGGATCCCGGAGCACAAATGAAAAAAACCTTCACTTGGGGGCTGGGCCATAAGACGAATAATGAAGCAGAATGGATGGCTCTCTTGTAGGGTCTTGAACTCAAAGACGCAATAACTATCCCCAAGCTTGCAGTCTTCGGAGACTCAAGACAAGTCATTTACAAAATGATCCATGGTTATCCCACAGGATCCATAAATTGCAAAAGGTTGTATGACAGAATCACTCCCCTTCTCTCTAGTCGAGTCGAGTTTTTTCACATCCTCCGAGAAAACAACGCTCTCGCAAACGCTCCGGTTAATCAAGGGGCCTCGATTCCTCAAGGTCACATCAGCATAAATTACCTAGGCATTGTCATCAAACCTATTCCCTAATGTCAAAATGCACACTCTAAAATTTATTTTACCTATCCTAAGTTTCATCTCACGCCTCCACTTGGATTATGGTCAAATGTTTGATTTTTGTTTTGGAAACACGTGGCCTCCTAGCTTCTCCACGCATCCTCCTGCCTTAACTTGCCATCCCCTCAGGCTTAATTACGGGCTCAATCGGCACGCTTCTCGCCATCCTCAATAGTGTACCATGGCTTCGTCTGGAAGCTTCATTTGCCCCTTCTCCCTCTTTGATAGTCACTTTGGTGTTAATCTTCATGCTGCCGCTCTGGAGGAAAACCCGCTAGTTGACAGGTCCAATTTTGAGGAAGGTTCTCTCCCACAGCTTGGTTCTTCACAAGTTTTTCCTTGGGAAGATTTGCCTTTGTTAAGGGGCTTGGTGAAAGAGAGATTAGCATTGGCGGATTTCCTTAATTGTTTCTGTCCTTCTCGCTGCGTCCCAGGCTCCTTTTGGCGTTCAGCTATAGGCTCTATGACATATTTCCCCTTTGAGCAACTTCTCCTTGAAGGTAATACTTTGACCCTTGGTTGTAACTGTACTGGCTGGGAGGAACATTCGATATGAACTCTCTCTTGTCGAAACCCAAGGGATTATGAAAACCTACAACAAGAAATTTTCATTCTCAGTTCTGTTCTCTATAATTTGTCTTCTAGAAGCCGCTCTTGCAGACTCTGAAGTGGACATGTTTTCATTTCGTCTAGCTTGGTGCTCAATCAGCTGTCAATCCTAAGCCTTCATAGCCACAGTCTTGGTTAATATTTTCACCAAATTTAGGAAATGGAACGCACAGGGGAAAATGAAGGTCTGGCAGATTTGAAGGTGAATATTCGGCGTTTGTATGAAATGGTAGCCATAGGGATTATGGACAATAGAGAGACTGCTAAAGAGGTAAAAAACCTTGTTGATGTAGTGGGCTACACTTCTTACCAGATTAGCAATCATGATGCCAGAATAGACGATAATGAAATGAATATGAAGGAAGTCATGGGAAAAGTCGACCACATTTAGGAGGATCTGCAGCGTTTGGTGCAGATCAATCAGGGAAGCCAAGTTCATGAGAACCCAGCAGGAGCAATCCAAAATATGGAAGAGAAATATGTCATTCAGCCCATGGGGCACCAAGGAAATCCTTAATGTGTCTCTTAACATTCTATGTTTTTTTGTATCTTCCTTAATCAACAGTTTGTTCGAGTTTATACATCGTCTGTAATTAATCAAAATATAAGAACCTTCTGTGGCATACTAAGGTCTATCTTCTGGCCTAGTTTTGTTTCTTTTTTCTCTGATCTGCAAGAATATTTCAGCAACAGTTTTTTGTAATGAATGGTTGTGCACAGCATGTTTATTACTACTCTTCTTTTAGTTTCTGTTAAAATAATAATAATAATTTAATTTTTAAAATATGATCAAACTAAACATTAAATGATCATAACTAAAGTGTGAATTGGAGTATGGATTTTTTGTGATATAAAGAATCATCTTCAAATGCACACATTTATAAAAATAAACATAATAATTTAAAATATTTATTAACATTGAATTATTCACCTCTAATATATATTAACGGAGTGGAATTTGTGCACACCCTTGAAGTGAGCAAAAACATAGAAATTTGAAAGATGTCACTTGGATTATTGCATTTACCATAATTGTTCACTTAGACTTATGAAGTTCCTCTCAGTGAGGAGATATGGTTTTAGGGGCATTGTCATGATAGCCATAGAAATTATTCTCCTTTACTTATGATCAAGCTGTGGATGAAATGGGATGGGGAGGCAGGTGTAGGTGGGATCATCTTTGATCCCAGAGGAAATATAGTTGCGACATACGCCTGGGGTCTTGGTCGCAGAACCAATAATGAAGCAGAGTGGAACACACTTCTCTTTGAGTTGTATCTATTTAAGCAAAATAAGATCGCAAAAGTTATAGTCAAGGGATATTCTAAACAAGTCATTCATAAAATGACCTCAGGATAAAATCAAGGCACAGTCAAAATTAGAAGAATTTACGAGCAAGTGCAAATATGCAAATCACCTTTTATCACATCCTCGAAAGCAATAACTCTGAAGCAGATAACTTATCAAACCAAGGAGCTAAGTTAACAGTTGGATTATCAATGGTTAAGGGCCAATTTAAAAATTTAACTTATGTCCCTTAGGAATTCATCCACTTGCCCAAGGATGGGCGTCCACCCTTCTCGACTCTCCAGCATCTGGAAGCCCTCACATTTCCCAGCAACCAGCTTTCCTCCATTCTGCATAAGTGGTTATGAAGCCAATGTGTCGGGCTTAAATACCAAGCCTAGCATCCTGCCCCTTGGAAGTTTGATTAGAGCCTTCGCACGAGCCATGGAAGGCATTGGTTTGAAGACTCCTCCTGTTCAGTTAGCCTTGTATTGTGACTTCGTTGCAACGTCCACTCTCAGACTTCTAGTGGATTTGACATAGGTGTCACCTCTCGGCCTTCTCAGCATATACAAAAAGGAAAGGTTTCCCAGCACTTAGGCGACACAACCTGCTCTCACAACGCACACAGTTTTGTTTTCTTCACAGGTTCCAATGGCAAATAATGACAAGGGCGTCACCTTGAACGACCTGCAGAAAACCTTGTTGGACATTAAGAAGCATATGCATTGGCTTTATGATATTTTGAACAAAGGGGTCATGGAAGGTAGTGCAACTGCAGAGGACGCGAAATAGATGGCGAGACAAATGGGAAATCATGATTCCAGAATTCAAGACAACCACAGGGACTTACATGATCTCATGGGGACTGCTGATAACATTAAGGAATATGTGCAAAAGCTGGTTAATATGAACCAGTGTAGGCATTGCCAAGGCTCTCCTGCAAGATACCACCCAATGGAGGAGACATCAGTAGTGCAACTAGTCAAAGTTCCAAGTGAAAGCAGCAGAAGTAACTAAATTTTGAATTTCTTTTTTATGTTTTACTGTATTCTTCTTTTAGGCACTTTTGTCTGTATATACCCTATGAAGGGAGTTAGTTGTTTCTTTTGGTATAGAAGCAAGTTTTTGTTCATTGTATCTAGCATAGATAGTCCAGGTCTTGTGTGGAAAAACTATTTGAAATGCAGTCTCTGCTCCTTTTTTCTAAGCATGGATGTTAACAGCCTTTTTATATAAATATAATATATTCCAGGTTTCTATTAAAAAAAATTTGTGGTTGAAATGGGGTGTTTCCATGGGACCATGTTGTTAACCACTTGGTATTGTTGGGTGTTTTAGATGAAAATAAACATTGGGAAAAACCCAAATCCCTAATAAAGTAAAACATTATGTTGTTGGGTTAGCATGGTCGACTGATGCTGCTTTATAATGTCTAAGGATGAACATAACCCATCACCATCATCCATGGTCATTGAAGCATGCACTCCCTCTAATCCTAATTAATGATCGATTAATTAAAGAGTAGTAAGTATTATTATTACCACTAGCAGGCTTGCATAATTGTCAATAATTAATAAGAATATTGGAACAAAAGAAAAATAAAGATGAACCACCAATACATTTTGGCGGATTTTTCCATGAAATATTTCCACGTTTTGAACAATCGTGGATTAATCCTGGATTTTTTTTATCATGGCGTAAAAACCGTGGAAATATCGTCGTTTTTTAATTTTTGACAAACTTTCGTCTCTATATCGACAATATATGGCTATCTTTAATTTAACATTCTTATTTATTTAAATCTTATTTGAAAGGGGGTACAGTTGGGACATCATCGCGGGAAATAAAATGAACTTATTTTGACTTACATATTGCCATTTGATGTACTTTCTATAGATTCGGTAGGATCACTTTGACTTGTCGAGCGTACTACCTTTGGCGGAATCCTTCAAATGCAAGAAGCAAATATTCAAATTATTGGATTTATGGTAGAGCAGGGAAAGTTATATGATGACAGGAGATCTAATTTTTTATGGACACAGATCAAAGCAGGAAATTAAGAAAAGGAGTCACTTGAACAGGAATTCCACAAAATATTTAGCATAATCTCACATATAATGATTGCACCTACGACAAACTAATACAATTAATCCTTTAAACTACTAGTAGAAATCACACCTGCCAAACCAATGCCAACTTTCAACGGCTCTTGGTTGTTTACGCGTGGGTTAGTAAGCATGCATCCTTTTTTGGCTGTAAATAGTTTTTTATTTCCATGTCGTAGGAGGTCGAACTCATCACCAATTTATTTTTGTCATCATTAACCAAAATTTATTTAATTTTCCACATCACCATCATTTTAATTTTATTTTTTATGCCAAGACTTGTCCTTCTGTGATGCTCGCATACCCTTCTTCAACTTCCCATATGGGGGTCTTTGATGTTCCAATAAGTATGTCCGCACTGTCCATCTTCAAGATGCCAGTAGGTGATGTATTCAGATGCCCGCAACTAGGGTTTAAAGATGTCTGCAACTCCTGATTTGAGCCATCAAAGATGACCACAACTCCCACAAATGCCTGTAACAAGTCCTTCCTTATGCCCACAGCTCACATCAGGATGCCCACAGGTGGCCATAAGGGATGCCCACATGTGGTGCTGAGAAAATGCCTGCAATAGGCAATATATTATGCCCGCAATAGTTTATATCATGCCCGCAATTGTCCTCACTTAGCATGCTCGCATGATCTTCTGGAGATGCCCGCAATATTTCCCTTGTCCACTATTTTATCATGCCCACAGCCAACTCTGTCACCAATTTTGCTTGTCTATTGTCATGTTACCATCTCCTTGTCATCTTTGCACCAACATATTTGTCTTGCCCAAATCATCTTCAAATGGCCACATAATGGGTCATTTGACTCTCTAGATGTTCCATGCTTGTCATGCTTGCTTGTCAATGTCATTATGCATGTCCTTAATCATCTCTATCCTTCATGTCTTGTTCCAATTACATCTTTCCATGTCATCATGCTTAGACACCTCTTCGAATATCTATTTGTTATTTATTATTTTAATGAAATAATAAATTAAAACTTCTTCTAAACATTGCATCTGTCCAATAGTAAGATGTGTCTCTTCCAAACTTTGTCTTAATTATTTTTATTAAATTTGTCGGGCTATTTATTACTCGGTACATAGCTAGCCTAAGCTATCTAATTCGGATGTGAGTGTACACTAAAACATATAATTCAAATGTGAGTGTAAGATAATTCAATTATTGCATTGGATAGTGTTGAACCAGATATAAGGTTTTTTGCGCCGCAACTTTGTGTGTATGGATTGAGTCGATCTGGTAAATTGCTCTTCTCTAATTTCTCGAGTTACTTTCCATCGCGTGCTGGCTAGTAATGGCTCAGAGCCAGCACCAACGTCTGTTTATTTTTCTAAATACACTCATGTAGCTTCTTATTTAATAAACTCTGTTTATTATTTTTCACTAACTTTGCAAGTCCATCTTTTGCATATATGACCATCATAATGCAAACTAAAAGTATGGCTGGATAGCCACCTCAACAAGGATCAGATCCATGTCACATTTTGAACTTTTTGATACACACGCATTATCGAGAGATCGTTTGAAAATAGGCTTCCAAACTGTTTAATTTAACACTTGGACAAAATTGTTTTTAACTTGTAAAACAATTTTTCTTCTACTTTGGTAGATTGATTTCTCCATCATGTGATCACCATAAGGAAACCTACAAGCATGGCTAGATAGCCATTTCAACAATGAACAATACCATATCACAAGATAAATCTGTTTACACACACACAACCTCTGGAAAGCATTTCAAAATAGCTTCTCAACCTCTTTTGAACATCAAAACATATTTCTTCCCATTTTGGTAGACTCCTATTTCACACGTGTGAACACTCTATGGAGACCTGAAGTCAGAAGCAGATGGAAAACTTACCAAAGAATGGATCCATGACATTTGATAAATTTACTTGCACAAAAACATCCCTTGGCGGACATTTCCAACTGACCTCTCAAACTCCTGTATTTAACACTTGGTCAATTTTCTTTTGTTCTCACTATGCAAAATATTATTTTTCCTATTTTTGGCAGATTGATATTTTGCATATGAGACCATCATAAGAGAACATGAAGGTATGGATGGATAGTCAGTTCACCAAGGAACATGACTATTCTACCTAATGAATTTTATCATCAAAATAACCCCTCCTTGTGGGCATTTCAAAATGCCTTTTCAATTTCCTGAATCTAACACAACCAATTTTCGTGTTCTTAAAATGTAAAATAATATTTTTCTTACTGTTGGTAGATTTATATCTTTGTCATACAACACTCCACAGGATAATTGAGACCATGGTTAGATGCACCCATCAACAAGCTATAGCCTAACACTTTCATATTATTTTTCTCATCATCCTATGAGATAGGGCGGGCATTTCCTTGAGGCCATTGAGGAAGTTTCGCTAGTACTGGAATAGTGCAAAACAACCCGAAACTCTGTTTTGGTAGACCATTATCTTTGTCATCAAACATATTCTTTGAGAACTGAGACCATGGTGAGATAGCCTCTTCAACAAGCTATAGGATGATAGCTTCAGATATTTTTTTTATCATAGACCTATAAGGTATGACAAGCATTTTCCCAAGGCCACATGAGCTAGTTTTTCCAACACTTGGACAATTTTCTTAGTCTGGTCCAATCTTCCTAAAAAACTGTTTTGGCAGGTTCATAACTTATTCCTCAGCTACTTCCAAGACAATCTGAATACATGGTCAGGTAGGCCAAATATCAATCTACAAGACCCCCATATGGCGTAGAAATTTTCTTCAACACAAAATTTGTGGTGGGAATTTTCTTAAGGCTACGTGAGCCATTTTTCCAACACTTAGTCATTTTTAGGACTTTCTCCAAAATATATTCTGAAACCTCATTTTGGCAGATTCAACTTTTTCTTCAGACATGCTTAAGGATAAATAATAGCCACCTCAACAAAGATCATATCCATGTCTCCTTTTGAAATTTTTGATACACATGCATTATCTGGAGATCATTTGAAAATAGGCTTCCAAACTGTTTAATTTAACACTTAGACAAAATTGTTTTTTATTTGTAAAAACAATTTTTCTTCTACTTTGGCAGATTGATTTCTCCCTCATGTGATCACCATAAGGAAACCTACAAGCATGGCTAGGTAACCATTTCACCAATGAAAAAGACCATATCATAATATAAATCTGTTGACACACACACAACCTCTAGAAAGCATTTCAAAATAGCTTCTCAACCTCTTTTGAACATCAAAACATATTTCTTCCCATTTTGGCAATCTTATTTCACACGTGTGAACACTCTATGGAGAGCTGAAGTCGGGAGCAGATGGAAAACTTACCAAAGAATGGATCCATTACATTTGATAAATTTACTTGCGCAAAGACAGCCCTTGGTGGGCATTTCCAACTGACCTCTCAAACTCCTGTTTTTAACACTTGGTCCATTTTCTTTTGTTCTCACTATGCAAAATATTATTTTTCCTATTTTTGGTAGATTGATATTTTGCATATGAGACCATCATAGGACAACCTGAAGGTATGGATAGATAGTCAGTTCACCAAGGAACATGACTATGCTACCTGATGAATTTTATCATCAAAATAACCCCTCCTTGCGGGCATTTCAAAATGCCTTTTCAATTTCCTGAATCTAACACTTAAACCAATTTTCTTGTGTTCTTAAAATGCAAAATAATATTTTTCTTACTTTTGGCAGATTTATATCTCTGTCATAAAACACTCCAGAGGATAACTGAGACCATGGTTAGATGTACCCATCAACAAGCTATAAACACTTTCATATTATTTTTCTCATCATCCTATGAGATAGGGAAGGCATTTCCCTGAGGCTATTGAGGCAGTTTTGCTAGTATTGGAATAGTGCAAAACAACCTGAAACTCTGTTTTGGAAGATCATTAAACATCTTCTTTCAGAACTGAGGCCATGGTGAGATAGCCTCTTCAACAAGATGTAGGATTATAGCTTCAAATAATTTTTATCATACACCTATAAGGTACGACGGGCATTTTTCCAAGGCCACATGAGCCAGTTTTTCCAACACTTAGACAATTTTCTTAGTCTGGTCCAATCTGCCTAAAATACTATTTTGGCAGGTTCATAACTTCTTCCTCAGCTACTTACAAGACAGTCTGAAGACATGGTCAGGTAGGAAAAATATCAATCTACAAGACCCCCATATGGTGCGGGAATTTTCTTCAACACACAATTTGTGGTAGGCATTTTCTTAAGGTTACCTGAGCCAGTTTTCCAACCCTTAAGTCATTTTTAGGACTTTCTCCAAAATATATTCTGAAACCTCATTTTGGCAGATTCAATTTTTTCTTCAAACATGCTTAAGGAGAAAAAATACCATGTTTAGGTAGACAAACTAACACACTACAATACCCCCATGTGCTGCGGGCATTTACTCTAACCCATAATTTAGGGCGAGCATCTTTCTGAGGCTACTTAGCCATTTTGCTTGCTCTGGCACAAACCCCTATTTTGGTAGGTCCATAAATTTTCCCTCAGGCACTTTCAGGACAAACTGAAGACATGGTCAGGTAGGAAAAAAAACAATCTACAGGACCCCCATGTGGTGCGGGCATTTATATTCTCCTATAAATTATGGCATGCATTTCCTTAAGGCAATTTTTACTAATTTCCCCATACTTGGTTATTTTCGTGTTTTTCACCAAATTACCATATTTTTCCAAAAAGATTGTCATTATTGTTGTCATCAATGACAATCCTATTCATCACAATGTTCATGTTTTTCTTTATAGAAATTGGTATATAATACAGTGCATTTAGAAATATACTTATGTCTAATGTATTTGACAAGTTACTGTTTGGTATGGTGTAGGTAAGACAATTACTTGTCACTACATCTATCGATTAAATGGGTTATTCATCTATTGTATTCTCTAATGTCACAAAATTTTACATTATTGATTAAATATATGAATGATGTACATTGTGACTATGAACAAAGGTGTAATCAATGTGCTTATCCAAGCACAATAATTAAGAAATAAAAATAAATATTACTTTAAAAATATATGATTTGTAGATAATTAATTCAAATTTAATTATATGAATGATTTTCATGGTTACAATGAGAAAACGTTTAATGGGCTCTTATATCCAATTGCAACAAATAAATATAAAAAATGATTTTCTAATGAGTAATTGAAAATTTGTAAAAATAATAAATAGCATTTGCATATCCGCGGTGTGGAAAAGTTCATCAGTGAACCATGCACATTCTATTATTTCAATTAGTTGGTGTATCTTTTACATTTCCTTGAACTAAGATAACAAAGTATTTTACCCATTAGTGCTCTTTTACATAATGTATGAACCGATGGTTTTTTAGGACTTATACACATCGATTCTCTTTACATGATACATGCACTAATGTGTTTCTAATATCAATTATGCACCATCTCACTTTATGAATTTTATATGCATCCATTCATGTATGATAAAAAAATATGCTCTAATGCACTTGCAATAAAAAGCATGCATCGTTGATTTTTTATGTTATACTTACTGGTGCCTATATCAAACAATGTATGCATTGGTGCATTGACATTACAATATACGCACTGGTGCATTGAAAATAATGAATACATATTATTGTATTGTATGCATCACTGCATATATTATAAAACACATGTACCAGTGCAAATTATATATCGTAAAGCACCATAAAAGAAAACCTCCACTACAAACTCTGGCTACCTAGAATTTTTTAGTTATGTTGAATATCATTTATAACCTATGCTACCAATAACAAAGGTTGTAGCAGAGTTTTTTGGGACAATTTTTTCTAATCTTGTAACCCTAAAATCCTTTGCTATGAGGTGTTTCCCTCATAGTGAAACAAAACAAATAGGAGGTGGATTCCCTTACTTTTTTCTCCTCCCAAGAAGGAAAGGTCGGGTCTTCATCTTCATGATCATCATTATCATCATCATCATCATCATCATTATCATCACCATCATCATCAATATCATCATCATCATCATCATCATCATCATCATCATCATCATCATCATCATCGTCACCATCAACATCATCATCATCATCTTCATCATCATCATCTTCATCGTCATCATCATCACCATCATCATCATCATCATCACATCTTCATCATCATCATCATCATCATCATAATCATCGTCATCATCATCTTCATCATCATCAACATCACCATCACCATCATCATCATCATCAACATCACCATCACCATCATCATCATCATGATTGTCATCTTCATCATCATCATCTTCATCGTCGTCATCATCACCATCATCATCATCATCATCATCAACATCACCATCTTCATCATCATCGACATCATCATCATCATCATCATCATCATCAGTGTCATCTCCATCATCATCATCTTCATCGTCATCATCGTCACCATCATCATCATCTTCATCGGCATTATCATCACCATCACCATCATCATTAAGATCATCATCATCATCATCATCAAGATCAACATCTTCATCATCGTCGACATCATAATCATCTTCATCTTCATCATCATCATCTTCATCATCATCATCATGTTGATCATCATCGTCTTCATCATCATCTTCATCATTATCATTATCATCGTCATCATCATCATCATCGTCGTCACCACCATCAATGTCATCATCTTCATTGTCATCGTCATCATCATCATTATCATCGTCTTCATCGTCGTCATCATCTTCATCGTCATCATCATCGTCATCATCATATTCTTCATCATAATCATCATCATCAACATCATCTTCATCATCATCATCATCATCATCATCAAGATCATGATCTTCATCATCATCATCATATTCATCTTCATCATCATCATCATCATCGTCGTCGTCGTCGTCATATTCATCATCATTATCTTCAAATTCATCATCATCACCATCATCATCAACATCACCATCTTCATCATCACCATCATCATCATCATCATCATCACCATCATCATCATCAACAACAACATCACCATCTTCATCATCATCATCATCATCATCAAGATCAATATCTTCATCATCGTCGACATCATCATCATCTTCAATATCATCATCATCATGTTAATCATCATAGTCTTCATCATCATCTTCATCATTATCATCATCATCATGGTCATCATCATCATAATCATCGTCATCACCATCAATGTCATCATCTTCATTGTCGTCATCACCATTATCATCATCATCATCATCATCTTCATAATTATCATCATCATCATTGTCGTCGTCGTCGTCATCATCATCTTCTTATTCATCATCATCATCATCATCGTCATCGTCGTCGTCATCATCATCTTCATCATCATCATCATCATCATCATCGTCATCATCATCGTCATCATCATCTTCTTATTCATCATCATCGTCGTCGTCGTCGTCGTCATCATCTTCATCACCATCAATGTCATCGTCTTCATTGTCGTCACCATCGTCTTCATCATAATCATCATTGTCATCATAATCATCATCATCATCATCATCATCATGATAATGACGACGACGGCGGCGAAGAATAAGATTACGACGATGACTAGGATGAGGATGATGACGACGAAAATGATGATGATGAAGATGATGATGATGACGATCATGATGATGATGATGAGGATGAGGATGAGGATGAGGATGAGGATGAGGATGAGCATGACGAGGATGATGATGATGATGATGAATATGTTGATGATGATGATGATGAAGATGATGATGATGATGGTGGTGGTGATGAAGATGATGATGATGGTGGTGGTGGTGGTGAAGATGATGAACATGATGATGATGGTGATGATAAAAATGATGATGATGACGATGATGAATATGTTGATTAGGAAGAGGGAGATGACGACGACGATGATGATGATGATGACGACGATGATGATCATGATGATGATGATAATGACAATGATGATGATGATGACGACAACGATGATGATGATGATGATGATGATGACGATCATGATGATGATGATGAGGATGATGATGATGATGATGATGCTGATGCTGATGATGAAGATGTTTATATTGATGATGATGATGATGATGATGATGATGGTGCTGATGAAGATGATGATGAGGGTGATGATGAGGATGAGGATGAGGATGAGGATGAGGATGATGAGGATGATGACTAGGATGAGGATGATGAAGATGATGATCATGATTATCATGATGATGATTAGGATGAGGATGATGATGATGATGATGATGATGATGATGAAGATGAATATGATGATGATGGTGATGGTGATGATGATGAATATGCTGATGAAGATGATGATGATGATGAAGATGTGATGATAAGATCTTTACCTTGGTATTCACTAAATTGTTCTGAGCTTTGCCAACATTATCATCATAATGGTTATGAGTGATTATTCACTCCTATAAAGAATGCACTTTATGGAACTACCAAACTGCTCAGTTTGGATCTTCCTCTTATAAGACACCGGACTAAGTCCATAAGTATTGATTCTTCATGTGCACAAATATAAGAACAGGAGGATTCACAGGGCCCAAAAAGTTGTATTTTTTTTACTACTCCCTCGAATCATATTGAATTGTTAGATTAGTCCTTGGAATGGGTGTTAGGAGCAATCCTTAATTTTTCACTCAACTGGCTTCTCCCCCTATCATGTAGACGTGTTTATTCACTGAGCTCCCCCTAAAATTGAGATGATGAAGATGATGATGATGATGATGATGACGAATATGATGATGATGATGAAGATGATGACAATGATAATGAAAATGATGATGATGATGATGATGACCATGATAATGGAGATGCTAATGAATTGGATGACGATGATGTTGATGATGAATATTATGATGAAGATGAAGATGCTGATGCTGATGATGATGAATATGATGATGATGGTGATAACAAAGACGTTGATGATGAAGATGATGATTATGATGATGATGATAAGGAAGATGATGATGATGATATTGATCAAGACAGCGATGACAACGGTGATGACGATGACAAGGATCATGATGAGGATAATGATGATGATTATCATCGTCGTTGCTGTCATCATCACCATCATCTTTGCCGTCTTCATTGTCATCATGATCATCGTCTTCATCATCGTGTTCATCCTTGAAGGGACTTATGTATAGGATATCACTATAAGCAATGCAACCAATACAAATTATGACAAAATCCTAGTTAAATTAAATTAAATTAAACTACACTAAATTAAAAACATAGAGTTGTTTAACTATAATTAATTTAAAATGCAACAAAATATAAAATATGGAAATAAAAAAACCCAAAATAAACTAAACAAAAGATAAATATGCAAAATAAAAAAACAAAGCAAAACACAAAATATAAAATATGCAAATAAACAAACAAGAAAACGCAGAATTCAAAAACACTCGTGCACTAGCTCATTAGCATTCAAAAACACCCACGCGGGTTCTGCTCCAGCTTCCATTTGGGGTTTTCGATTTTGAACTTTCATTGAAGGATCTGGAACATGATATCATGTTTTTTTTACAGGAAGGGCATGCGAAGGAATTTTCCTATTAGTGCACCATCCACTCCCTTCACATGTGAGCCCATGGTTCTAGAACCACCTGCCCCATCTCCAAAATGGTAGCAATGTTTAGACCTTCAAGTTCGTTTCCTTCTATGTTTTTCTTGATTACCTATTGTGTTTTTATTTTATTCATGGCTTTTTTCGTTGTTGTGGATGTGGTGGAGATGAAATGGCTCAAATTTCCTTGCACACATGAAGCACGAGTTGTCGAGGTGAACTTGGGAAATTAAATGTGAGAAATAAAACCAACAGTTATCGAGGAAAAAGAAGAAGGGAGTGAGATATTTTAATGCTGCCATGCCTGTGTTTGCTTGTTGTCATTTCACCTATGGGGGGTAATTAACCACTATGAGCTATATGATTGTAGGGTATGCTCTGAATGGGAAATATGAAGAGGCTCTTAAGATGCGTTGGCAAGCGTTGATGATGGGGATGAGGCCGAATGATTTACTTTCTCGACGGTGTTTATGATTTGTGCAAACATCACAGCTTATGATCGGGGTAAGAAAGTTCATATCCTCACCATAAAATATGGATTTTATTCATATAATTTTGTGGGTATTTATCTAGTTGGCATGTCTGCAAAATGTGGCTTTGTTTCTAGTTTTGTTCATTCCTTTTGGGCATCATGCCAAAATTCCCATGAATTGACAGTTCAAATCTAGACTATGAATGTTTTTAATAGGATATGTAAGTGGCTATTGTGTTAATTATAATACAATAACCGGTGCTATGTGGACTCGAAAACCCAATTCTCTTAGGTGCCAAGATAACTCCATGCCATGTTTTTTCTTTAAAGGGCCACCATGTATTCTATTTGAGAGGAATCTATGTTAGTTACAGTTTCAGCAACCATTTCGAAAACAAGGCAGTAACAACCCTATATCAACACATTTCAACCTACTACCTACAATCTGCAATAAATTGCAAACTGTCAAACTTTGACAGCCCTCTCTACCTGCAACCATAGTAAACACCGAACTGAATCAAAGGTTAACTATTAGTTGGATGGTGATATTGTTTAAGAGAGGTAAATAAAGTCTGAAAATTTAAATTATTTGCGTAGCTACAAGTCTGGAACATACATTTGGTGGGTGTCCTATATTTCTAAGAATAGTGTTCAAGGTTTGGAGTGGTCTGGTTTACATTGAATGGAAAACTAAAACTCTTATACACCTTACATTGGTAACCTTCATTGCTGCTATAAAATTGTCATAATTAGAACTGTCATACTATATTATTGCTGCTATATTTATATGAGTCCTCATACTTGAATGGAAGGTTATTTGTTGGTTAAATACTACAATTGAATTGTATATGGTTACACGGCTAATGATATCTTGTATGCTAAAGTTCTACTGGATGACCTTGCTACTAATTCCATATACCTTGAATTGAATACATTGACTTGATATCATTTACATTTGCATCTATAAGCACTAAATCAACTTAGTATGTCTTCTTCTACTGCTATAAAATTGTCATAATTAGAACTGACATACTGTATTATTGCTGCTATATTTATATGAGTCCTCATACTTGAATGGAAGGTTATTGCTTGGTTAAATACTGCAATTGAATTGTATACGGTTACACGGCTTCTTGTATGCTAAAGTGCTACTGGATGACCTTGCTACTAATTCCATATATCTTGAACTGAATACATTGACTTGATATCATTTACATTTGCATCTATAAGCACTAAATCAACTTACTATGTCTTCTTAGTGTGTCTTCTTCTTAATGGTTTGAATTTAACTCCAAGGTTACACAAACCGTGGGTGCGATCAAAAGCGGTCAAAGAATCCGATACAGATTCGACACTCATCCCAAAATCAAGAATTGGTGATTCGGAACCCTAACCCTAATTAAACTTAATTATCATATGTAAAAAACTTTATATTAGTCAAAACGAGGTAGAAAAAATCGATGAAGAATCTGAGAATCTGATTTGGGTGCGGTTATGCCTACGGCTGAATCCGGTAACTATGTTTAACTTTGCAGTTGCAAATTCTAAGTGTGGGAAAGCATTGCGATAGAAGAACACAATATTCCCTCTCCAGTTTACCATTTCTTATGTCCAAGATGTTAGAATTTTCTACCAGGAGGAAAAGAAGCAACAATGAGGGCTACCCTGGAGTGCTTCCTAAGAAGAAACCCAAGTATGAACCCGAGGATAACAAATTTGTGTTCAAGGTTTTGCTTCTTATTGGTTTGAATTTAACTCTAAGGTTACATGAACCGTGGGTGCGAAAGGAATTGGCCAAAGAATCCGATACGGATTCAACACTCATCCCAAAATCAAGAATCGAGGATTCAGAACCCTAACCCTAATTAACCTTAATTATCCTATGTAAACAACTTTACATTAGTCAAAATGAAGTGGAAGAATCCAATGAAGAATTCAAGAATCTAATTCAGAATAATCCGATTCGGGTGCAATTAGGCCTAGGGCCGAATCCGGTAACTATGTTCAACTCTGCAGTTGTAGGATGTCGTTAAAAAGATGTAGTTGCAGAGTTTGTAAGGATTGTTAAGAGAAAAGCTGAGAAATAAATAATAGAAAAGGGGTCAAGAAATATTCACTGGGGTCCCCAAGTCTATGTGGAAGATGCAATGGGAGAACAAATAAAGATGGAAACATCACCACTTGTGTATAGGTCTAGGAATGGATTATTTATTTAATTTATAAATTTAATTTCCAGCCAACACAATGGTTTTCCGTTTATTAGGACAACTCTTTGCAAGTGGTATGGGCCAATGGACCTGGAGAAAGGTGATTGATAAGGTAAGGGTTCTTGCATTGCCTACATTCTCCCTAGGCATTAATATTTTATATGACTTTCTTGTACCTGTCGTATAATAGAACTTTGCTATTTTCATTTCTAGCCTCTTCATCATGCTTCCTATCCAATGTTTCTATAGAAACATAAAAATATCAGACTTAAATGTCTTTGTTGTGTTCTTGTTGTACCATTCCTTGCTTTTAGAACTCTTATGTTCTCTCTGTGCATTTCCCACCCCTGTTTTTTAAACACTTTCCCTCTATCAGAACTATTTGTTTTCAGCTTTTGGCTCCATTTTTCATCGCTTCTTTAAATTACTATTCAAAATTGTGTTTTATTTTTCATTTTCTACCAAAGCGGCTTGGAATTTTTTGTTCTCGCTAATTTTCTACCAAACCAAAATATTGCACGAGAAGCATTTTTTGGGTGGAAATGGAGGTGCTTTTCCCGTTGTCCAAGCTTCTTCCAACCTTCTCATGGGGAAGAGGAGTCTCGAGTCTTAAAACCTAGTAAGACCAATTATCCTTTATCCTCCATCTCTAAAGCTACAAATATCTAATGTCTAGCTTAGGATTTTCCTATTGAAGATTTCTGAAGTGGATCTAGTTATTAAGGAGCAGATTGGGTTTGAACCATTCAACCCTATCTACTCTTTAATCACTAAATCCTCCATGAGATCCTCAATTGACCCCATCTTCCTAACTTGGATTTGTTAGACACTCAGTCACAACTTTTATGCCATTTTAAATCTTAATTCATCTTTCATTTTCTGTTTTAGAATATCTGAAAATTTCTGTCATTTACATGTATTAAACTCATCCCTATAACATCAAATCACATGGTAGGTTTGCCCCAGTTTGTGGCTGGGAATTACCTTCTGGAAATCTGCTCTGTAGCGCTGATTAAATCTAGTCTAAAACAAAATTAAAAGGTTCATTTGCAAGGTTGAAAACTTTAGATTAATAAGTGAAATTCCTAGATATTCCCTAGTTTTAGCCTCATATGTACATTATTTCAAATCTAACTAAAGGTTAAAACATTCTGCTGTCACAAATCTTGGTTGCTGGTTGGAAAAGACATATCATTTGCAATTTTGTAGCATTATTTAATTTATTAATTCAGATCTCAAATTTGAGGATATTTTCACATATACACTAATAAATTCTCAAACCCTGATTCTTCACTATTAAAATACCTTGTAGCATCAACTAGTCCATTGATCATATCAATCCATTTAACATTTTCTTCTGGAACTAGATCTTGTAATTGCAAATAATGCCTCTCAATAGAAGCTAGAGCCTAGAACCTACTGCCTTTACAGGAAAGATATGGTGTTAACACTTTCCATTGCAGATAGCATTGTAATACATGCAACTTCTATGATATAGCCCACTTGAATGGTGGTAGAGAGACTTATTGTAATTTTTAGTTTCTATTATTTTATGCTTGGTTTTTCTTTATGTCGCTGTTCTTTTCTATCACCTTTCTGTTTGCTTGATAAAAACTTTGGAAGTTCATAGGATGCACGTTGTACCCAGATGAAACCATACAATTTTCATATGCACAGAGGGTGTGAATAAGACCATTCTGTAAGGACCCTATTTGGCTGTGATGAATATGTATGGAAATATTGCAAGTAATTAGAAATCGACATGGAAATGTGTACATTAGACCAATATACAATAGATGCTATGTTTTGAATAAGTGCTTACAAAATTTAATCTAGGCATATAATCATGCCACTAGAAATAATTGAATGGGATAAGTTATCCAAGGTATTGATTTATCAACTGTTGATTCTTGAAGTGTATTTGCAGATTCGCTTGTCCATAGACACAAAAACTCCACGAGACTGCACATCAATCACAAGCACTTATAGAAGATCCAAAACCGTGGAAAGGAATGTGCCTTTCCACGGTTTATATTTTTTTTTGAAACCTCCAGGTTTCGTCGCAATATCGACGAACTTTCTTCGTGGGCATTACAAAACCGTCGAAACCCTGGGTGGATTTCCATGAATACCGTCTCTATAGAGACGCAGTTTCATGGAAAAATTACCATTCAACTTGCAGATTTCATCGATAGAGATTGGTTTTCCACGGTTTTGCGTGGAAGAAATTTCTGTTCAAATTCTAGACTTCATCGATAGAGAGACGAATGTTCGTCGAAAGTGTTCCACGATTTTTCGTGGAAACAAAATTTTTCTTAGCATTTTTTGGCCATTTTTTCCTCGTTATTTGGACGACAAGTTTTTCGATATAGCGATGAAATGTAGAAAATTAATTAAAAAAAATTAATTTTAAGGCCACCGTATAGAAGACACGTGGTGGCTAGTTTTCATCTCTATATCAACGGCTTATAAAGTTCGTCGTTATAGAGACGAAATAAGTGCCACGAAACATCGCGACTGTTATTCTCACAATTGAGATGAAGAAACGTGGAAATAGCAATGAAAAACTATCGCAAATTTGATAATATGTATTAGTGAACGATAAACATAACACATATAACCACTCCAAGACTGCGCAGCCATAGCTAATGCTCTTCTTCTCACTATAATTATAAATGTGAGTTTTTTTAAGGTGTTTCATTCATGGGCGAGGCAGTGCAATGATGAATTGATGACACGTCCTTAGATAGATCGTCTATCACAGAGAGACCAATAGACATATAAAGAAAGGAAGCTCAAATCTGCTCACACTCATTCATTTGTTATTGTTAGACTGTGGATGGAATACTTTTGCATCACATATTTGTAGTATATTAATTAATTGAATACTTTAAGGAGGCATGATAATCTCCTAGAGTTGTTCATATGTGACTAAGAGGCTGAAGTGAGAGGCTAGAGGTGGAGAGATTGAATCACAACAGGTTCAATACCATCCATTTTGTTTCTCTATCCCAGAGAGTTAAGCAAAATGGTTTTTCCACATCCATATTTTTTTATCCTCATCTACCACAAATGCCTAACACCAAAGCGTACACACTTCATTCAACAATCAATTATCTATGGAGCTAGTGGTCCAATCAATCTAAAAACCAGGATTTTAAATTATGCTTCTCCTCCCAGAAGTTGGAGCTTGCTCCCTCACCTTGATCATATGTAATCACTGGATCCAGAAAAGAGAAGAGGTGGGGACCTAAATAGTTTTAAAAAACCAATAGGAACCGAAGGGAGGCAGTTTGAGCCAGGAATTGCAGATATTCATTCTATAGGTCAGAACCTATGTTACCAAAAACAAGAAACACAAAACGAAATGAGAAACGATGTTTCGAGGTTTCACATGTATAAGAATGAGGAGAGAGAAAGAACAAGAAAATTTAATGTAAAGAGGAGAAGAGACATCAGATAGTCAGATATAGTGAAATGCAATCGAGGTTGTCAACAGTCTTGATTATTGGGTAAAATAGGATTTCCTATTAGTTGGTAACACATGTTAGTTTGTATGCCTAGAGGTATTTAATACAATGGAAACTCCAATCAAGTCTCTAAGTCCTATTTATGAAGGTCTAAATAAATGATAATTTGAAAATTCCTTCGATCTAAAACCAAAAACTATTCCCACCCCCCCAAAAAAAATGATAGAATTACTGCTACTTTATACAAAGAATACTACAAACTAGGAGCCTATGAACCCACTTTAGAATGTCCAGACTTGATATATGGATACAAGTGGTCAACATTTTCAGAAAAGATTAAAATATACAA
This sequence comes from Pseudotsuga menziesii, assembly GCA_001517045.1. Lineage (NCBI taxonomy): Eukaryota > Viridiplantae > Streptophyta > Pinopsida > Pinales > Pinaceae > Pseudotsuga > Pseudotsuga menziesii. Next base: position 163,263 of record LPNX010369597.1, on the reverse strand, counting down.
ATATTTTAAAACAAAATGGGGAACAAGTTACTCAAATGTCAGTGTAACAAAACAAATTAGCATAAAATTATGAAATTGAATTGCAATTTGTGTTGGGGTTATGGAAGAAATCTAGGATTGAAGTGAATTTACTGCATGATTTAATTTCCAATTATTGAAATGAATTTACTGTATAATTTAATTTCCAATGCTTAAAGATGCCAACAAATTGGTTAAATGAAATTGTAAAATTTTTTATTGTCATTAAACTAATACTAATCACTTTCATTAGAATAATACTAATCCCTTTGAAAACTCGTTTCTTCCAAATTCCATGACCAATTGATATATTTCCCTCGACCATGTTGAGCTGCAAAAAAACTTCAAGAACAAAATCGATGGCAAAAACATCTATCTTCCTGCAACCTATAAACATAAACATTATTTATGAAGTGAAACCAACTTCACCAATAGTCTATGTCTTATTATCTCTGATTATTTATGAAGTGAAACCAACTTCACCAATAGTCTATGTCTTGTTATCTCTGTGTTACTGGCCAAACACCTTCCCAAGATGGACAAATCCCTTTCTTTGTCCATTTCAAAACCATAAACCAGTTAATAAAATCAAAATCAAAATCAAAGCATGAAAGTTGATATAAATAAAATTATTTCATTTCAAAATCGTAAACCACTTGATTAAAATCAAAGTGGGAAGGTTAATCAGAGGAAAATTATTTGGACACTTTACATAGATTGGATCTTACCCATACCTTGACTACTGTATCTCTATAAAGCTGGCAAAAGATTGGGAAATGGGGATACAATAGCATAACATTAATTGAATCCTTAGGTCCAATGAACACGAAGGGAAACGAGTCAAACAAAGTAGAAATTGAAAATTGCGGGCGCATGGAAATTCATAAATGAGAAAAATAGAAAGCAAAAGTGAGAAAAATAGAAATCCAAGGCAGTCATATAGGGTCAACCTTAGGCACAGTGAAATATGACAATCACTACTCTGGTACACGCTGACACATTTGTATAACTGTAACATGTTAAGCCGTTTGCTCATCCTCCAACGTTCGGTAGCATAAATCGAGGTCAAATGTCAACAAATGCATACCAATCAACATTCAAATAACTGGTTTTTTAAAAACTACATTTCATATAAAAAATTCACAACTTTTTTAAACTTTGAAAAACATAAAAAAAAAATTAATCCATATGCATCAAATTTAATATAGTTTACCAATTTATATATGTCACGGGTGACATAAAAATATATAAAATTTATCACATCAAAATTAAAACATCATATATTTTTTGGTTCTCTTTTCATATATCAAATCAATAATGTCATGTAAAAATTGTTACATAGCACTCTTAGAAATTCCATATTAAATATTTTAATTTTTTTGTGATTTAAAAATTAAGACAATATGAGAAATCACATTTATATATCATCAACAACTTCTTTAACCAATCAAAAAATAAAATAATAACATTTAATGAAATTTAAATTTAATTTTCTAAAAGTCAATTTCATAAATATTAATTTTTTTAATAAAAAGTTCTAAACATGAAATTGAAATAATGTTAAGTTGTGTAGAAATAATATATCAATGCTATGAACAATGATACTAAAAAGAAGCACAGGAAATAGATCTTGTTACTAAGAATTCTCACAAGTATACACAGGAAAAATAGAAAGAAGAAAAGAGACTAGATCACATGAATGAAGAGATGAATATTGGTGTGTATCCTTCCATTGAATAATGATGAATAATAGTGTACATAAATAGTAGATCCCTCATAGGAAAATCGAATTGTATGAAGACAACTCATAAATTTGAAAAAGGCCGACTTACCAAAATATATCAAACCCCAATAGGTGGCTAAAGCACTTCCTAAATATACCATGGACCTTATGAGTTGGCAAAAGCATGAGTGAGTTGTCAAGGAGATGGAAAAAACATGCTTATCCTAGAAAATGGAGGAAAAGTCATGAAGGATGGGTTGGCAACAAAAGCATCAAGTTTCCTAGCTTGACTAGCTTTACCTTATCCATAGAAAAACATGAAAAGCATAATAAAGCAAAATCTGTTGTAAAGTGTTGTATACTAATTTTGGATGGTCAAAAGGTGGTCAAGATCAACCCAGAGTTAGAAATAAATCATTCCTAGGATATAGATGACATGTATTGACTTTAAGCTAATGGGTGAATAATTAATCAAATAATGATTAATTATTTTATCCCAAGTAATGAGTGGGTTTAATATATTCCAACAAGTTGAAGCACATTGATTTGTAAATTCAGATTATAATTGATGTTTTGACATTAACTAAATTTAATACCATATAAAATACAAAATGCAATATGATTAAATTTATTTTAACTACTATGTAATTGTGTTTATTTTAAAACAATTTTAAGACTAGAAAAAGGTCAAATTTTGATTTGAAAATAAAATTTAATAGTTGAAAAAAATATTCTAGACTTAAGATGGGTAAGATTTGAAAAAAATAAAAAAACTATATAATAATTAAAGTATCTTTACAAGTTCTAAGTCACTCTTTTCTAGAGTCATAACTTCTTCCTAGTGTAAAGTGTACATCCTTAGCTAAAATTAGTCGACCTTGGTGAAGGAAAAATGCGTCCTTTTAAAGCTTAAGTTGAATAGAAGTCTTTCAGAATAGCTTTGTAGGCATCCCATTCTTCATTAGTTGCCTCACCAAATAGTAACACATCATCCATGAAGAGTAAATGAGTGGAATGATGATTGCTCTTAACCTTTATCCCATTAACTTGCTATATCTTCTTTGCATGGTTTATCAGGGTAGGAATTTCGAATGGCGGACACTTGTCAAAATTGCCGATAACAATCAAAATCTGAAATGTTTTCTCTATTCTAAGCCAAATTTTGACGGTCTCCCTCAAATCTTAGCTGTATTTGATGGGTAAATTGGCCGGTGATGGGCATTTACCCGTCAAATTCCATCCCTGCTGTTTATCATTATGTTGAGTCCCTCAATTATCAAGAGGAAAAGTAAGGGTAATAAATGACATCTCTGTCGAAGTCTGCTTGAACTTTTATAAACCTATGGAAGGGACCCTACTAACCAAAATGATGAATCTAGCATATGCGATGCATGCCATAATCCACTCAGTAGTATCCAGCGGGAGACCCACCTATAACAAAATAAGTTGGGAAAAAAATAGTCCACCTGGTCATGGTCATAGTAATGAAAGAATAACATATAAGTTTACGCCAAAATTGATTTATTCAACAATAAAATTATACAAATAAAACATATTTAACAAGTGAATGTGTCACAAAGTGGCTAGTCAATACTAAAATAAAAATTGAGGAAATAAATAAGTTGTAGGTTGAATATAAAAATTGAAAAATCAAAGAGAAATGATAAAAACATAACAATTTTACAGAACATGTATTTGTCATCATTCAAATATTAAAATAACAAGAGCCACAAGGTGCTAATGTCATAATAGTTGCTAATAGCTATTACTATAAGACAAAAACTATAGAAATACGATATTTTTTCCACAAAATTGTAACAAACAAGAAAAACAAATGACACAAAATTTCATAGCCATTGAGCTCCAAGTTTTCTACTATCAATAAAATGATGAAACTTAAAAAAAAATCATAATTTGATATATAATATAAATGTTTTCTTCTTTTAAAAGCAACTTGTTACACCATACTCTTTGAAGACTTCCATAAATAAGACTTATATCCAATGTGTATCTAATTAAATCAAACTAATTTTCATACAAATAAATCTTCTTTTCTAAATAAGAAAATAAGATCTAGAATATTTAAGTACCCTCTAGCCATAAGAGTATCAAATTTGAAAAAACATGTCAACTAATAAAAAATAAAAAAATCTAAAAGATTTTGAAGAAAATAAATAACACCAACCTTAAATTATGTAATAATTTCTTATTTTGATTTGAGAAAATAAATCTTAACAACTTATTATTTCATTGAGAGAATAAATCTCAAATTCAAGATTACATATTAAATTAATGATACCAAATGATGGCTTATCACCGAATGAAAATACTATGAAGCAAGGGCATCCCAAATTGCTAATCTCTTTATTTACCAACTTATTATTATTCATATCACTTGATGCGTAAAAACTCTATTACTCATTAAGAGGAAGAGACAAAAGGCATATAAATTGTATACGTTTCTTTTGTATTTGCATTATTCATTGTGTATATAGTTTTTCCATTGTATTAAATGAATTCGTCTATTGACTTTGGTACTTAACTAATCATAATCACGCTTTATTTCCGGGATATTTATACCATGATATATTGGATTGAATCAAAGTTAAATTAACTTTATATTGTGTTAGTGTTTTAAATTTTTAATGTTGTTCATATGATATTTATAATAATAATTTAATTTTTAGGGGTGGCAGGTGCGGGGGGGATCTTACTGGATCCCGGAGGACAAACGAAAAAAACCTTTGCTTGGGGCTGGGCCATAAGACAAATAATGAAGCAGAATGGATGGCTCTCTTGCTGGGTATTGAACTCACAGACACAATAACTATCCCCAAGATTGCAGTCTTCGGAGACTCGAGACAAGTCATTTACAAAATGATCCATGGTTAACCCACAGGATCCATAAATTGCAGAAGGTTGTATGACAGAATCACTCCCCTTCTCTCTAGTCGAGTCGAGTTTTTTCACATCCTCCGAGCAAACAACACTCTCGCGCATGCTCTGGATAATCAAGGGGCGTGGCTTCCTCAAGGTCACATCAGCATAAATGACCTAGACATTGTCATCAAACCTATTCCCTAATGTCAAAATGCACACTCTAAAATTTATTTTACCTATCCTAAGTTTCATATCACCCCTTCGCTTGGATTATGGTCAAATGTTTGATTTTTGTTTTGGAAACACGTGGCTTCCCAGCTTCTCCACGCATCCTCCTGCCTTAACTCGCCATCCCCTTAGGCTTAATTACGGGCTCAGTCGAAACGCTTCTCGCCAACCTCAACAGTGTACCATGGCTTCATTTGGAAGCTTCATTTGCCCCTTCTCTCTCCTTGATAGTCACTTTGGTGTTAATCTTCATGCTGCCGCTTCAGAGGAAAACCCGCTAGTTGACAGGTCCAGTTTTGAGGAAGGTTCTCTCCCACAGCTTGGTTCTTCGCAGGTTTTTCCCTTGTAAGATTTTCCTCTGTTAAGGGGCTTAGTGAAAGAGAGATTAGCATTGGTGGCTTTCTTGAAATATTTATGTCCTTGTCGCTGCATCCCTGGCTCCTTTTGGCGTTCAGCTACAGGCTCTATGATGGATTTCCCCTTCGAGTGGCTTCTCCTTGAAGGTAATACTTTGACCCTTGGTTGTAACTGTACTAGCTGGGAGGAACATTCAATAGGAACTCTCTCTTGTCGAAACCCAAGGGATTCTAAAAACCTACAGCAAGAAATTTTCATTCTCAGTTCTGCTCTCTATAATTTGTCTTCTAGAAGTCGGTCTTGTAGTCTCTAAAGTGGACATGTTTTCATTTTGTCTAGCTTGGTTCTCAATCAGTGGTCAAGCCTAAGCCTTCACAACCATAGTCTTGGTCAAGATTTTCACCAAATTCAGGAAATGGAATGCGTAGGGGAAAATGAAGGTATGGCAGATTTGAAGGTGAATATTCGGCGTTTGTATGAAATGGTGGCCATATGGATTATGGACAATAGAGAGACTGCTAAAGAGGTAAAAAACCTTGTTGATGTAGTGGGCTAAAATTATTACCAGATTAGCAATCATGATGCTAGAATAGACAATAATGAAATGAATCTGAAGGAAATCATGGGAAAAGTCGACCGCATTCAGGAGGATCTGCAACGTTTGGTGCAGATGAATCAGGGAAGCCAAGTTCATGAGAACCCAGCAAGAGCAATCCAGAATATGGAAGAGAAATATGTCATTTAACCCGTGGGGCACCCAGGGAATCCTTAATGTGTCTCTTAACAGTCTATGTTTTTTTGTATCTTCCTTAATCAGCCGTTTGTTCGAGTTTATACATCGTCTATAATTAATCGAAATATAAGAACCTTCTGTGGCATACTAAGGTCTATCTTTTGGCCTAGTTTTGTTTCTTTTTTCTCCAATCTACAAGAATATTTCAGCAACAGTTTTTTTATGAATCGTTGTGCATAGCCTATTTAATACTTCTCTTCTTTTAGTTTCTGTTAAAAAAAAATAAAAATAATTTAATTTTTAAAATATGATCAAACTAAACATTAAATGACCATAACTAAAGTGTAAATTGGAGTATGGATTTTTTGTGATATAAAGAATCATCTTCAAATGCACACATTTATAAAAATAAACATAATAATTAAAAATATTTAGTAACATTGAATTATTCTCCTATAATATAGAGTAATGAGTGAAATTTGTGCACGCCCTTGAAGTGAGCAAAAACATAGAAATTTGAAAGATGTCACTTGGATTATTGCATTTACCATAATTGTTCACTTAGACTTATGAAGTTCCTCTCAGTGAGGAGATATGGTTTGAGGGGTATTGTCATGTCAACCATAGAAATTCTTCCCCTTTACTTATGACCAAGCTGTGGATGAAATGGGATGAGGAGGCAGGTGCATGTGGGATCATCTTCGATCCCAGAGGAAATATAGTTGCGACATACGCCTGGGGTCTTGGTCGCAGAACCAATAATGAAGCAGATTGGATCACGCTTCTCTTCGAGTTGTATCTCTTTAAGAAAAATAAGATCGCAAAATTTATAGTCAAGGGATATTCTAAACAAGTCATTCATAAAATGACCTCGGGATAAAATCAAGGCGCAGTCAAAATTAGAAGAATTTACGAGCGAGTGCAAATATGCAAATCACCTTTTATCACATCCTCGAAAGCAATAACTCTGAAGCAGATAACTTAGCAAACCAAGGAGCTAAGTTAACAGTTGGATTATCAATGGTTAAGGGCCAATTAAAAAATTTAACTTATGTCCCTTAGGAATTCATCCACTTGCCCAAGGATGGGCGTCCACCCTTCTCGACCCTCCAGCATCTAGAAGCTCTCACGTTTCCCAGCAACCAACTTTCCTCCATTCTGCATAAGTGGTTATGAAGCCCAAGTGTCAGGCTTAAATTCCAGGCCTGACATCCTACCCCTTGGAAGTTTTATTAGAGCCTCCACACGAGCCATGGAAGGCATCGGTTTGAAGACTTCTCCTGTTCAGTTAGCCTCGTATTGTGAGTTCATTGCAGCGTCCACTCTCAGACTTCCAGTGGATTTGACATAGGCGTCACCTCTCGGCGTTCTCAGCATATACAAAAGGGAAAGGTTTTCCAGCACTCAAGCGACACAACTTGTTGTCACAACACACAAAATTTTTTTTTTCTTCATGGGTTCCAATGGCAAACAATGACAGGGGCGTCACCTTGAACGACTTGCAGAAAATATTGTTGGACATTAAGCAGCATATGCATTGGGTTTATGATATTTATAACAAAGGGGTCACAGAAGGTAGTGCAACTGCAGAGGATGCGAAATAGATGACGAGACAAATGGGAAATCACAATTCCAGAATTGAAGACAACCACAGGGATTTACATGAGCTCATGGGGAATATTGATAACATTAAGGAAGATGTGAAAAATCTGGTTAATATGAACCAATGCGGTCATTGCCAAGACTCTCTTGCAAGATACCACCCAATGGAGGAGACATCAGTAGTGCAACCAGTCAAAGTTCCAAGTGAAAAGCAGTAGAAGTAACTAAATTTTGAATTGTTTTTTTATGTTTTATTGTATTTTTCTTTTAGGCACTTTCATCCGTATATACCCTACGAAGGGAGTTAGTTGTTTCTTTTGGTATAGAAGAAAGTTTTTGTTCATTGTATCTGGCATAGACAATCCAGGTCTTGTGTGGACAAACTATTTGAAATGCAGTCTCTGCTCCTTTTTTTTAAGCATGGATGTTAATAGCCTTTTTATATAAATATAATATATTCCAGGTTTCTGTTAAAAAATATTTTTGGTTGAAATGGGGTGTTTCCATGGGACCATGTTGTTAACCACTTGGTATTGTTGGGTGTTTTACATGAAAATAAACATTGGGCAAAACCCAAAGCCCTAATAAAGTAAAACATTATGTTGTTGGGTTAGCATGGTTGACTGATGTTGCTTTATAATGTCTAAGGATGAACATAACCCATCACCATCATCCACGGTCATTGAAGCACGCACTCCCTCTAATCCTAATTAATGATCGATTAATTAAAGAGCAGTAAGTATTATTGTTACCACTAGCAGGCTTGCATAATTGTCAATAATTAATAAGAATATTGGAACAAAAGCAAAAGAAAGATGAACCACTAATACATTTTGGCAGATTTTTCCATGAAATATTTCCACGTTTTGAACATTCATGGATTAATACTTCATTTTTTTTATCGTGGCATAAAAACTGTGGAAATATCGTCGCTTTTTAATTTTTGACGACCTTTTGTCTCTATATCGACAATATATGGCTATCTCTATTTTAACATTCTTATTTATTTAAATCTTATTTGAAAGGGGGTACAGTTGGGACCTCATCGTGGGAAATAAAATGAACTTATTTTGACTTACATATTGCCATTTGATGTACTTTCTATAGATTCGGTAGGATCACTTTGACTTGTCGAGCATACTACCTTTGGCGGAAGACTTCAAATGCAAGAAGCAAATATTCAAATTATTGGATTTATGGCAGAGCAGGGAAAGCTATATGACGACAGGAGATCTAATTTTTTATGGACACAGATCGAAGCAGGAAATTAAGAAAATGAGTCACTTGGATAGGAATTCCACAAAATATTTAGCATAATCTCATATATAATGATTGCACCTATGACAAACTAATACAATTAATCCTTTAAACTACTAGTAGAAATCACACCCGCCAAACCAATGCCATCTTTCAACGGCTCTTGGTTGTTTACGCACAGGTTAGTAAGCATGCATCCTTTTTTGGCCGTAAATAGTTTTTTATTTCCATTTCTTAGGAGGCTGACCTCATCGCCAATTTATTTTTGTCATCATTAACCAAAATTTATTTAATTTTCCACATCATCATCATTTTAATTTTATTTTTTATTCCAAGACTTTTCCTTCTCTGATGCTCGCATACCCTTCTTCAAATTCCCGTATGGGGGTTTTTGATGTTCCAATAAGTATGTCTGCACTGTCCATCTTCAAGGTGCCAGTAGGTGATGTATTCAGATGCCCGCAGCTAGGGTTTAAAGATGCCTGCAACTCTTCATTTGAGCCATCAAATATTCCCACAACTCCCACAAATGACTGCAACAATTCCTTCCTTATGCCCACAGCTCACATCAGGATGCCTATAGGTGGCCATAAGGGATGCCCACAGGTGGTGCTGAGAAGATGCTCGCAATAGGCAATATCTAATGCCCACAATAGTTTATATCATGCCCGCAATTGTCCTCATTTAGCATGCCTGCATGATCTTCTGGAGATGCCCGCAATATTTTCCTTGTCCACTATTTTATCATGCCCACAGCCAATTCTATCACCAAGTTTGCTCGTCTATTGTCATGTCACCATCTCCTTGTCATCTTTGCACCAACATATTTGTCTTGCCCACATTAAAGAAATTTTGGGGTCTAAAATGGGCCTCCTAAGGAAAATAATAAAATAATAGTTAAAAGAATAAAATAATAGTTAAAAGAATAAAATAATATTTATTAATTTTGGAGGAAGAAAGAAAAAAACTACTTTTTGTGTTCGTATTTTCGACATATCTCCCTGTGTTTTTACTCAAATTTCAATCGGGAGAGCTCGTTGGATGTGGAATTTGATTATGCATCCAACGAGTACCCACACTGCATACTTTTGACGGACCCTACTACCCCAAAAACAAGAAATACCTTAAAAATGTGATGATGATGTCATCATCACATTTTTTTCAGGTATTTCTTGTTCTTTGGGTAGCGAAAACAAGAAATACCTGAAAAAAATGTGATGATGACATCATCATCACATTTTTCAGGTATTTCTTGTTTTTGGGGTAGTAGGGTCCATCAAAAGTATGCAGTGTGGGTACTCATTGGGTGCATAATCAAATTCCGCATCCAACGAGCTCTCCCGATCGAAATTTGAGTAAAAACACAGGGATATATGTCGAAAATACGAACAAAAAAAGTAGTTTTTTATGACAAATATGTCAATTCAACCATTATGGTTGACTCGTTTTATTGAAATTCTATTGGTTCTTGAATTCCAACTCACAAGAAATTATTTTGGCACGTTTTCTTATAAGGCCCATTTTAGACCCCAAATTTCCTCTAATGAATCATCTTCAAATGGCCACAGAATGTGTCATTTGACTCTCTAGATGTTCCATGCTTGTCATGCTTTCTTGTCAATGTCATTATGCATGTCCTTAGTCATCTTTGTCCTTCATGTCTTGTTCCAATTACACCTTTCCATGTCATCATGCTTAGACACCTCTTCGAATACTGTTTGTTATTTATTGTTTTAATGAAATAATCAATTAAAACTTCTTCTAAACATTGCATCTCTCCAATAGTAAGATGTGTCTCTTCAAAACTCTGTCTTAATTCTTTTTATTAAATTTCTGTTTATTTTTTTAAATACACTCATGTAGCTTCTTATTTAATAAACTCTATTTATTATTTTTCACTAACTTTGTAGGTCCATCTTTTGCATATATGACCATCATAATGAAAATTGAAAGTATGGCTGGATAGCCACCTCAACAAGGATAAAATCCATGTCACATTTTGAAATTTTTGATACACACATTATTTGGAGATCATTTGAAAATAGGCTTCCAAACTGTTTAATTTAGCACTTGGACAAAATTGTTTTTAACTTGTAAAACAATTTTTCTTCTACTTTGGTAGATTGATTTCTCCATCATGTGATCACCATAAGGAAACCCACAAGCATGGATAGATATCCATTTCAACAATGAACAATACCATATCACAAGATAAATCTGTTGACACACACACAACCTTTGGAAAGCATTTCAAAATAGCTTCGGAACCTCTTTTGAACATCAAAACATATTTCTTCCCATTTTGGCAGACTCCTATTTCACACGTGTGAACACTCTATGGAGACCTGAAGTCAGGAGCAGATGGAAAACTTACCAAAGAATGGATCCATGACATTTGATAAATTTACTTGCACAAAAACAGCCCTTAGCGGACATTTCCAACTGACCTCTCAAACTCCCGTTTTTAACACTTGGTCAATTTTCTTTTGTTTTCACTATGCAAAATATTATTTTTCCTATTTTTGGCAGATTGATATTTTGCATATGATACCATCATAAGAGAACGTGAAGGTATGAATGGATAGTCAGTTCACCAAGGAACATGACTATGCTACCTGATGAATTTTATCATCAAAATAACCCCTCCTTGCGGACATTTCAAAATTCCTTTTCAATTTCCTGAATCTAACACAACCAATTTTCTTGTGTTCTTAAAATGCAAAATAATATTTTTATTACTATTGGTAGATTTATATCTTTGTCATACAACACTCCACAGGATAACTGAGAACATGGTTAGATGCACCCATCAACAAGCTATAGCCTAACACTTTCATATTATTTTTCTCATCATCCTATGAGATAGGGTGAGCATTTCCCTGACGCCACTGAGGAAGTTTTGCTAGTACTGGAATAGTGCAAAACAACCTGAAACTCTATTTTGGCATACCATTTTCTTCGTCATCAAACATATTATTTGAGAACTAAGACCATGGTGAGATAGCCTCTTCAACAAGCTGTAGGATGATAGCTTTAGATAACTTTTATCATACACCTATAAGGTATGACAGGCATTTTCCCAAGGCCACATGAGCCAGTTTTTCCAACACTTGGACAATTTTCTTAGTCTGGTCCAATCTGCCTAAAACATTGTTTTGGCAGGCTCATAAATTCTTCCTCATCTACTTCCAAGACAATCTGAAGACATGATCAGGTAGGCCAAATATCAATCTACAAGACCCCCATATGGTGTAGGCATTTTCTTCAACATAAAATTTGTGGTGGGAATTTTCTTAAGGCTACCTGAGCCAGTTTTCCAACACAATCATTTTTAGGACTTTCTCCAAAATATATTCTGAAACATCATTTTGGCAGATTCAACTTTTTCTTTAGACATGCTTAAGGAGAAATAATAGCCACCTCAACAAGGATTAGATCCATGTCTCCTTTTGAAAATTTTGATACACACGCATTATCTGGAGATCATTTGAAAATAGGCTTCCAAACTGTTTAATTTAACATTTAGACAAAATTGTTTTTAACTTGTAAAAACAATTTTTCTTCTACTTTGGCAGATTGATTTCTCCTTCATGTGATCACCATAAGGAAACCTACAAGCATGGCTAGATATCCATTTCACCAATGAACAAGACCATATCACAAGATAAATCTGTTGACACACACACACAACCTTTGGAAAGCATTTCAAAATAGCTTCTCAATCTCTTTTGAACATCAAAACATATTTATTCCCATTTTGGCAGACTCCTATTTCACATGTGTGAACACTCTATGGAGACCTGAAGTCAGGAGCAGATGGACAACTTACCAAAGAATGGATCCATGACATTTGATAAATTTACTATGCACAAAGACAACCCTTGGCGGGCATTTCCAAGTGACCTCTCAAATTCCTGTTTTTAACACTCGGTCAATTTTCTTTTGTTCTCACTATGCAAAATATTATTTTTCCTATTTTTGGCATATTGGTATTTTGGATATGAGATCATCATAGGACAACCTGAAGGTATGGCTAGATAGTCAGTTCACAGAGGAACATGACTATGCTACCTGATGAATTTTATCATCAAAATAACCCCTCCTTGCAGGAATTTCAAAATGCCTTTTCGATTTCCTAAATCTAACACTTAACCAATTTTCTTCATGTGTTCTTAAAATGCAAAATAATATTTTTCTTACTTTTGGTAGAAATATATCTTTGTCATAAAACACTCCACAGGATAACTGAGACCATGGTTAGATGCACCCATCAACAAGCTATAAACACTTTCATATTATTTTTCTCATCATCCTATGAGATAGGGCAGGCATTCCCTGAGGCCACTAAGGCAGTTTTGCCAGTACTGGAATAGTGCAAAACAGCCTGAAACTCTGTTTTGGAAGACCATTATCTTTGTCATCAAACATCTTCTTTGAGAACTGAGGCCATGGTGAGATAGCCTCTTCAACAAGATGTAGGATTATAGCTTCAGATCATTTTTATCATACACCTATAAGGTACGACGGCCATTTTCCCAAGGCCACATGAGCCAGTTTTTCAGACACTTGGACAATTTTCTTAGTCTAGTCCAATCTGCCTAAAATACTGTTTTGGGAGGTTCATAACTTCTTACTTAGCTACTTACAAGACAGTCTGAAGACATGGTCAGGTAGGAAAAATATCAATCTACAGATCCCCATATGGTGCGGGCATTTTCTTCAACACACAATTTGTGGCGGCCATTTTCTTAAGTCTACCCAAGACAGTTTTCCAACACTTAAGTCATTTTCAGGACTTTCTCCAAAATATATTCTAAAACCTCATTTTGCCAGATTCAACTTTTTCTTTAGACATGCTTAAGGAGAAATAATACCATGGTTAGGTAGACAAACTAACACACTACAAGACCCCCATGTGCTGCAGGCATTTACTCTAACCCATAATTTAGGGCAAGTATCTTTCTGAGGCTACTTAGCCATTTTTGCTTGATTTGGAACAAACCCCTGTTTTGGTAGATCCATAAATTTTCCCTCAATACTTTCAGGACAAACTGAAGACATGGTCAGGTAGGAAAAACAAAAATCTATAGGACCCCCATGTGGTGCAGGCATTTATATTCTCCTA
>LPNX010369597.1:131840-144340 GCA_001517045.1 Pseudotsuga menziesii | reverse complement strand
AAGCACGAGCTGTCAAGGTGAACGTGGGAAATTAAATGTGAGAAATAAAACCAACAATTATCGAGGAAAAGGAAGAAGGGAGTAAGGTATTTTAATGTTGCCATGCATGTGTTTTCTTATTGTCATTTCACCTTTGGGGGGTAATTAACCACTATGAGCTATATGATTGCAGGGTATGCTCTGAATGGGAAATATGAAGAGGCTCTCAAGATGCGTTGGCAAGCGTTGATGATGGGGATGAGGCTGAATGATTTTACTTTCTCGGCGGTGCTTATGATTTGTGCAAACATCACGGATTATGATCAGGGTAAGCAAGTTCATATCCTCACCCTAAAATATGGATTTGATTCATATAATTTTGTGGGTATTTATCTAGTTGGCATGTCTGCAAAATGTGGCTTTGTTTCTAGTTTTGTTCACTCCTTTTGGGCATCATGTCAAAATTCCCATGAATTGACAGTTCAAATCTAGACTATGAATGTTTTTAATAGGATATGTAAGTAGCTATTGTGTTAATTATAATACAATAACCGGTGCTATGTGGACTCAAAAACCCAATTCTCTTAGGTGACAAGATAACTCCATGCCATGTTTTTTCTTTAAAGGGCCACCAGGTATTCTATTTGAGAGGAATCTATGTTAGTTACTGTTTCAGTAACCATTTCAAAAATAATGCTGTAACAACCCTATATCAACACACTTCCACCTGCTACCTACAGTCTGCAATAAACTGCAAACTGTCAAACTTTCATAGCCCTCTCTACCTGCAACCACAGTAAACACCGAACTGAATCAAAGGTTAACTATTAGTTGGATGGTGATATTGTTTAAGAGAGGTAAATAAAGTCTGAAAATTTAAATTATTTGCATAGCTACAAGTCTAGAACATACATTTGGTGGGTGTCCTATATTGCTAAGAATAGTGTTCAAGGTTTGGAGTGGTGTGGTTTACATTGAATGCAAAACTAAAGCTCTTATACACCTTACATTGGTAACCTTCATTGCTGTTATAAAATTGTCATAATTAGAACTGTCATACTGTATTATTGCTGCTATATTTATATGAGTCCTCATACTTGAATGGAAGGTTATTGGTTGGATAAATACTGCAATTGAATTGTATATGGTTACACGGCTAATGATATCTTGTATGTTAAAGTGCTACTGGATGACCTCGCTACTAATTCAATATACCTTGAATTGAATACATTGACTTGATATCATTTACATTTGCATCTATAAGCACTAAATCAACTTAGTATGTCTTCTTCTACTGCTATAAAATTGTCATAATTAGAACTGACATACTGTATTATTGTTGCTATATTTATTTGAGTCCTCATACTTGAATGGAAGGTTATTGGTTGGTTAAATACTGCAATTGAATTGTATATAGTTACACGGCTAATGATCTCTTGTATGCTAAAGTGCTACTGGATGACCTTGCTACTAATTCCATATATCTTGAATTGAATACATTGACTTGATATCATTTACATTTGCATCTATAAGCACTAAATCAACTTAGTATGTCTTCTTATTTATGGTTTGAATTTAACTCCAAGCTTACACGAATTGTGGGTGCGATCGGAAGTGGCCAAAGAATCCGATATAGATTCGACACTCATCCCAAAATCAGGAATCGGGGATTCGGAACCCTAACCCTAATTAAACTTAATTATCATATGTAAAAAAAATTTATATTAGTCAAAATGAGGTAGAAAAATTTGATGAAGAATCCGAGAATCTGATTCAAGTGCGGTTAGGCCTAGGGACGAATTCGGTAACTATGTTTAACTCTGCAGTTTCAAATTATAAGTGTAGGAAAGCATTGCGATAGAAGAACACAATATTCCCTCTACGGTTTACCGTTTCTTGTGTCCAAGATGGCAGAATCTTCTACCAGGAGGAAAAGAAGCAGCAATGAGGGCTACCTTGGAGTGCTTCCTAAGAAGAAACCCAAGCTTGAACCTGAGGAGAACAAATTCATGTTAAGGGTTTTGCTTCTTATTGGTTGGAATTTAACTCCAAGGTTACATGAACCGTGGGTGCGATCGGAATTGGCCAAAGAATCTGATACGGATTCAACACTCATCCCAAAATCAGGAATCGAGGATTTAGAACCCTAACCCTAATTAACCTTAATTATCCTATGTAAACAACTTTATATTAGTCAAAACGAGGTGAAAGAATCTGATGAAGAATTCGAGAATCCGATTCGGGTGCGGTTAGGCCTAAGGCCGAATTCGGTAACTATGTTTAACTCTACAGTTGGAGGATGTCGTTGAAAAGATGTCGGTCGCTGATTTTGTAAGGACTGTTAGGAGAAAAGACGAGAAATAAATAATAGAAAAGGGGTTAAGAAAGATCCACTCGGGTCCCCAAGTCTATGTGGAAGATGCAACAAGAGAACGAATAAAGATGGAAACATCACCACTTGTGTATAGGTCTAGGAATGGATTATTTATTTAATTTATAAATTTAATTTCCAGCCAACACAATGGTTTTCCATTTATTAGGAAAACTCTTTGCAAGCGATATGGGCCAATGGACTTGGCAAAAGGTGATTGATAAGGTAAGGGTTCTTGCATTTCCTACATTCTCCCTAGGCATTAATATTTTATATGACTTTCTTGTACCTGTTGTATAATATAACTTTTCTAATTTCATTTCTAGCCTCTTCATCTTGCTTCCTATCCAATGTTTGTATAGAAACATAACAATATCAGACTTAATTGTCTTTGTTGTGTTCTTGTTGTATCACTCCCTGCTTTTAGCACTCTTATGTTCTCT
Organism: Pseudotsuga menziesii; assembly: GCA_001517045.1. Taxonomy (NCBI): domain Eukaryota; kingdom Viridiplantae; phylum Streptophyta; class Pinopsida; order Pinales; family Pinaceae; genus Pseudotsuga; species Pseudotsuga menziesii. The sequence goes on along the minus strand of LPNX010369597.1, from coordinate 141,547 downwards.
CTGTGCATTGCCCACCCCTGTTTTTTAACCACTTTCCCTCTATCAGAACTGTTTGTTTTTAGCTTTTGGATCCATTTTTCATCGCTTCTTTAAATTACTATTCAAAATTGTGTTTTATTTTTCATTTTCTACCAAAAGCTTGGAATTTTTTGTTCTCGTTTATTTTCTGCCAAACCAAAATATTGCACGAGAAGCATTTTTTGGGTGGAAATGGAGGTTCTTTTCCCGTCGTCCAAGATTCTTCCAACCTTCTCATGGGGAAGAGGAGTCTCAAGATTTAAAACCTAGTAAGACCAATTATCCTTTATCCTCCATCTCTGAAGCTACAAATATCTAATTTCTAGCTTAGGATTTTCCTATTGAAGATTTCTGAAGTGGATCTAGTTATTAAGGAGCAGATTGGGTTTGAAACATTCAACCCTATCTACTCTTTAATCACTAAAGCCTCCATGAGTTCCTCAATTGACCCCATCTTCCTAACTTGGATTTCTTAGACACTAATCACAGCTTTTATGCCATTTTAAATCTTAATTCATCTTTCATTTTCTGTTTTATAATATCTGAAAATTTCTGTCATTTACATGTATTAAACTCATCCCTAAAACATCAAATCGCATGGTAGGTTTGCCCCAGTTTGTGGCTGGGAATTACCTTCTGGAAATCTACTCTATAGCACTGATTAAATCTGGTCTAAAACATAATTAAAAGGTTGATTTGCAGGGTTGAAAACTTCAGATTAATAAGTGAAATTCCTAGATCTTCCCTAGTTTTAGCCTCATGTGTACCTTATTTCAATTCTAACTAAAGGTTAAAAAATTCTGCTGTCACAAATCTTGGTTGTTGGTTGGGAAAGACATGCCATTTGCAAGTTTGTAGCAGCATTTAATTTATTAATTAAGATCTCAAATTTGAGGATATTTTCACATATATACTAATGAATTATCAAACCCTGATTCTTCACTACTAAAATACCTTGTAGCATCAACTAGTCTATTGATCTTATCAATCCATTTAACATTTTCTTCTGGAACTAGATCTTGTAATTGCAAATAATGCATCTCAATAGAAGCTAGAGCCTAGAACCTACTGCCTTAATAGGAAAGAAATGGTTTTAACACTTTCCATTGCAGATAGCATTGTAATACATGCAACATCTATGATATAGCCCACTTGAATTGTGGTAGAGAGACTTATTGTAATTTTCAGTTTCTATTATTTTATGCTTGGTTTTTCTTTATGTCATTGTTCTTTTCTATCACCTTTCTATTTTCCTGATAAAAACTTTGGAAGTTCATAGGATGCACATTGGACCCAGATGAAACCATACAATTTACATATGCACAGAGGTTGTGAATAAGACCATTCTGTAAGGACTCTATTTGGCTGTGATGAATACATATGGAAATATTGCAAGTAATTGGAAATCGACATGGAAATGTGTACATCAGACCAATATACAATAGATGCTATGTTTTGAATAAGTGCTTACAAAATTTAATCTAGGCATATAATCATGCCACTAGAAATAATTGAATGGGATAAGTTATCCAAGGTATTGATTTATCGACTGCTGATTCTTGAAGTGTATCTGCAGATTCGCTTGTCCATAGACACAAAAACTCCATGAGACTGCACATCAATCACAAGCACTTATTGAAGATCCAAAACCATGGAAAGGAATGTGCCTTTCCACGGTGTTATCCCTAAAGTTGGACCTAGACTACGGGATCCAAGCTTAAGGAGATCTTAGTTTGAAAAATGTTCAAATCTAGTGAAATTAAAAATAAAGATAGAAGCTGGTATTAAACCAGGGCAAAAAGATACTTACAGACACTAGGCTACTGTCTCTTGTTTGTACAGTTTGATACAGTTTAGAACTATTGAAATCAAAACATTCACACACAATTTACAATGAACAAATCTGGTATATAACAGATGGGTAAATACAGGTATGTATAAGATAATCGGAGTTTTTAAGCAGTGGTTGGTATGAATTAGAGCTACAGGGAAATGAAACAATTCTGTATAACATAAAAGCAATGACAATGTTCAACATCAAGGTTTTATGATCCTGAATATGAAGTGAAACTATTACTGTTTGTATAAAGGAAAGATAACTGTCAACTTATAACAAGAATCATGCATTGGAATGTGAGTGACCAAGTACACAAAATATTTATCAAAGAGACAGTTCATAGAGTACAGCAACAAATCAACATCAAATTCATTCAAAAACTAAAACCTGTAATTTGAAGTTGCAAGGATTTCATGAAATACAGAGGTATTTACAAGTGCTCCAACATATCTCCCAAAACAGCCAACCTCTTCTCACTAGTGCGAGAGCTGTTTTTGTATCAAAAAAGATTCTATCTAAAACTAACAATAGATCCTATAAGTTTGGATTGACCTCCTTCAAAAGTGGGAATAATCCCTTACAAAATGCTTTTACACTACATGTGTCCTACAGATGTCACACATCATTTTACAAGTTCAAAATAAAACAACTTTCAAATATCTACAAGCTTCTAGAAGCTTCCGCTAAAGTGGCCAAGTCATTGAGCACCTGGGAGCGCCTTTGAAGTCTTGCCAATTCCATGTCTTTGTCCATTTCCTTTTCCTGGGCTTTGAAATGCTCAAGCTGCTACTGCATAGCTCGTTTCTCTTTAAGGATATTTCTGGAAACAATCAACAGTTTTTGAAACTCTGCCTCCTTTTCTTCCATATCCTCCCTTAAACTTTTGTTTGCTACTAGTAGCTTTTCATTGATCTCCTGCAAGTATCTGGTTTGTTCCTTGTATGTTTGAAGGGACCTTTGGCATTGACCAGGTTATGGAATCACATCTATATCTTCCTCTCTCATACCATCTTTGTCTTCTGGCAGATTTCTTAGTTTTGAACCCTCAGCAAGCTTATTTGGTTCCTCTGTACAGAATATTTGTGGTATGGCACCTGCCACTCCTTGTATGTCAATGAATTCCTCCATGTTCTTAGAATATTTATCTTCTGTTGTGTTTATGATTCCTTCACTGGCTGCGTCTTCAATAATCACAACCTCTCTAGCACCTTCCTGTGCTATTCTTTCTTCTTTCTGCAGTTTATCCCTCATTCTAGTCCTTGGTTTATCTTCATTAAATAGCTGTTTGCAAATTGTCTTTTTAGATGCAATACTTTTCAATATATCACTGAGCTTTTCTGTTCCTTCCTGTATGCAGGGTGTTTCAGGATCAACACTGTTCTGTACAGCCTTATTAACAGCATTTATTTCTTCATTTTTATCCTTCTGATTTGCATCTGCAGGGTTTTCTATTTGTTGGCTGGCTTCATCCATCATTTTCTTACCCTTTTCTTTAGGGTTCTCACTGAAACCTAGCTCTGCCAATAAAGAATTCCATGACCTTCCTTCCTTTTCCAACTGGGTTAAAACCAACAGTTTAATTAATCCTTGATGATAGATTGATCTGGCCGTATGCAATGGGTGTTTTTGTACCTTAGAAATCATCTTTTGAAGGCTCTTAAGAAGGTAAAAAGGGAGATTTAGCTGTATAACACCATGAATGTGCAGTAAAAGCTTCAAATGACATTTTAAAACTCGATCATACCTTCCATCGCAGGTAATGTAGTTCTGGACCACTTCTAATGGTACTCTCCATGCTGGCTTTATCCTATTGACATGCACACCATTCTTCCAATCAAGTTTTTCATTACCAAGAACCAAAAACTCACTGAAGTCTTCTTTGAATTCCTTTTGCTTGAACCAGCTCTCACCTTCTGCTGGAACATTGATAGCTTCAGCAATAAAATGTTCATTAACCCTCACAGTTAAACTCTGCAACTGGACTCTATCATCATCATGATTCTGAATGAAGGCCATTGTTAACTGAGAATGATATCCCTGTAGCTTGTCACAGAAACTAAACCAACCTGATCTTTGTATCAACTTAGCAGATTGTGGAAATTGTTTAATCCACTCTGTGTTGCTGGGTTCCAGTCTGCATATAAAACCTCCAGGCCTTTTCTTTGCAACCAGCTCCGGCTCCTCCTCTTCAATTTCCATTGGCATCTTGAAACCCTAGAATGATTTCAGCTTAACCTGTGTAGAATAATGGGATTTTATGTTTCAACAAACAGAGGCAGTTTGATGCATACGGCTCTGTGCTAACACCTGGAATGTGCATACAGCTCTTCTTGTGCTGGAGGTAAAACTTTATAAACTAACAGAGTGACAACTCTGATAAAATTTTGAATCAGACTAATGATAAGTCTTACACTTGCAAACCCTATGAAACCTTGAACGGAATATTATCAAGAAACAGAGTATTTCATATACGGCTGAATGCTGAAGCAATACAATGTTGAAACTGAAAATGCAGGTAAAAAAAATATATACCATACATATAACCCTGCAATTTACACGCTCTAGGGTTTGGCAAAGTGAGCCTGATTCTCTGAATATTCACATAATACTGCTCTTACCAAGGAAACTCTATCAATTAAAAAGAAAGGCCCTCAAAATGTATATCATGCACAGGAGATTTTATAGTGCTGTAGAATCTTCATGCTGTAAATCGAAACCAGCACTGCTGCAAATGCAAATAAACAAATGGATATACTCCAAATCTTAACCCTGCAAACCCTAGGTTTCAAGCATAAACCCAGATTTCCTGAACATGATATAATACAGCTCGTGAAGATGAACAGTGAATGAAACCAGCGCTCACATACTCCTTTTCAGCAGACAAATGAAACACGAATTGGGGAAAAATGAGTATTAAGCTGTTTCTGCCACGATAACCAGCAGCATTCATTGCCTGAACGGTTCCATTTGTGAAAAGACACCACCTGTGTCCCTTTATTATTGCTACCGTATTGACTCATCATTTTATGGTAAACAACATAAAGACATAAAAAATGCCGAATGTTCATGCTTAAAACATATATTCGATACTATGAGAAAGGTTTATATCAGTCAGAAATTTCATAACATAAATCATAAACCTTTGGAAAACACACCATATGTATATTATACCATCAAAATTCAATATGCTGCGCGCTCTCCAGATGCTGCCAGTTTGGGAATATGCTGCCAGTTTGTAAAAATATGCCATGTAATACATAATCCTTTGCACATACATAGGTTTTTAGTTACTGAATAGAACTCTTAATGATTTAAGGTACCTAAGGGAAACGTAAGGGCTACCAATCAATCATAAATAAATAAAAACAAAATGAAATTTAAAACAAGAAAAACCAATGCAAATCCAAAATTTGAAAAGACATACTAGGAACAACCCTAGAGATAACACACGGTTTATATATTGTTTTAAAACCTCCAGGTTTCGTCGTAATATCGACGAACTTTATTCGCGGGTATTACAAAACCGTCGAAACCCCGAGTGGCTTTCCATGAATACCGTCGCTATAGAGACGCAGTTTCGTGGAAAAATTACCGTTCAATTTGCAGATTTCATCAATAGAGATTGGTTTTCCACGGTTTTGCATGGAATAAATTTCTGTTCAAATTCCAGACTTCGTCGAAAGTGTTCCATGATTTTTCGTGGAAACAAAATTTTTCTTAGCAGTTTTTGGCCATTTTTTCCTCGTTATATGGACGACAAGTTTTTCGATATAGCGACGAAACGTAGAAAATGAATTAAAAAAAATCAATTTCAATGCCACCATATAGAAGACACGTGGCAGCCAGTTTTCATCTCTATATCAACGGCTTATAAAGCTCGTCGTTATAGAGACGAAATAAGTGCCACGAAACATCGCGACCGTTATTGTCGCAATTGAGACGACGAAACGTGGAAATACCAACAAAAAACTGCCGCAAATTTGATAATATGTATTATTGAATGATAAACATAACACATACAACCACTCCAAGACTGTGCAGCCATAGCCAATGCTCTTCTTCTCACTATAATTATAAATGTGAGTTTTTTTAAGGTATTTCATTCATGGGCGAGGCAGTGTAATGATGAATTGATGACACGTCCTTAGATATATCGTCTATCACAGAGAGACCAATAGACATACAAAGAAAGGAAGCTCAAATATGCTCACACTTATCCATTTGTTATATTTAGACTATGGATGGAATACTTTTGCATCACAGATTTGTAGTATATTAATTAATTGAATGATTTAAGGAGGCATGATAATCTCCTAGAGTTGTTCATATGTGACTAAGAAGCTGAAGCGGGAGGCTAGAGGTGGAGCGATTGAATCACAACAGGTTCAATACCATCAAGTTTGTTTCTCTATCCCAGAGAGTTAAGAAAAATGGTTTTTCCACATCCATAGTTTTTAATCCTCATCTACCATAGAGGCCTAACACCAAAGCGTACACTCTTCATTCAACAATCAATTATCTACGGAGCTAGTGGTCCAATCAATCTAAAAACTAGGATTTTAAATTATGCTTCTCCTCGCAGAAGTTGGAGCTTTCTCCCTCACCTTGATCATATGTAATCACTGGAGCCAAAAAAGAGAAGAGGTGGGGACCTAAATAGTTGTAAAACACTAATAGGAATCGAAGGGAGGCACTTTGAGCCAAAAATTGCAGATATTCATTCTATAGGTCAGAACCTAGTTACTAAAAACGAGAAACACAAAACGAAATGAGAAACGATGTTTCAAGGTTTCACGTGTATAAGGGCGAGGAGAGAGAAAGAACAAGAACATTTAATGTAAAGAGGAGAAGAGACATCAGATAGTCAGATATAGTGAAATGCAATTGAGGTTATCAACAGTCTTGATTAGTGGGTAAAATAGGATTTCCTATTAGTTGGTAACACATGTTAGTTTGTATGCTTAGAGGTATTTAATACAATGGAAACTCCAATCAAGTCTCTAAGTCATGTTTATGAAGGTCTAAATAAATGATAATTTGAAAATTCCTTCGATCTAAAACCAAAAATTATTCCCACCCAAAACAAAAAAATTATAGAATTCCCACTACTTTATACAAAGAATACCACAAACTAGGAGCTTATGAATCCACTTTAGAATGTCCAGATTTGATATATAGATAAAAGTAGTCAACATTTTCAGAAAGATTAAAATATACAAATATTTTAAAACAAAATGGGGAACAAGTTTCTCAAATGTCAGTGTAACAAAACAAATTAGCATAAAATTATGAAATTTAATTGCAATTTGTGTTGGGGTTATGGAAGAAATCTAGGATTGAAGTGAATTTACTGCATGATTTAATTTCCAATTATTGAAATGAATTTACTGTATAATTTAATTTCCAATGCTTAAAGATGCCAAAAAATTGGTTAAATGAAATTGTACCTATTTTATTGTCATTAGAATAATACTAATCACTTTGAAAACTCGTTTCTTCCAAATTCCATGACCAATTGATATATTTCCCTCAACCATGTTGAGCTGCAACCAAGACTTCAAAAATAAAATCGATGGCAAAAACATCCATCTTCCTGCAACCTATAAACATAAACATTATTTATAAAGTGAAACCAACTTCACCAATAGTCTATGTCTTGTTATCTCCATGTTACTGGCCAAACACCTTCCCAAGATGGACAAAGCCCTTTCTTTGTCCATTTCAAAACCATAAACCAGTTGATAAAATCAAAATCAAAATCAAAGCATGAAGGTTAATATAAATAAAATTATTTCATTTCAAAATTGTAAACCACTTGATTAAAATCAAAGTGGGAAGGTTAATCAGAGGAAAATTATTTGGACACTTTACATAGATTGGATCCTTACCCATACCTTGACTACTGTATCTCTATAAAGCTGGCAGAAGATTGGGGAAATGGGGATACAGTAGCATAACATTAATTGAATCCTTAGGTGCAGTGAACACGAAGGGAAATGAGTCAAACAAAGTAGAAATTGAAAACTGCGGGCGCATGGAAATTCATAAATGAGAAAAATAGAAAGCAAAAGTGACAAAAATAGAAATCCAAGGCAGTCATGTAGGGTCAACCTTAGGCACAGTGAAATATGACAATCACTACTCTGGTACACGCTGACACATTTGTATAACTGTAACATGTTATGCCGTTTTCTCATCCTCCAATGTTCGGTAGCATAAATCGAGGTCAAATGTCAACAAATGCAGACCAATCAAAATTCAAATAAATGGTTTTTTAAAAACTACATTTAATATAAAAAATTCGCAACTTTTCAAAACATTAGAAAACATAAAAAAAATTAATCCATATGCATCAAATATAATATAGTTTACCAATTTATATATGTCACCGCCTGTGACAAAAATATATAAAATTTATCACATCAAAATTAAAACATCATATAGGAAGTAACACCAATTTTTTTGGTTGTCTTTTCATATACCAAATCAACAATGTCATGTAAAAATTGTTACATAGCACTCTTAGAAATTCCATATTAAATATTTTAATTTTTTTTTGTGATTTAAAAATTAAGACAATATGAGAAATCACATTTATATATCATCAACAACCTCTTTAACCAATCAAAAAATAAAATAATGACATTTAATGAAATTTAAATTTAATTTTCTAAAAGTCAATTTTATAAATATTAAAAAAAATTATAAAAAGTTCTAAACATGAAATTGAAATAATGTTGAGTTGTGAAGAAATAATAGATCAATGCTATGGGCAATGATGCTAAGAAGAAGCACAGGAAATAGATCTTGCTACTAAGAAGTCTCACAAGCATACACAGGAAAAATAGAGAGAAGAAAAGAGACTGTATCACATGAATGAAGAGAGGAATATTGGTGTGTATCCTTCCATTGAATAATGATGAATAATAGTGTACATAAATAGTACATCCCTCATAGGAAAATCGAGTTGTATGGAGACAACTCATAAATCTGAAAAAGGCCGACGTACCAAAATATAACAAACCCCAATACGTGGCTAAAGCACTTCCCAAATATACCAAGGACCTTACGAGTTGGCAAAAGCATGAGTGAGTTGTCAAGGAGATGAAAAAAACATGCTAATCCTAGAAAATGGAGAAAAAGTCATGAAGGATGGGTTGGCAACAAAAGCATCAAGTTTCCTAGTTTGACTAGCTTTATCTTATCCATAGAAAAACATGAAAAGCATCATAAAGCAGAATCTCTTATAAAGTGTTGTATACTAATTTTGGATGGTCAAAAGGTGGTCAAGATCAACCCAGAGTTAGAAATAAATCATTCCTAGGATATAGATGACATGTATTGACTTTAAGGTGCAAGTGGATGCCAACTAATTAAGTTAATGGGTGAATAATTAACCAAATAGTGATTAATTATTTTATCCCAAGTTATGAGTGGGTTTAATATATTCCAACAAGTTGAAGCACATTGATTTGTAAATTCAGATTATAATTGATGTTTTGACATTAACTAAATTTAATACCATATACAATAGAATATGATTAAATTTATGTTAACTACTATGTAATTTTATTTCTTTTAAAACAATTTTAAGACTAGAAAAGGGTCAAATTTTGATTTGAAAATAAATTTTAATAGTTGAAAAAAATATCCTAAACTTAAGATGGGTAAGATTTGAAAAAAATAAAAAAAACTATATAATAATTAAAGTATCTTTACAAGTTCTAAGTCACTCTTTTAGTGTACATCCTTAACTAAAATTAGCGGACCTTGGTGAAGGAAAAATGCGTCCTTATAAAGCTTATCTACTTCTCATTTAATTATTGAGATTATGTTGAAAAGACACATGTAC
>LPNX010369597.1:105870-131788 GCA_001517045.1 Pseudotsuga menziesii | reverse complement strand
TATATATGTTTCTTATCTTGATGATTGGCTTCATAATGTAAGAACTAGCATTTGTATTTGGAGGTGCAAAGGAATGTTAAGAAGGTAAAAATATTGAAAGTGAAAACGCCTTTTCTGCAACAAACTCTCCGCAACATAGCTTTTTATATTCATATTTCTGAACTCACCTTTCTGCAATTTGTGGGAACTAAATTCTTTTGTAATTGTGGGTTGCGGATTGCGGATGTGTACTTTGAATTTTCTCGAAAATCTCTTTCGCAATTATCTTTCTGCAATGACCTTTTTGTAATCGGCAACTCCTTCCTTCCGCAATTGCGGATTGCGGATTGCGGGTATGCATTTCGACTTTTCTCGAAAATTGCTTCTGCAATTATCTTTCTGCATTTACCTTTCTGTATTTACCTTTCCACAATCACCTTTCCGCAATTAATTTTCGCAAATACCTTTCCACAATTACTTTTTCGCAATTACCTTTCCACAATTACTTTTCCGCAATTACCTTTCCACAATTTCGGATTGTGGGTATGCACTTCTATTTTTCTCAAAACTACTTTCGCAAAACCTCTTCCGCAATTTGCGGATTGTTGATGTGCCATCCAAGTTTTCCAAAATGTTCTTCCGCAATTCGTCTTTCGCAACTCCTGTGAGTCATCGATCTCGTGCGGCTTTGATTTCATCAGTTGATCCGTTATCAGAGCGAAACTTTGTGGATCTTTTATCTCATGTGCATATTTTACTTCGTGAATTATTTCCCTATCGTCAATCTCTTGTGGCTTTGATCTCATCCGTCGATCTACTATCAGTGTGGAAATACATTTTAACTTTGTGGATCTGTTATCTCCCGTACAGATTCACTTCGTGAATTATTTCCCCTTCGCCGACTCATCTTTCTCCTTTAATTTGGATCGTCTAATATTTGTCAAAGGAACGAAGACAACTTCTACAGAGGATCGATCAATCAACTCAATCTATCTAGACTTGATCTCCTTATTTGGATCTCTCTATAACCTCTATAGATTCATCCTCCATGCACATCGATCAATCAACTCGATTTATCTTCACCCAGACTTGATCTCCTAATCTAGATCGAATTGAGGATTGCAGATGTGTACTTTGACTTTTCTCTAAAATCCCTTCCGCAATTATCTTTCTGCAAGGATTGCGGATGTGTACTTTAATTTTTTTCAAAAATCCCTTCCGCAATTATCTTTCTGCAATGACCTTTTCGCAATCGAAAACTCCTTCCTTCCGCAATTGCATATTGCGGATTGCGGGTAGGCATTTCAACTTTTCTCGAAAATTGGTTCCGCAATTATCTTTTCGCATTTACCTTTCCATAATTAAATTTCCGCAATTACTTTTCCACAATTTACCTTTCCGCAATTACCTTTTTGCAATGATCTTTCTACATATACCTTTTCGCAATTACCTTTCCGCAATTGCGGATTGTGGATTGCGGGTATGCATTTCAATTTTTCTCGAAACTGCTTCCGCAATTCCTTTTCCGTAAAACCTCTTCCACAATTTGTGGATTGCAGATATGTCATCCAACTTTTCTAAAATGTTCATCCACAATTCGTCTTCCACAACTCCTCTGAGCCGTCAATCTGTTGTGGCTTTGATTTCATCCATTGATCTGTTATCAGTGCAAAAATTTGCAAATCTCTTATCTCCTATGCAAATTTACTTTGTGAATTCTTTCCCTATCGTTGATATCTTGCAGCCTTGATCTCATCCGTCGATCTACTATGAGTGCGGAACTACACTTTAACTTTGTGGATCTCTTATCTCCCGTGCAGATTCACTTTGTGAATTCTTTCCCCATCTCGCGGGTTGCAGATTGCAGATGTGCACTTTGACTTTTCTTCAAAATCCCTTCTGCAATTATCTTTTCGCAGCGACCTTTCCACAATCGAAAACTCTTTCCTTCTGCAATTGCGAATTGCAGATTGTGGGTATGCATCTGGAATTGTTCCTTGCATACCAATATATATCCCTTTTAAATTCCACCCTTTGATGTTTACCAAGCATATGCCCATAACAATCAACTTTAGTAGAAGAAGTAGAAAAAGCAACCCAACCTTTCATGCCACAATCCACTTTCAACATCAATACAACAAAATAAATATAGAAGGGTTGTTTATGGTAGAATATAAACCATTAAAATGTTAAATTAACATCATAATCAAACATATTCAACAAAGAGACTTTAAACCTATCATAAATATTTCTAATTAGATAATTATAAATCCAAGCTTAAAATTTATATCCATATTGACATGCTTTATAAATGTAAAATGAACTGATAGGAATCTTATTCACATGAAAAACATTATTTAATTAACCATTAAGAACTGCACGTCGACATGGCTACATACTTAAGATTGAAAGTGAAAAGCCATGGCAAATGGAACTTTGGTAACTTGCTTTTTTATCTTTTTTTTATCATTATGAAGAGGATATGATTCATTACATGGTTGATCCTAATAAGCAACAAGAAGACTTTTATTACTATAATCCATCATAATCCAATCAGTGTGAAGAGGAGATGATTTATTACAAGTTTGAGTTTAGTAAATAACAATAACACCTTTCACACTTTTATGTTTGGAATCTTTGAGATTTTTTCAAAACATATATATTTAATAAGAGATTTACTTTTCTTTAAACATATATATTTACAATATATTAATCTTAACACAACGTTTAAAAAAATATGTTTCTTTTTTAACAAATTACTTACATCGTTTAGCAACCCCGAAATTACCTACAAACATTAAATATACGTATTTAATTAAATAAATTAAAATATTAAAATAAATGGTTTTAAATATAATGATAGAGTTTTTTCTTTTTAATAAAATTTTGAATGAAAATTTTAAATGTTTTTTATAAAAAAATATATCAATAACATAATATTCTAACTTATATATTAATAAGTTAAATATTAAAAAATAACTATTCATATATATTTATTTAAATGAATAAGTAGAAATAGTAAATTAAATGATTCATAATATAATGTTTATATTTCTTATCAAAATATAATATTTATGTTTTTAAGTTTTAAATTTTATTTATAAATATTATTCCATAAAAAATACATAGTAATATAATATTCATTTTGTTTCACGGCATGGTAATATTCTAAACATCTGTCTATTAAAAAGAAATGAATCATATATTATAACTAGTAACAACCATATTAATAAGATTAATATGTTTGGAATATGCCGAGAGGAATATATCATCAGTGAAGTTAATTTAATAGTTATATCATGATTGGAGTTAACCTAATAGTTATCCAATATAATTGTGATTAGAGTTAAAGTTAAGCTAATAGTTGTAGAATCATTGGATTTAAACTAATAATTTTATCTAATAGTTAATTTAAAAGTTAATATATCAACCATTGCAGTTAAATTAAAATTTGTGATTGGAGTTGAAGTTAAGTTAAAGTTGTATCATCATTGGACTTAACCTAATAGTTATAAATTTTTTTCCTAAAGAATGTGTCAATTACTTTTATCTAATAGTTAATCTAACATAAAAACCACTTAAGTTGTGGTTGTTAAGCTCATAGTTGAAGTTAAGCTCATAGTTGTATCATCATGTTGGAGTTAAGCTAATAGTTGTATTTAATAGTTAATTTAAAAGTTAATATAAATGTATTGTAGTTAATAAAAGAGCTTCTAGTTATCTTGACTTCTAGCTTCCAAATGGAGTTGGGCTAAGCCTTATGCACATTAACTGGACTCCCAATTGGTAGGTGGAGTTCGAATGTCACATCAGTTGCACATTACCATGCCACTAAGTGTAGTTATCACATGAGTTAAGAGGAATTTATTAGGATTTCAAAGGATTTTATTAGGAATTATACTATCACACGGACCGCACTTTACTTCAACTCCCAACTGTAAAATGCAGTTTGACTAATTAACTCGACTTTGAGCTGCTAGATAGAGTTCAACTGTCACATGGACTACACATTACCATGCCATTAAGTTCAGTTATCACATGAGCTATTTTTTATTTTTTATAGTTGTTTATAAGGATTTCAATCAAATAATAGTTAATTTAAAAGTTAATATAAATCTATTATGGTTAATAAAAGAGCTCTGAGTTATCCTGACTAAGCCTTATGCACATTAACTAAACTCCCAATTGGTAGGTGGAGTTCAAGTGTCACATGAGTTGCACAATACCATGCTACTAAGTGTAGTTATCACATGAGTTCAGAGGAATTTATTAGGAGTTCGAACTATTTTATTAGGAGTTCTACTCTTACATGATTGCACATTAGCTAGACTCCTAGATTCCAAATGCAGTTGGACTAAGCCGTAAGTAATTAGAGTTGAAGTTAAGCTAATAGTTGTAGAATCATTGGATTTAAGCTAATAGTTGTATCTAATACTTAAGCTAATATAAATCTATTGTAGTTAATAAAAGAGCTATGAGTTATTGTGACTTCTAGCTTCCAAATGGAGTTCGACTAAGCCTTATGCACATTAAGTGGAATCCCAATTGGTAGGTGGAGTTCGAGTGTCACATGAGTCGCACAATACCATGCCACTAAGTGCAGTTATCACATGAGTTCAGAGGAATTTATTAAGAGTTTGAACTATTTTATTTGGAGTTCGACTCTTACATGACTCACATTAGCTAGACTCCTAGATGCCAAATGCACTTGGACTAAGCCGTAAGTAATTAGAGTTGCAGTTAAGCTAATAGTTGTAGAATCATTGGAGTTAACATAATAGTTGCATATAATAGTTAAGCTAATAGTTATCCAATATAACTTTGATTAGATTTGAAGTTAAGCTAATAGTTCTAGACACATTTGTGTTAAGCTAATAGTTGTATCTAATAATCCATGGAGTTAAGCTAGCAGTTGTATCTAATAATCGAATAGTTGAAGATTAATTTTAATTTTTACAACTATCACTAACTCTACTTATCACATGTTAATTAAATTATTTTTTATTTTTTTGAAATTATTAATTATTAATTTTGGACGACACTCATATAATCCATCTGGACAACACACTTGTCTCATTCTCGTTTAATCTTAGATGACTACCATAGAATCAATCTGGACAGTACACTTGTCTCATTCTCATCGGTAGATGAAAAAGCATAGATGGTAGTCCACCCCAAAATTCTAACATATATACGCCTATCGACGTAATAAAATCCAAAATAGTCACATATACTTCAATTCTATTTATTGTATTTAATATATGATTCTTATATTATAATAAAATCATAAATAATCGCATATACTTCATTTTAGTTTATTGTATTAAACTCAATATATTTAATTGGTATAGACTTGAATCATTTAGATTCATATTCTAAAGAATCACAAATATATTAATAATAAAACCTGAAATATGATATGAAAACTTGCAATGTGTTGATAACCACCCAAAACAAAATATACAACTAGACAAAACACAACCAACCCAAACAAAATGTAAATACATCTAAACACAACCAACCCAAACAAAATATAAATACATCTAGACATGTTTGAAGTCTTGTAGCCTATCCATTTGAACAAAAGTATGGAGAAATTGTATCCATATTGCTTTGGAATCTGATGCTTTATGTGTCAATTGGTATCGTAGGCCAACTGCAAAGAACATTTCAACAGAAGTAGAATTGCTTTGGAAGTGGCCGAATTTTGTCTTCAAAATTATTTCGTATATTTTCAATTGTGACCATGGGATGGCTGCATTTCACATTTCAAGTTGTTTAAGGTGTTTATCGATGGGCAATTCCAAATGCGCTTCTTGAATTTCAAAATACAAACTATTCCTATATGCTAAACATCATTTCCATGCATGCCTTAATATTAACGACCTTCTCCATTACACTTCTGTTTATCCCCATTGCCATTGCCAATGCCTATGCTTGGGCCTAGTCCTGGGCCTGAGCGTTGATGGCTATTGGTGAAAGCTCATTTCATCGTAGTTTATGATAATCGAATTCTGTTAACTAATGTTCATCTTCAATAAATTATAATTATAAATATTTGTACGACGTGAGACCAGATGAAACAATGGATTATGTTGGGTGTTTTATTGTCTTAATTAATTCACCAAATATTTAATTATTGACCAAGGTTTGTAAACTTATAGTTGACACAAAATATATGCTAAGGTAGAAGGGTACCTAAGGTTTCGTGAAAAAAATTTAACAAAGAAAAGATCGAAAGATATTTCAAAATGAAAAACTGAGTCAAACTCAAGAAATTCAACTACTAAGGTAATTAGACTGGGACAAGACTACTAGATTAGAGATGTATCGATCTATGCTACTCTACTCTATAAGCAATAAAAAGTTATAATACTATCCTAAGAAAGTGAACTATCTTTTATAGTGAAATCTATTAATTAATTATTCTTCTTTTTCATTTATGAATTAGAAAGGCTAAAACAAATTCAAAACTCTGACTATATGAATAGAAGAGATTATATTATTTGAGGCAATATTACAACTACTTAATTTATCTAAGAAATCCAATAACTAAACTATACATACAGTTAACAAATATACAATAATTGAACTAAATTGTCTAGTTCCATTCTCCTTGAGGATTCTGATGGTATGCATTCATTGTGATCGGAACTGGAGAAGGAGGTGTATCAAAATGGCTTTCAAAATAGATGTAAACTAAGTCTACTTTAACCTCTACAAATAGATGTAATTAAGTCTAATTTAACCTCTACAAATATATGTAAACTAAGGAGTGTCCAATTACAAGTAATAGTAAACATATTGATTTATTCCATAAGAAAATGACTCTAATTGAAAAAGATGTTATTAACAACCAATCTATTAATTAAGAAATAAGATTCTTTTAATGGACCCACTTGAAGTTAAAGGTATACTATTCCCACATTAAACAGATATAATTGAGAAACAAGTAGAAAACTTAATAAAAACAAGTATAAAACTTAACAAAGAAGCAAGTAGAAAACTTAATAAAGATGTCTTATTTCTTAATCTAGTCCTATTCTATGAACACCTTCAGTAACTATAGAGTAAGGAGGACAAATCCTATGTTAGGAACGATTATCAAACTATACAGAACTAATGTGCTTTTTAGACAATAGAGTTAACAAGTTTAATTCTAAATGCAATCTAAATAAGAATGAAGTACACTAAACTAGAGATGCAATTAACAAACTCTAAAACAATAATGAATGAAGGAGTCAGAGACAAAAAGAAATACAACTCAAAACTGAGATAAAGGGAATGAAAAATAGGAATAATTATAGGACTTAACTCAAAACTGAGATAAAGGTAATGAAAGATAGGAATAATTATAGGACTTAATAGAGGCTTTAGGTGGTTTGAAATAAAGTCCTAATTATATATACATATATAACTATTGTTTAAGAACATAACACAATTCAAAAACTAAGAAAACCAAACTTTAAACAATCATAAAACAGAAAAGGAGATATTAAAGGCTGAATGAAGGTCTGGGTGATAGTATAAACAAACAGTCTGAATGATAGTCCCGATGGGAAAAGCAATGCAAATTATGAAATAGATAACCTGAATGATCTTAACATCAGCTGATTTATGCACATGAGAATGCAATGTAGAAAAGACAGTGATTATACTTGTTCAATACCTAAAATGATAGGAATAACTTGTGCTAACCTATAGTTAAAAATAAAATTACTTCCTATTGTTTAATGAGAAAAACTAAGAAATAACTGAAGTAAATCTACAGCTAAACAGGAATTGACAGAATCGAATCTAACTACAAACTAAAATTAAGACATTAAACTAATCAAACTCTATCTAATTGCAAATATGGAACTAGGAAACAAGCTGAAAAGAAAGCTGGAAATGACTATTGTGTGATCGGTCACTTGCAATACTGGAAATAACTATTGCGTGACCAGTCACTTGCAAGACTGGAAATGGAAACTATGTTAACAACACAGTATAAATTATATTACTCACAACAAACACACGTTACAAGAAATAAGGAAAAAAACAACATCAATTTTATAAGAGAATCAAGCTACATATAGAAACTGGAAATGCAAATTACTTAGCTGTGAAAAGGGAAATAATGAAAACACATAGAAATGGAAGACCGTTGGTTGTTGAGGGGCCTTCTCAGGAATCAGGGTTGCGCTTCAATTAATCAACCACTCACGCAAACATAGGAATGTATGCACAGCTGGAAATAGAACTTATATTAAATCCGGAATAGAGTTTACAGAGCTTCTTTTCTAATGACGACTGATTATCTAACTAACTAGTCCAACTCTCATTTGGAGATGAATTTATATAGTTTTTACATGGATGATCAGGTCGACCTTTTCAGTGGTCAACTGCTCCAAAATAATTCAACATTAACTGCTAACAAACAACCATGTGACAATTGGTGACAGCGCACAACCACCTTCTTGATCCTTTGCGTGTCAGTTCTCCTCGCGCGGGCTACGGGCGTATGGATCTTTGTTGACGTGGGCATGAAGCGTGATGTCAAACAAAGAGGGAAGGATCCTGACCCTTCTAGAGAAGATACCATCATAGTATAAGGGCATGTGTGTTACAGAGAGAAATTCCTATGGCTTGGGGTACCACAATAGACAGCTTGACTCTAGAGATCAATTCTTTCCTATATGCAAGAGAAACCAAATATCTAACACTAAAGGATCTCAATTCATACCTTATTTCGGACGGTTGATGTAGATCCTTGTTGAGCTTTCCAACTCCAGCTTGAATTGATAAATTGCTTCCTCACCATTCAATAAACAAGACAATAATACTATATATAATCGTGTTAGACCTACTCTAGCATATATAATCAATAACATATAAGCATTTGAAATCATCCATGGATCAAATATTCATTCAAATACACATTATTGGACAGGAGAAGATATTTCTATTAATATAAAACAAAGATTACAATAGAGACAACCTCTGTCGGCATGTCTGCGAATCAGAGAAACTGAGTCCCTACTTGGGCCTCCACCACTTCAATCCTCCATCTCTCAATAGAAAGCTCACAAGCAAAAGGAAAGCTTGGAAAGAACACAAAAGTGCTCCAAGGGACAAAGGGATGCAGACTCAAGTATAAGCTCCGACAACAATGGACTATAGTTTTCTTGCTCTTCAATTACTCATGCCTTCAATGTATCCAAAGGGTTCCCTATATAGCTCTTCAATGGGGTAATGAAAGGTCGAATCCGAGCGATCTCAAGGCATATGGATGGACCAGGAGATGAGTGAGTCGGATCCACATCAAGGAAAACTCCAAAATAAGTTGGCCTTTTGCACACATCCCAATGTACGCGGTTTTAGGGGCCAAACCTGCGTATATACGCGAGAAAGGGTTTAAAAGTCGTGTATGACAATTTTTGCATGTTTTTAGGGATGATCTTGGAAACATCAAAAGTATAAAAATGGTCCATGAGGTCTAAGGAGTCTGCAGAGGGATAGGGAAGGCCATAAAAATGTGATTCACCATGTGTGGTAAAATCAGCTGTAACAGATGCCCCCTAATGTGTGAGGTCAGAGGGGTCATACGATGGCCGAAATACATTATAAGTCTATCCCAAAAGGGGAGTGATGAAAAACCCAGTGGAAGAATCATCCATCCAATCAATACAATATAATGATCAAACTCTGCCCATCACTGCAAGTAGATATAGCAGTCCAGAATACATAAGAGTACAATGGCCATGAATAGGCATGATACAATATAACATATGTGGTCATCGCCACGTACAATATAAATAGATCAGAATCTCCATGATGAAGATATACGAAGGATCATGATCTCCATGAATACTGAAGATATGTAATGGATCAAGATCTCCATAATGGATGGAAATGTCTGACATATACTAGAATTAAGTCATGAGAGCTGAAATCTCATGAACACTAGCACGATCAAGGAGGTAGCATATAAGAGATGCCACCAATCTGGAAGGTCTTCTACGCAAACCGTTAGGAGTACATGTCCTAATATGTGAATAGAGGTGTTGAGGTCAAACATAGTAGTCCATCGTCTGATTACCGGTCATTGATGTATACCGTTAACAGACGCGAGATCACCCACCAATAATGAAAATGGGAATCAAGGTACTAGAGTGCAAACTAACAAGTGTGAATAAATGTGTTGAGGTTGAACACTTGAGAGAATCCATTGATCAGGGGACATTGATGTATTCCCAAAAACTGTCGATGGCGAGAGAACCTGCCACTGATGACTGCAAGTCTCAAGGCACTCAAACATGACTGTAGATTCCTATCCCAGAATAAATGATCTGAAGTCGATGGGATGAAATCCGCTGGAAGGAGGGCATTAAGGCATCCCCCATCATCCAACATGAGGTACTCAGCAAGGCTGTATAATGTGGAAGGACTCGATCATAAGGTGCATGAACCAGTAACTATACCGGGAATGGTCGACATGCAAAGTCAAGATAACCAAGGAATGGCCGACTCAAGTTTCAACTTCCTTTGAACAAGAGCATAAAGGCAAATGGTGACTGAATGTAGGTAGCATAGACTCGATATGCAAAACTAGGACATCTCTGCGACACAGGAGGCATCGACAGAGGCTCCATAGGGACTGGAAGCTTAACCAGTCAGTGGAGATAAACTCAGATAAACAAGTACAGCTCCTAAAGTCAAACTATTAACCCAACCAATGAATGTGATATACAGTACTCTATTCGAAAGCGACACGACTCGACTACTGCCAAAGATAACATCTTTTCTTGTCCGGATTTTTGGTTTTTTAAATTTTTTTTCGACTTTTTCAAATATTTGAAAAGCTTGAAAAAGAATAAAATTGATTTAAAGTTACAGACTAGGAGTAGATGAGTGTCAAATGGGCAAACAAACTAGTTCCAAGCAGCGGAACATACCTATGCTCAATGCAAGGACACATGTGTAGGATAGCGACACTCGGGGGAAAGTCCCCTTCCGGTAAAAATAGGGAATCAAGCTGCAAAGGATATAAAAAATGGCTATGCGTGGCTAGACATGAAACAAGCTAGGGCTATATGGCTGATACTCAAAGTTAGGGAAGCCGGCATAAGGCTCAATGAGGTAGGCAAAGCTCATGATAATGCAATTACAACTTGACATAAGGGAGTCCTGAGGAAACAGGCCAGCAAAAGATCAATAGGAGTATGAGGCTCTTGTGAAATGTCATGGCGATACTATACAATGGACTCCCACATCCTAAAAGACAAACTGTCGGCATGGGCACCAAATGCAAACAAGGACCTAACTAGGGTACCCATGTAAGGTCAAGCTCTACCATTCACATCATGTCACTTCTAAAACAACAAGAAGGTTCCGTGACAAGATAGAATGGGTTCGTACCTAAGATTATAATGAAATGGTCATAAGGTCATGCAAAATGCGAACGAAAGTGAAACCTAACCTATATGCCAGTTTAAACATCATTCCTGAAATCGACACGAACGAGTCAAAACAATGGTCGAAACGACGCTCAAAACGGTCTCCTACATAATATATTAGTAAAAAACGGTCCAAAAGGGTCAAAAACGGTCCAAAACTATTAAAAGGGGGTAAAATTTTTCAAAAATTTGAAAAATTTCTATAAATAGTAAAAAATTCAAAACATTATATAACACATGAAATTTTGACCTAGTTGAGCTCAAAACTTTAAACGCGAATTCCGGGAGATCCAGCCGCCGGAATCCGATACCGTTTTTTCCAGGTAACTTCCCATGCCCTACTCTTTCATTTACATGTAAATTTTTCAATTTTCCATGGTCTAATTTGATTTCTAGGCCATCCTAAATTTTGCACCTTGGCTAACGTGGAAATCGAGGATTTTTCCACATATAGGGCTGGCTATATGCGAAAAAATGTCCCAAAGTCATGTAAATACACGACTGTTTAGCAAACAGTCGCGTATGCGGTCGTGTTCAAGTTTTTCTAAGACATCTAATGACCCAAACTCGAATTAAATGTGCATGATGGTTCTAGAATGGAGGGAACGAGAGCACAGGGATGTAGAAGAAGCAGTACGAGGCGATATAATGGCACAACAGGCTCTTCGTGCATGCGGGCTCTACAAGTTTTGGTGTCTTGGTGGCTTAAGGGCCAAACCAAGACTACTGCAGATGCTAGTAGACTACTGGGATCTTGACTCAAAGTCATTCCAGATCGACGGGATGTCCCTCACCATAGAAGTGGAGGACATATACTTCATTACTGGATTGTCCCGATGGGGGGAAGTGGTGAACCTACGTTCTCGCAAGCCCGGAGGTTGCCTCACCATAGATGAGTACATAGCAGTGTATTGTTATCTGTACATGGAGAAGGTAGGGAGTCAAATCCCAACTAACTCCATACAGGTGCTAGGCCTAAAGGCCATACTACTGACACTCAGCAGGATAGAAGGGCTAGCCTCGCGACCCCTAATGTTATATGCAGTGGAGTGCATGAGACCCACGGTTTATGATTGGAGCACTACGCTATTGAGAAACATGAAGCACCAACTCAACAAGTGCAAGATGGGCAGGGTACGAAACTTTGGTTTCAATAGTATACTGAGCACGGTTTTCTTTGAGCCTGTTCTGGGATTGAGCCCTAGAGTTGACGTTCCTCTTCACGGGGTTCGAGATCTGGCCCAACGACGTTGGGTAGATGCGATGTGCAGACTAGGTGGAGGCAAGGTGTCCAACCCCTATCCAGCTGATTTCTTTCCATGGTGGCGACGGCAGATAGTTGCCATCGATGATTACCCCTATGCGGGGATATATTTTCGGGGAGAACCCAACATGCCTCTACCACCAGGATCAGCATACGGTGACATTGGTAATGAATACCAACCCTCTTTTTAAGTTTTGTGACTTATTTAATTTTTTTTTGTGTTTTTTGATGTATATAGACTCAAAAAGACATGTTTTTGCGTGACAACACATAGTGACATCCTGTCATATGTATGCAGATGCAGGACCACGGCATCCTAAAGGCTTCCCTCATCATAGACGGAGGGGAAGAGGAGATGAAATTATGGGTGTGGATGCGGAGCGGATGCTCCAAAGCATTCATACCAACTTTGTGTGGCTGACACATAGGGTACCCATGGCGCAGGTCGAGGACCTGCCTGAGGCCATGCAACGTCAGGTGGTGGGTGTGCCACGAGCATGGGTGCAGTTGTTTCAAAGTCTAGCTAGAGCCGTGGTGACATTCCACGATCAGAACCCCCCTCCTCCTCCCCAGGATTAGATACCTGGGGGTGATACATTTTGTACTACCGTGTATTTATATTTTGGTGGCTCGAAAGCCCCATTTTTGTATTATGACACTTATGTATTATCAGATTTTGGATGTTTAATGAAAAACTTTTATGATGATCGGTTTATTTAATTACATGTGTAAAAATGTATGTTTGTGATGAGCTTATTGTCTATGAAACAAACGCCAATCTAACACGTAGTTAGCATATGAGTCAGCAACTTGATTATAAATTCTTGGAACATGGATGTATGTTATGTTGTCAAATTGTCGTTCTAATAGTCTCACACGTAAGAATATTCATAATAATGTTGGATCCCTAACATGATACAAGCCATTAAGCTATGACACTACTAACTCTGAATCAAGACGTACCTCAAGAGACAGAACACCATGTAAAATGGCATCCCATAGAAGCTCGATAACGGAACTATATTCATCAACATTGTTTGAAGAGGGCCGTAAACATACGCCTCCTGAAGACAATACCTGACCCGTAGGAGTATAAATCACCCAAGTAGCAGAGGCTGAGTGTTGAGTGTGGCAGCTAGCACCATCCGCGAATCCTATATAGATGGAAGACTCCATTGACATCTGCCATAAGAAACGAAAGCTAATCAACAAACCCGATCACCATAAGAAAAACCTAACTATGCAAAATACTGTACAATAATATACAATAGTCAGCCTGGCTGAGAATCATGCATAGTACTTTTTAAGATAGAGCCAATTTCTAGGCTTCGCCAAGGCTATCCCCTCGTAATATACTAACTCATATGCACTCTTCTCTAACACACGTTTAACAACGTAAGGACCATGCCACATGGGGTTAAATTTTCCTGCCCCCAAGGGTTCTTTAGCTTGATCCCACAAAAGGACCAAATCTCCTTCACTAAACTTCCTTGGATGGACAGATTTATCATATTGGACCTTAACGCGACGCTTATTCATTTCTAGAGCCACTAAAGCATCTCGGCGCTACTCATCAAGCTGCTCTAAATGGACCAAATGTTTCTCCAATGGGGAAGTGTCTGGTAAGAGCTCTATGGCTAGCTTCAAAGAAGGGATTTCGCACTCAATCGGCAATATAGACTCCACTCCATGTACAAGCTGATATGGATAAAAACCAGTGGCAGTCTTAACCGTGGTCCTATAAGCCCACAAAGCAGGATATAACATGATATGCCAATTGGTCTTGCTTTGTGCGATGGTTTGTTGGAGAATGGACTTGAGTGATTTGTTCACTGCTTTAACCTATCCATTCGCTTGAGGGTAATAAGAAGAAGAATGCTCCTGCTTATACCCTAACTTTCAGGCCAACTCTTCCATCATCTGATTCTAAAAGTTCCTACCATGGTCAATGACAAGCTCTTTCAAAATACCAAACCGAGTAATGATCTGGTTGAATACGAAATGTGCAGCTGTCTCACCGTCAGATTTAACCGTGGGCATAGCCTCAGCCCATTTCGTGAAATAGTCAACAGACACGATAATATGATGATGCCCCCCAGCTCAAGCTAGATTGCAATCCATGAAATCCTGCCCCCACTTAGTGAAGGGACCGACGATGATAAATGGATGCAACGGGGCAAGATGTGAGTGCATATTGCATGCAAACACCTGGCAAGGGTGGCACTTCTTGACCGCATTAACACAATCTTTAAAGATTGACGGCCAGAAATAACTCGCTCTCAAGAATTTTTGGGCTGTAGAAATCCTAGATAAATGACCACCACAAGCCTCTTCGCGACAATCATTCAGCACAAACTCAGCCTCCTCATCAGTTAAACAACGACGTAAAATGGAATCTACCCCACGGCGGTACAATGTGTTATCCACTATGAGGTAATTCTTGGATACGTGACGTAACCGTCATCGTTCATCCCGTGAAAGGTGAGTAGGGACCTTCAATGTTTGTAAATATATGATAGTATCCCCATACCATGGATCCAAAGTTGATATCAGGAAAATGTGCTCATTGACAAACGTATCTTCACAAACTTCCTCCTCCTCTTCGCTTGGGAAATCAGATATAAGCTCTACAAAAATCAACGATTTCTTCGATGTTGCCAAAACAAACTTGAGATCGAATTCTTGCAAGATGAAAATCCACTTATTATAATTTCCCCCTATCATCCTTCTAGTGAGGACGAACTGAAATGGATTGACATGGGCTACCACCAAGGTCTGGCGAAGGAGAATATAGTGTCTCAATCTTTGAACCGCATGAACGGTAGCTAAGGCAAGTTTCTCCACATGGGAATAATGGATCTCCGCATCTATAAGGTTTTAGCTCAAATAATATATGACATGCTCCTGGAGCTCCTCATCCTCCTGAACCAAAACCATACCAATCGTCTCCATGGACGCGGCCAGATAAAGTAAAAAGTCACGGCTATAGTTAGGTGGACTAATCATCGGGGCCGATGCTAAGGCTCGCTTGAGCACATCAAAGGACTCCTGGGATCGCTTATCCCAGGAAAAAGTAGTGTCCTTCTTCAAAAGACGCATAAAGCCTCTAGTCAAATTGGAAAAGTTAACTATGAATCTCCGCAAGAAATTTTCCATGCCTTGCAAACATTGAAGATGTCTAATGTTTCTTGGGGGAGACAATTGAAGTATTGCCTCAACCTTCAAAGGGTTGACTCTTATACCCTCCTTGGAGACAATGAACCCTAATAAGCAACCAGACTTCACACAAAAGATGCATTTATGAGGATTTAACCTCACCAAGTAATGGCGGCACCTTTCGAACACTAATCTCAAATGGTAGGAATGACGCATCCTCTGACGAGAATGAGCAGCAAGGTCATCCAAAAAGACTTCAATAATCGATTTGAGATCATGGAAGATCAAGGTCATAGCCTGTTGAAAAGTGGCTTCAACGTTTTTAAGGCCGAAAGGCATTTTCCGATATGCAAGGGTACCCCAAGGACAAATAAAGGCAGTCTTATGTTGGTCCTCAGGTTTGATCTGTATCTGATTGTATCCAGAAAAGCCGTCCATAAAGGAAAATACCTCGCTTCCCGCACACTCATCCAAAATTTGATCGATAAATGGTGTGGAAAAATTATCCTTATGACAGGCACGATTCAAGTCATGGAAATCAGTGCATATACGGATCGTTCCTTGCTTCTTATCAACCGGAACAACGTTTGAAACCCACTCCATCAAGGGAACGGGATAGATAAAACCGGCATTCAATAGCTTTTCTATCTCAGCCTTAATCGCGGGTGCTCTCCTAGGATTCACCGCACGCAAGCATTGTTGAACAGGCTTAGCATTGGGGTAAGTTTTAATTTCATGCTCAACAATGCGAGGTTCGATACCTGGCATTTCCTCGTATGACCAAGCAAATACATCACGGAATTCTTTGAACGGCTCGGTATACTCTTGAATCTCAGCATGGGAACATTCCACCCCAATATAGACATTCTCAATCTTGCCAGGATCGCAAGAGATATTGATAGGAATGGTAGGAGATATATTCGCCATGTTTCCATTAGCCATCGGACCAAAAGAGCTTAATGGAACGACGGGACTACTAATTCTCTCACTAAGAATCTCCCTAAAGTCTTCACACTCCAAACGGTCAAGCTCAGGAAGAAAATAAGATCTATGATGCAACTCTTCCCAAGGTGGCTCAACTCCAGACATAGCCTCAATAATAGCTTCATCTGATGGAAAAACACTATCAAGGTAGTCATGTGCGTGAGAAGACTCAACTGCCCTTGCAAGCAGCACATATGGCTCCTCCTCCTCCATCCACAAAGAGGAAGGATTAGGCTCTGTAACACATTCAAGATTAACTTGATATGCTATCATAGTTGCAGGTAACGACACGTCCGTTTCGATGGGCTCACTCGAAGGACTCGGTGTAGGAAGAATCCAAGGATCTTCCATATGAGTGGTGTGAAAAGACACCGAACGCAATGACGACGAAGCCTCATCAGAACTAGACCCAATCATAAGAACAGGTGCAGGACAACTAAATGATCCCATAAGGGATGGGTACATGCCAACATCCACACTCCCAGTTGCCGGCTAAGAGTGCACGAAGATCGGGACAGAAGCTCCCGAAGATGCGGTAACACACGGATTCTTAAATGAAATTTGATCAATCGTAACTATCTTCCCATTAATTGGAAAGCATACCACTCGAAATAGAGAATAAGCTACAGCTTGCATATTGTACATCCAATTCCTACCCAGTAACAGATTGTAGTCAAGGGGCACATCAACCACCTCGACCTCGATCGTGACAGTGTTCCCTCCCAAACGGACCTTAAGAGAAGGAAGAATGCTGTGCGGCCGAAACAATCTACCATCAAATGCAGTCAACATGGTAGCAGATTTAGACAAATCAGGGGAACCCAAACCCTTCCAACACGCCAAAGACATCATGGAAGCAACAGTGCCTTCGTCAATCACAGTGCGTTTGACGGTCTTGTTAAGACATTCTACATGAATCAAGAGAGACACATAGCAAGGCAAGCGAGGCTATAGTCTCGCGATTTCAAATTTGATGATAGAGGAAGAACTATCATTGTTAAAACCAAGAGTAGAAAGCAAATCCTTCCTTTGCGAAGGACAACTCTGAAGTACTTCGAGTGCAGACATCACACAAGGAGTGTGGCCCAAATCCTCGACAACAGAATAGTTCTAGGAGGCTCGGGCATTAGGATTGTGACCCGAACGCTTAAGGACTCCCTTAGGAATGCGAGGTGCAACTTCAGGTTTATCCACAGGGTTTTCAATACGCAAAGGACTCCTAGGTGGAGCAGGTTCCTTTCCTAGGTCTGGTTGTGACGAACCATAATCCTTCGCATGAGACACAACCTTAGTAGCACGCACCATATTGATGCAACCATGACCATTACTAGCTTTCGACGGATCTTGATCTCCACCAGACTGATCATGGGTCCTCGAGTTCATATTTTGATTATGAGGTAAAGGGTTAGTCAGCACAGCTGGGCCCTATGCTATGAACCTCGAGGCTTCTTCTATCCGAGGGCATAAGTGAGTGAGGTGGTCATCGTTACACAACTTGCAAGGAAACTTAACCTTACGTTTACGCTGCTTGTCCCCCCCAACATTTCAGGCGTTCTTGTCATTAGAATTGGCATTTTCATTCCTATTCCCACCTTTACGATTGTTTTTACCCTTCTTCTGATTCCTTCCGGGTTTTTGGTTACCCTTTTGGTCCGATGATTGCACTGAAAGCACACTCGCTGTTTGGGTGGGTTGAGACGAAGCCGTGGCTTGTCCCGAGGCAGATTGGTTGATAGACAATTGACTCACCTGTTTCACAATTGAATCCGTAGGTTTGGTACTCGTACAACCAACAATGCCATCGGCATGTGGTCCAGGTTTGATCTTAGGGTCGAAACTAGAACGCGGAGCGTTAGGAATGATCTCATATAACAAACCGGATTGAGGATAAATCAAATCCAATTCCTGCGCCCTAAAAATGGCTTGTTCCTTGTTCTAAATTCTGGATGTAGAAACATCCTTTGCTATATAAGGTAGTAACGATTTAAGAAACCATTCAAGGAGAAACTCCAGCGGTATGAAGGCTTTAATAAATCTCTTCTGTCTACGCCACTCTTGGGTATGGTTCGAGATATGCGTGGCTTTGTCTTGCTGAAATGTCGACAAGAGTTTCGTACCAATGTTGTAACGCACTGGTAGCTAGAAGTGGTTGAGAAAGGTCATAGCTAGGTCATCGAACAAAGTGAATGCCCCCCTAGGTAACTCTCTGTACCATTTCATTGCAGGCCCTGTAAGGGTGCATTGGAATAGCCTTAAACGGATCGAATCTTAGTGTAAGGAATTAGAAGAGCACCAAAGGTGAAATGTAGTAACATGTTCACTAGGATCTTCTCCTGGTTTACCCTTGAATTTGGGAATGTCCGAAGGAAGCTTATTAGGGACAGTCGGCCAAGCCGGGTCATGAGAGACTGGATCGTTTGTTTGTCTCGACAAGTCAGGAAAATTTAACGTTGCGAGGAAAGGGAGCCTAGGTTGAGCAGGTCGATGAGATGCTCCCTGATAATTTTGGTTCACATAGGACTAGTGACCGTAAACACCATGGCCATGGCCATAGTATCCTACTCCGTTTGACCCATGTAGGGTGGCATGGAAGCACCATAATGTGGTGTACCTTGACTATTTGGGGCTACAAAGCCATAATTCGGGGAGTAAGCGGGTTGTTGATACCCGTATCCATAAGGTGAATAACTCTGTGCATACTGCGGTCCATAATACGATCCATAAGAAGTCCCATGTGAAACTCCATAGGTAGGAATAGACGTTCCGGAAGTAGGAATATGACCTCCAGAAGTAGGAATACGACCTCCCGAGACAACATGAGGTACTTGACTCTGAGACACAACTGCGCAAGTAGCAGCAGTACGCACATGACTCGTAGAAACATTCCGGCCTAAAGGATCACGTGAATGATGGGGAGGAATAGCATTCGAAGAACTAGGAATAGAGGACGAAGGGACATGTGAAACTATGTAAGTGGTATTTCCTACCATCACTCGTCTTGGTTCTGGTATCTGAATAGGACTACTAACACCAGGTCTAGGATGAACATGAGATGTAGCCTCCACCGCTGGGATGGAGGGTGCAATGTGACTCGTGCTCCCAAATCTCTCCGCATGGAAAGGAATGGGAATGCCCCTGGGCATAGTGCTAGGATCAAATTCCGACTCGGCATAATGTGTTGGATCGTGTGCAGGGATACCAGACATGCCATAACTAACATAACTAGTGCTCGTAGGTTCATGATGATTCTCATCGCCCAACATCCAATACCGATGACTTGTGAATGAGGGATCATACCCATAGTGTGTAGGTATATCATGTGAAGGATCGAACCTAGAGTGTGTAGGTATATCAGGTGAAGGATCATACACAGGAGTAGGATCTTCTTCCCCAACCTCCTGAGGCGGAGAAGACAACTCAGGAATTTCATTTTCATGATTTCCCATCATGTGTGAATCAATGTGAGAAGTAGTCTTCCTGGACTGTCTGTTTCTCTCTCCCAAAGGAGGAGGATATGTAGAAGGTGGAAGTCCTACTAAACGATGAGAACGACAGGGTGCCGCACCCGAATCCACAATGACTCAAAAAGTGAAAAAGACTCCCTACTTACGCAAACCTTAAGCAAGCTAACATGCACAAAGCATACACCAATATAATCTAAATCCAATCATAAGCAAACAAGGGTAGGATATGTGAGCTCCCGAATGAAGCAGGTATGTCTCGCCTAGGAGAGGCTTGAGACTCCCATACACAACAAGCAGAGTTTCGTAACCAATTATTGTGGCCCTCATCTTCAACGCATATAGCGACTGTGCTGTCCGACCCCAACCTGGCCGGGACACCTGCAGAATAACCCCTGCAAAGTACCCCCTCGATAACCTAGGTAAGGCAACTAAGGTCACCTCAATATAATCAATGCTCATGCAGACAGTTGCAGGCAGGATTGACCGTATAAGCAGGTTAGCAAAGCCCAAAACTCTCAAAAGAGCCCCCAGATACGAATACAATCTTGGAAATATCTCCAGTGCTACTCAGTTATGACTAGGGGTCATCCCAATCAATAACTGCTCACACTGCCTCGTGCTTAACTCCTTTGTAAGAGGAGGATCTTGAGAAACACTAATTATACCAAGGAATTTCACACTCTCACCTGGAGAGACACATATTTGTTGTTTAGTGGTCTTGGAGAATTTACTCACAATGAACTATTCCAAGACCCTAAAACCTAATCGTGTTGGTGTACCCTATCAAAGGAAATAGTGTAATCCACTTTAATTAAGCGTTGATTTTATTTTTCTTTATTACTCAAAAAAGGTAGATGACCATGCAACCAATGGTGTTATGACACAACATGAATTAAAATGCACACCTAACAATCAATGCAAATGCATTGTGTTGAATGAAAAACAGGGCATGCTACTACGTGAAATGCAAATATTTTTTTCAAATGACAAATGCCATCATTCCGATATGAAAGCCTGACTAATACTTCTCTAAGCAAATCTAGTGCAAGTACCATGCAAAATGCAAAGTGCAATGCATAATGATACAAAGAAGCAAATATTTTTGGATTTTTTGAATAAAAATGAAATAGCAAAGCAAAAGAATGATTCTACCACCCCCAGACTCTGCAAGCACAATCAAATAGCACTCATGAAAAGTACTAAGGTAAAAGAACTCTAATGCACTAATCCCAAAACAAAAAATCGAAAATGCAATGACAAGAACATTCTTAAAAAAAAAATTTACCCTAAAAAAGGTGTCTCTAGTCAGAAACAGAGGTGTATACAAACTCTAGTAGTATCAAAGGAGACTCAACAATCATCAAAATTCACCCAGCAACAATCAATCTTCCTCTAAAAGGAAAAACTCAAGGCATATGCGACTGTGTGCAGAAAACTTGCGTATGTACGCGGATATAGCAGTCAAAACCGTGTGTATACACGACTGTGAGCTGAAAACTCGCGTATAGGAAGAAAAATGTATAAAAATGAAGGCAAGCAGATAAGCTGAGACAAAATTCACACCAATCAGACACTACTAGGAAAACATGCCCCTAGACTCGACTCAGAAACAGAGAAATCAGAGCAATTCAAGAACATTGAATGCCGATAAAAACCCCCAAAGGACAATTACTAGGAACTCCCCAGCGGAGTCACCAATTCTGTTACAGAGAGAAATTCCTATGGCTTGGGGTACCACAACAGATAGCTTGACTCCAAAAATCAATCCTTTCCTATATGCAAGAGAAACCAAATATCTAACACTAAAGGATCTCGATTCGTACCTTATTCCGGATGGTTGATGTAGATCCCCATTGAGTTTTCCAACTCCAGCTTGAATTGATAAATTGCTTCCTCAACATTCAATAAACAAGACAAGCATGCTATATATCATCGTGTTAGACTTACTCTAGCATATATAATCAATAACATATAAGCATTTGAAATCATCCATGGATCAAATATTCATTCAAATACACATTATTGGACAAGAGAAGATATTTCTATTAATATAAAACAGAGATTACAATAGAGACAACCTCTGTCGGCACGTCTGCGAATCAGAGAAACTGAGTCCCCCACTTGTGCCTCCACCACTTCAATCCTCCATCTCTCGATAGCAAGCTCACAAGCAAAAGGAAAGCTTGGGAAGAACAAAAAAGTGCTCCAAAGGACAAAGGGATGCAGACTCAAGTATAAGCTCTGGCAACAATGGACTATAGTTTTCTTTCTCTTCAATTCCTCATGCCTTCAATATATCCAAAGGGTTCCTTATATAGCTCTTCAATGGGGTAATGAAAGGTCGAATCCGAGTGATCTCAAGGCATATGGAAGGCTAGGAGACGAGTGAGTCGGATCCACATCAAGGAAAACTCCAAAAGAATTTGGCCTTTTGCACACATCCCGATGTACGCAGTTTTAGGGGTCAAACCCGTGTATATACGCGAGAAAGTGTTTAAAAGTCATGTATGGTAATTTTTGCATGTTTTTAGGGATGATCTTGGAAATATCAAAAGTACAAAAATGGTCCATGGCATCTAAGGAGTATGTAGAGGGACAGGGAAGGCCATAAAAATGTGATTCACCATGTGTGGTAAAATCAGCTGTAACAATGTGGACAACAGAACAACGAAAAACCGTTATGTGCTTTAAACGTTTGAGAATATTCTAACTAACAACGCGTGGATTGATCGGAGAGCTGTATGGAGAGATGGATGTGATCTGTGTGTGTTTAGTGTAGATGTGTGTCCACATGGAGGCTCGTGTACAAACCATAATCTGAAAATAAAGTCTATGTATTAAACACGTTTACAAATATCACATAATTGCTAATAAAACCCCGAAATAACGAAATTAAGCCAAGACTTGCATAAAACTCAAATATGTTCGTACCTGGGGTTGAATGATAAGCTAAATGACAAAAATTATACCAAAAGGTAACAAAAGTGATGCCAAAAGAGTAAATTAACGGCCAAGAATAGTGAAAAAATCAGGATCAACACTCCCCCAAACTGGAGAGATGCTAGGTCCCTCTAAGCAAAACAAGAATGAAGTTCAGGAAGAAGGCTGAGCTACATCAGTAGCTGCCTTTGACTTAGAAGAGGAAATGAGAGATTTGAATTTCAATTGCCTGGCATGTGTCTTTAAAATAGTGTGCATCTTCTGACGAGAGTCACGCGAAGAGGTTATGGCCTTTTTAAGGCCCTCAATGACCTTGACTTGTATATGCATCTCCTTGTTCTCTTAGCGAAGATTATCAATTATCTTGGCATATTCTTTATTTTGAATTGCTGACTGTGCCAATTCTTGAGTTAGTTGGTCTACTATCGGCTGATGAGTATTAGACGGTTCTGCGGGGAACTTGGAATCTTTGAGGTAGTCTCAATTCCCTAGATGGTGTCTCAAGGTCAATGGAGGGAATCTGTTTTTCAGAACCCTTTCCCTGAGTAGATGGAGAAGCAGTCTCAAGAGAAGCATGCTTGAGCAGTTCAGCCGAGACACTGGCTAATGTAAATAAGGGTTAGTTAGAGATGAGTCCACACACTTTGACCATACGATATTGATGATCGGTTTGAACAGTGGTCTAAACAGACTTTTCCTTCCTGCTCCTGGTTCAAATTTGCGAAACGGGTAGAAATTTAGAGGATACAAGGTTGACAGGGGTAGGTGAATGGGCAGGCAGACTTGTTTCTGGTGTATCTTTGTCAATATGCACAATTTTGGGGCTTTTATTTTCTTTAGGAGGGGTCTGACTAGGCATACGGTCACGAATATGCTGAGGGCATTTTCGAACATTGAAATGATGGTTTAAGACCTTAAACATGAAATTATCCTAGGTCTGGTTCCTCTCCTTGAATTGATGCACAATCAGGAGCTTAAGCAGGCTGTGCTAGTACAGACTGCCCATAGGATTGTCTGTATTCTTCCTAACTTGACTTGATATTTTTTCCAAGATTTTGAGGAAATAAAATGGAAAATTAAGAAACTGTTGATTAACGAAATGTGCCAGTAAGTGAAGATGGAAAGCTTTGAACACAGTAAACTTACCCTCGCAGGTTATAAGACGAATGATGATGGTTAGAGGGTTGAGGTATTTTGACTTAACCCATTCTCTGTGAAACCCCTTCGCTCCTACTACATGCTGAAAATCTGGCTTGAGAGTGAAATTGTGGGACGACCGAGGGAGAAACAAATGTTTATGCCAATGGGTGCCCTCTCTTGGGAGCTTTGTCTCTACTGCAATGGTCTCCTCGGTTACCAGAAAAGTGAGATAACCAACCTTGGCCATCTTACCATCAAATCCTCTCCCAAATAACAACGAAATATCCTCGTCATATCCCTGTAAAAGGTGGAGAAATGGATTTCACCCTGCTTGGAAGAAGATCTCCCGGCATTCTTGAAATTCTGGAATCTAAAACAAGTCCTGATAGCTTTCAGGCTCGAGACGGTTAGGCATTATTCAAACAGAGGCAAAAATGCAAGGGTTGCAGAGGATACAAAGAATAGCGTCTGAATAGCTCTGCGAAGACGAAGGTAAGTGAGGACAATGGTAAATATCATGGGTTTAAAATGCAATATTTCTAAGCATCTGAATGATCATGAGACTATGGTTTCTCACATTCGACCAATCATACTATGGGTCAATTCTTGGAATCGTGTGCCGTTATAAGGACGCGTGCATTGGTGAATTCATAAGGTTCTCATATATTCAACCATGTCCAAAGTAAACTTTGTACAGGTTGAAAGATTTATTTTTTTTTTTTAACAGAAACAGAAAAAGGGGGTTGTATTAACAGGCTGTGCACAGCCATTCATTACATATCCGAAGGGAGATATATAGCCGGGATGGCTCATAAACAACAAACCAAACAGAGTCTAT
Organism: Pseudotsuga menziesii; assembly: GCA_001517045.1. Classification (NCBI taxonomy): domain Eukaryota; kingdom Viridiplantae; phylum Streptophyta; class Pinopsida; order Pinales; family Pinaceae; genus Pseudotsuga; species Pseudotsuga menziesii. Next base: position 106,585 of record LPNX010369597.1, on the reverse strand, counting down.
TTCCCAAAACAGAGAGCATAAAATTGCTTCTGAACTGCAAACTAAACGAGTTGTAAAAACCCTCACGAACTGACTACATAACAGAGTGCAGAAAAACATCATTCATACAAAATTTTGATAAAAAACCCCTTGCTAAACTGAAAGAAAGACAGATAAAGAAAATCAGTTGCCTCTAAGCTGGCGAGGCTGCTGTACTGATTCCTCTTCCATGGGCTGGGAGGCTGAGGCGTTATTTCCATTTACCCTGCTCTCCTGGTTCATTGAAACAAGCCTTTGAAGATCGACTTCCATACGCTCAACTCTGCCCAACAGTTCACGCAGGTTGCTATCCAAATCTTCGGTGCGGGCTCCATTGTCACTGACATCCTGAGAAATCCTGCAAATAGTCTCGCTTATCCCCTTTATTTCCTTGGCTGAGTCTCTATTCTCCTTCACCCCTATAGCAGTCAGTTCATAAACCCTTCGAAGGTTCTTCATAAAATCCTGCAAGCCAGGATTATTCCCCAAGTGTGCCATAATACCAGGGTCGGACGGAATTGCCAGGCGAGACAGCCGATACTGCAATGCTTGCTGGTGACCAGACTCACTCCCGTTTTCAACATGAGAATCACTTTCCCAGAGAGCAGAAGGATAACGAAACGGACAGAGGGCTAGCTGGGAGATATTTTCGTTAACAGTAGCTTGGGTAAGGGGCTGAGCCGGCCAAGAAGAGACC
>LPNX010369597.1:33021-95245 GCA_001517045.1 Pseudotsuga menziesii | reverse complement strand
CCCCGCCCTCACATCACTCTCAATTCCCCATACCCAATGCATGTACTTGAAAAAAATTATGTGCAAACATGTCGATTTCATTATAAAGAAACATTTACCATTCACTCAATAAAATCTAACATTCATTAAACCATTCATTTATTTAGTATGGAAAAAATATGCATGACATTATATTATAAAAAATAATTACACAATATTTCTTCAGTCACTTCTTTCTATTTTTTTTCTTTACAAAATCAACAAGAAACTTATCACCTAGAACTTGTTGTTCAGTTCTTGTTGGTTTATCAACTTGTTGTGATGACTTCCTAGTAGAGAACTCACAACATGGATTTTTTGGCAAGGGGTCTGAATTTGGTGCAATAATTTGAAAATGTACATTTATATATTCTGGTATTATAATGACAAGTATTTCATTTAAAAAAAATATTACAGCTTGGTGTATTTTTACCTGATGTGACCACATCATGTACTTCATATTCTTGCCTAGGCTCAACCTATATAGTGTGACCCTCTACATGATTTGCAATTGAGACATGGAAAATTACAATTAATGTTCACAATCTGCAATGAAATATTTAAAATTGTAGCATATGAATAAATTCATTACCAGGATTCGAAGCGTGATCTTCGATTGGTTGTTTTCTATCCTCGACATTGATTGGATTGTTGCTTTCCTGCTCAAAACAGAGTCAATATTTATAATGAATAGATTGCGTAAGTAATAAATCTTCATTAAACTATATAGATTTTATATACCCATGTGCAAGATGGATCACCAAAATACTTTTTTTTCCTAGAAAACTATTTCAGTGTTCAACAACAACTCCAAAGTCATGTTGGAAGCCAAGTTTCAAGTCTTTCTCAGTGGGAACTTCCTTGAATCGATCGGCCTGCATATTTGTATAATGTCATGAATTTAACTTTTGTGGTGCAATAAAATGAAAGTAATCTGCAATTTATTATTTAGATGCATTACTGGTTTTTCGACACTTACAATTTGTGCCGCCAAATTCGAATAACTAGCAAGACCAAGCTTGTGCTGAACAATTATTTCTTGTCTTTCCTTTGTGACCTTGGATGTGTGAGACAACCTATGACAGTGTTGAAATACGTTAGATGTTCCAAATTATATATATAAATTAATATTAATATGGTTTAGAATTACATTATGGAAAGTATTGCATACCTCCCTGTGCCTCGTGGTAGATTTCCTTATTTTCTCTGAGCGCTCTCCTTTCCATTCTCCACTAGGGCTTTCCACTCTCTAGATGGAATCATCAGAGGGAACTCATACCTAGTGTTTCTTTCTAGATGAACCCTATATTAGTCCCAAGCAATCTTCATATGTTGTCCTTCCTTCTTTAGGACCACGGTCTATTAAAGGTCTCGTTTCCTAACATGCCATCCAACCGATTAGTGAGCTCATCTTTTAAATTTTTAATTTGTTTATCCCACCTTGTGCGGATGGTGGGCCCAAATATATCCAAGGACAAATGATTTAGATTATTATAAAAAACATAATTTCCTACAAAACAATCATGCCATCATTAGTTGAAAGACAATGCTTTTTTGGTATATTACAGTCAAATTATAAATACTAACTTGACAAATGTATAATAATTACTTGGGATCTTCTCTATCTTTATTGGAACAAGCTATTCGTTCAGAAAAAAATGTTGTCTCTATTGTACCTATTATAGTGACATGGGAAGATCCTCGAAATGATACTATAATAATATCAATACTAGCAAGCTTTGCATCGATCTGAATGGTGTGCGCTAGACACTAGCGGGTGCAATCACAATTGGACTCAAGACTGTTGCAGAATGTGTTGTTGATTGTTCATTCAACAATAGTGGCACATGAGATCTACGTGGAGTCATTTTCTCATGTGGCGACTCTCCACGAGCATCACTAGGGCCAACACGGCCTTGACCACTAGTGTGTGGTCACATAAAATCTTGTAGAGACAAACCATATTTTATAAGTTCACCATCATATACAAGTAAAAATTACAAAGTACTAAATGAATTTATATTATGATTAAATATTTCGCAAATTAATTTCAAGGCATGCGATCTCTTTACCAAAACATCAACCTTGGCTCTAATCTCATATGTTTGCGGCTGAATGAATAGAAGATGAAGGATATCCTCATTAATTTTTCTCAAGGTCTTCTCTATCATCTTAATCAGGTTTAGAGAAGAACCAATGACAACATCACACATCAACTCATCCACATAAAAATCTATTGAATTCTATGACATTGTTTCATATGCCAAATCAGTAGTTTGCAACAAAATTATATAAAACATTACTGACGTGAAAGCAATAGACCGAGGAAAAAAGTATATGGACAAAACATATCGATCATGATAGATTCATAAAATTACAATTAGGTTTACCTAATGCCTCGATGTTGTTTTCGTATGATCCACAGCTAGGGACTTTCCTTGGTCCTCCCCCTGCCAAAAAGTAGAAAATATTATCATAATGAAACCAAAATACACACGAAAAATACATTAAAAAAAAAGATTATGCTCCATCTTATATTTGTAAAATTCCAATGAATTATACATGTTGCCTTGAGGACAGTCTACTCATTAGATCAATGGTTATAGGGGTCCTACCCCGATCTACTAATAGGGATGTGCCCCTTACAACACCCTGCATAAAAAACATAGAAAAATTATCTAAACGAAACCAAAATACTAACGATAACAACATAATAAGAAAACATTTTGACGTATTTAAATTGTATAATTACAATCAGGTATACATGTTGCCCCGAGGATGTTGTCATCTGATCAATAGTGGGGTGGTTTCCTCGATCAACACTATGCAACAATTTTATAGATATCATAATCTAAATTAATTGAATATACTCATGAAAAAACACAACAAAAAAACTTTTTATTCATATTAAATTTGTACAATTGCATCAATGTATACATGTTGCCTTGAAGCAAGTTTGGTATCATCTACTATTAGGGAGGTTCCCCTTACATCACCCTACTTCAAAGACATAGAAATAAATATTCAAACAAAACCAAAATAGTCATGGAAACAACATAATAAGAAAACATTTTGACGTATTTAAATTGTACAATTACAATCAGGTATACATGTTGCCTCGAGGATGTTGTAGTTTGATCAACAATCGAGTGGTTTCCTCAATTAACACTCTACACCAAATATAAAAATAACATCATATAAATTAAACGAATATACTCATGAAAAAACACAGCAAAAAAAACCTTTTTTTTCACATTATATTTGTATTATTACAAAGATGTATACATGTTTCCTCGAGGAAGTTGTACTCCTCTAACTAGCTACTAGGAAGATGAACCGATCACTACCCTACGAAGTAAATATTATTAGCTGGAATATTTCACCTCCTGTGGACAATAAGGTGTTCCACTGGTCTAAATGGTTCAAATCCAGAACAAATAGAGGACAGAGGTTGAAGACTCTCCCTAGACGCCATAGATACCTGGAATGCAATGCTTCGATCGTTACCTTGTGTAGCTGCAATAAGCTTCAACACACAAACAGATCAAGGCAGCCAGAATATAATCTACTGATCTATGTTAGTGACTAAGGAATCTAACAACATACATGTGAAATCAAACAACAACAATATATGTGGGACAAAAATAAACTTGCATTAATATAGAAATATGAAGAAGTTTACAACCAAGCCTTAGTGTTGACATGCATCTCCATGAAACCAAGCATTCTCATCCCCGTAAACTCCGACTCTAGCTCTCTCTATGCTCTCCAATGGTATGGACCAAGTGATCAATCCAACAGCATAACAATACCTTAAGAGTTCTCCCCCTCAACCATGGCCATAAGCTTGTATTTATAAGGATAAATGGATAGGGATGGTTGAGAGATAAGTGGGTGAGGTGGCCTCTAAGATCCTAGGATGAGGGATCTTGAGCTCAACTAACTCACAACAGTAGGGATAAGGGAGGAAACGAGGCTTATCATCTAGAAGCCTCGAGAAACTTCTATTTTTCCCTTTTTACCCAGGGTACCGTGTTTCTCCTTCAATGACAAAGCGGTTCTGGTAAGAAACGCTTATGGACAAAGGTCCATAAGCGGTGGCACCGCTTGTGGATAACAACGGATAGGAGGTGCGAACAAGGTACCACTCTTGGCTAACAAGGTAAGCGTGGTGCTGGGAATTTTCATGAAAGATTGACATTTAGTAGGTTTCCACTCCAAGAGCTAGGATTCAGGGCAAGTAGGTATGTCAAATGTCTTATCACATGATGGTGACAGGATTTTGGTATAACAGGATGCCCCCCAAAGCATGAGTCTTAGAGGGATATGATAAATGAGAGATTTGAGAGAACAAGTAGTCACCATGGGATGAAAATGTCGGCTCGATCGGACCATGTTTTCAAGGAGGCATCAGTAGTACATCAGTATGTTGACTCATAGACACAAGTAACCAAACTCATGGCTACAGACCAATACAAGGCAGATCCATGAGAGGAATAAACAAGTATGGCTACTAGAATACAACATAGATCCATGTGACAGAGGAATCAAACTTGGACATAGCTACTAGACACACAATGTATATCTATGTCATACAGACGCAAATTTGAGCATAGCCATGACCATACAAATGTGGATCCATGCTAGACATACAAAACTCCATCGCAACCTATGGAAAAGCAATGAGTGCTTTTAAACAACTACCCAGGGTCTTCATCTCGTCTTCCACAAAGTACGATTATATCCATGTGATTACAATGATATAAAGTCAAACATGGTAGAAACCACTCGATTACCGATCAATGATGTGAATCATTAACAAGTGAGAGGGAGATCACCATTAATGTCAATGATTCCCAAGGTACTCTAGTACAATCTACTGAGTGTGAATAGGTGTCTTGATGTCGAACACCCAGTCGATTCTCTCGATCAAAGGTCAATGATGTGAACCTATGTCGAGATCAAGAGAATCTGTCATTAAGGCATACAGATCTCAAGGTACTAAATATTATTTCTAAGACTATTTCCCGGATAATGAGCTGATGTCGATGGGAACAGTCTCGTTGAAGGACGGCCATGATGAGACCCACATCGATGACACGAAACTCGGAACATAGTTCTGGAATGATGTGGATGTAGTAACCATATGACTGACTCAAAGATACTGACACAAAGACTATGTAGACTGCAGAGGTAAAACTTCTTCAAATCCCCTTTAAACATCGGGCGGCACGACAAAAATACTTGGCAGCATGACTAGATAGGACAGACACACAATGCGACAGTGGACAATGCATTCTTTTGAAAGACTCAAAGGAATGACATGACTCATGAAAGTGGATTGTCATGGAGATCAGCTGAATACCCAATTGACTGACATGATTGTGCAGACAAGTGCCATGTTCAAAGGTAACGACAAACAACTGCCATTATTTGCAAAATGATTCCCTTCCCATTTCCCCCATCATGATCGATGAGTGCTTCTTTTTGGTTTTACGAGTTCAAAGAGGGTAACAAACACTCGATATAGCTTGTCGAAAGACAATTCCAAACTCATATGTTTTACGAACTTGAGAGAGGAGCGGCTCGTTCCCAAAATGGGTCTCTCAATGTTTAGTTTAACGAGTCCACTAAAAGAAAACTCGCCACCGTTCATGTTTAGAGAGTCTGAATGAATACGGAAGAAGACTCCAAAGGGATCCTTTTTCGTATGATTTAGTCTCTAAGGCCCCAAAAAGTATAAAATCATACCTTAGAGAAATCTTCCAATCATGATTGGCTGGAGTGTTCCTTTTTTGTAAATAGTCCTATCTGAACCGAAAAAGAGATAACCTACCGTCGGATGGACGACTCTTCAAATACTTTAATGAGCGTGAAGAAGACAAGATCGCTCGACAAACTTTGCGTATTTAGGGAGCCTAAAAATAGTTTAAAGAGGACTCCATGAGGTTTCTTTACACAATGTCACTTTTTACGAGCCTGGAAAGATTCAGAAACGGACTCGATGATCTTTTCATGTTTAAGGAGTCTGAAAAAATATGTGAAAAGAAGACTCCATGATGCTTCTTTACACAATGTTGATTTTTACGAGCCTAGAAAGAAACTTGAAATGGACTTGGACCTTTGATACTAGATTTTAACGAGCGTGACAAAGTGTCGTAATAAACATTCAACGATCTTTTCCATTTTATGAAAGTACGAAAAAGCCATAAACAAAATTTCAAAGCTTTTTTTCTAGAGTTCCCTATCTTGCAATAGCCTCAGAAACAAGTGTTAAATGCATTTAAAACTAGCATTAAGGGACCACGACAGATAAATTTTGCCTAAAACATGATTTATATCAAAACCATAGTAAGTCAGACCCAAAAAAGCCTATATAAGTTAAGCAAATAGTAAAAAATCAAATCATTTCACTATTTACCTCTAGCAGAGAGCACTTGGAGCATTTTCTTAGCCAGATCTTCGACAACTGGTTCCGGGAGTTTCCACCGTCGTCAGTTGCAGGTAATAACTAATACCTTTATCTTCCATTTCATAGCATTTATTTTGAGATTTGGTGGGGTTTTGGGCTCATATGGCAAGACCTAAAACCCAAAGTATGGGCACCGCGGCTACCCCTTGCGAGATACGCGGTACCACCCGAGAACCACGCCAATAACATAATGGATAGGCAGTGCCACCGCCTGTCTCCAACAGTGCACAGGTAGTGCCGACTGTGGATAAGTTAAACTAATAGCATGAGCAATATAAATTCATTCCTTTGATTTTTAATGATTGGGGAAGACTCTAATGCATGCCATTATTGTTTTTGGCAGGCCTAGGTTGCTCAAAACATGGTGATATGGAAAGAAAGAACGCATGACAATGAGGATGCTTCTGCTGAGAGAAATGCGGGTTGTATTGCCGCATTACGGGACTGTGGGCTCCTGAAGTTCTTTCGGATCCCAAGCATGGTGTCACACGAGCGGTTACTGGAACATATACTGCGGATGTGGAATCCAGAGCAGCAGTATTTCGAGGTGGGGGGCCATATCCTTATGGTGGAAGTAGAGGATATCTACTTCTTGACAGGTCTCTCAAGATGGGGTTCCCCCATCTCACTAACAGGTTCCCGTGGCAGGGACATTACTACCAGAGATCTTATAGATCGACACTATCCACCAGGGACAGGTACATCGGGGAAGAAGATCCCCATCAAAGCAGTGATGGATAGGGCCCTACGGACCATTTTGTTTACCATGCAAAGGGTGGCCGGGAGTTAGGGTGTGCACTAGGATTCTAAGGCACACATGCTATACGCCATAGAGGCTATGGCACCCACGGTGTTCAACTGGGAGGAAGCAATGCTTCCAATCTTCAAGGATTAGCTAACTAATTGTCGGCGGGGAGAGCTGAAATAGTTTGGCTTTGGCTCCATTTTAGCCTCCTTCTTTTTCGAGCGGGTTCCACAGATGAGACCTCAGGTGGTCTTCCAGAGTCTAAGAGCACATGACCCCCATATGCTGAGGTGGGTCCAGTTCATGGCTTGTACAGGAGCAGGTAAGGGAAGAGTGAATTTCGGCGATCCGTTCTTCAGATGGCTCCGAGATCAGATCCTCATAGTTGAGGATTATGATTACGCAGGCACGGACTTCACCGAAGATCCTGACCTACCACTCCCACCTGGTGGCCAGTGGGGCAATATTGGTAAGAAGCAAGAAACCCTAAAATGGATGAAATGTTTTTATGTTTCTTAAAGTTTTATATTTTTTATGTTAAGTGACGAGACTTGTAAATTCTCATGCAGATGTTGGAGCAGCACGACCTAGAGGAGCATATCCATTGGATAGGCGAGCTGGAGCTCGCTTTGTACCATAGGGTGATGATATCACTGGGTAGCTGGAGGAGAACCTGGAGAGGCTGACCTTAGACATCCCAGATGCTGACATAGATGACCTCCCGATGAGATATCAAAGATCTACAGCGGGAGTACCGGGCCGATTTAGCAGGCTGCTACGTAGGGTAGCTCGAGCAGTGATGTGCTATCATGAGCACCACTAGTGTATGAGACATGTATTGAAAGGTGATAGCTTCAGGATTTTGTATGATGATCTTGCCTAAAAGCCTGCGTGTTTCAGAGGAGGTCTCGGGACCTGTTTTTTGTAAACTTTTTCGTGTATATATATATATATATATATATATAGAGAGAGAGAGAGAGAGAGAGAGAATTTTACACGGTGTTTATATGTTTCAAATGGAAAATGCATTTTCTATGAGTTTTATGTGTTTCTAAATGTTTATTTACAATGTACCATGTTTGATTTTAACGTCATGAATGGGAAATATGCCAGTTTAGGATGTAGTTAGCCAATGAGTCAGCAACTACATTATGTTCCCTAGGGATATGCCTATAAGTAATAGTTTCAAATGACCTTTCTAGTAAACGCACTCTCCAGAAGAGGCGGAGGAGTACCGGGTTCCTAATGGTGTAGACATGATTCAAATGGTGAACCACGAGCTGTGAGTCCATCAAGACTACTAGATCACGAAAATCCTGGGAGGCAGCTTCGGTCAGAAGACCGATGACTGCTTCATACTCGGCGATGTTATTAGTAGTGGGACCTATACAAACCACTCCTGAACTGACCAAATCTTCAGCTGGGGAATAGAGAACCCAAGCAGCCGAGGTGAGATTCAAGGTGTGGTGGCAAGCACCATTAGCGAAGTCGTAGAAATCCATCTGCATGACCAAAACATGGTATAAACAGATGTGGACACTAAACTCAAAACCATCTTGAAAATACTAAAAGCACACTGAAAGCCAATCAATATACATATATATAAGATACTATCTAAGCAAGACCTAGGCATAGTACCTTTTTAGGTACAACCCATTGCAAGGTTTCCCCAAAGGGATTCCATCATAATCAACGAGCTCATAAGCTCCTTTCTCTAACACCTTAGAAATAACGAAAGGTTTGTACCACATGGACTCGAACTTACCCTTCCCTAGTTTGTCATATCTCTGATCATAAGTCAATACTAGGTCACCCTCGTTAAAGACACGAGGTTGGATGGATTTATCATACTGCGCCTTGACAAGTTTCTTATGTGCCTCATTAGCCAAGGCAGCATCTTTGCGAGTCTCGTCAAGGTTACTCAAGTACAAAAATATTTCTTCCTCTGTGGAAGTGTCTGGGAGAAGTTCGACGGCAAGTTGTAAAGATGGAATCTGACATTGGATTGGTAAGACAGCTTCAAGTCCATAGACAAGCTTAAATGGCATGAAACTAGTGGTTGTTTTCACCAAAGTCCAATAAGCCCAAAGAGTGGAGAAAAGAATGTGGTGCCAGTTGGATTTATGATCTCCAACCATCCGACGAAGCATAGTTTTCAAAACTTTGTTAATGGCCTCTACCTGACCATTAGCTTGTGGATATAATACAGCGTAGAGTTTTCATGGCGAAAACCTAGCTTGGCACTCATTTTCTCCATCATTTGATTACCAAAATGGGATCCGTGATCGGTAACGATGGACTGCAGAACTCCAAATCTAGCTATAATATGATTGAACAAGAAGAGAGCGACGGTCTTACCATCTTCTACATATGTAGGCATGGCCTCAACCCATTTTGTGAAATAATCAATGGCTACGATGATGTAACCATGCCCCCCCAGCTAAGGTAGGATTACAATGCAAGAAGTCAATCCCCCATTTGGCGAATGGGCCAATGGCAATGACGGGGTGCAGCAAAGTAGGATGGGTGCGCTTTTTTGGATAGAAGTGTTGACGAGGTGGGCATTTCTTAATAGCCTCATGACAATATTTGAAGATAGAAGGCCAGAAATAGCTAGCACAAAGGATTTTCTGGGTTGCAGCCATCCCAGATAAATGACCACCAAATTCTCCAGAGTGGCAATCATTCAACACCTGTTCAGCCTCCTCATGAGTGAGGCATCACCGAAGAATAGAGTTAATCCCATGTCTATACGATGTATCATTCAGGATGAGATAGTATTTCGCGTGGTGATGGATACGACGGCGATCATCGAGAGATAAATGCGGTTGAAAACGTTGTGTTTGGAGATATATAAGCAAATATCCATACCAAGGATCATTAATGCTTATCAGGAATAGGAATTCATCCGAAAATGAATTGTTGGGCTCAGATTCCATCAAAGCACAGGGAATATCACACATAAGCTCTACAAAGACCAAGGATTTGTTTGATGTAGCCTTGGCAAATTCCAGATCGAACTCCTGAAGTATGACAATCCAATGGGAGTACTTGCCCCTGAGCACCTGACAAGTCAGGATGTAGTACATCAAGTTCTGGTCTGCCAATATGGTGGTAGTGCGAAGCAGAATTTAATGATGAAACTTTTGTACAGCAATGATCGTGGCCAATGCTAACTTTTCCACATGTGAATAACAAGTTTCAAAATATAGGAGATTCTTACTAGCGTAATAAATCACGTGCTCCTGACCGTGGAGATTGTCCTGCACTAAGACCATAGCGATGGTAGTAGCGGAGGAAGCAATATACAAGAGAAAGTCCTTTGAATAATCAGGGGGGTGTATCATGGGTGAATGAGTCAGAGCGTGCTTAAGATTATCAAATGTGCATTGGGCCTGGTCATCCCAGAAGAATGGTGTGTTCTTCTTAAGGAGACGCATATAACCGTACATTTTCTCTGCAAAATTGCACACAAAATGAAGGAGAAAGTTTTCCTTCCCCTAAAAACTTTGGAGTTCAAGGAGATTAGTTGGGGCTGGTAGATCGAGAATGGCGGCAATTTTCAAAGGATCGATCTGGATGCCATCTTTGGATACCACAAATCCTAGCAAATGTCCCGTCTCAATGCAAAAAACACATTTATGTGGATTGAGCCATATATTATAATGACGGCATCTCAGGAATATCTCTCTAAGATGACCAGGGTGGTCCTCCCGTTGCTGTGAATGAGTAGGAAGGTCGTCAAGGTACGGTTCAACAATATGTCTAATATCATGAAATGCATAATACATTGCATGCTAGAACGTGGCTCCATCATTTTTCAATCCAAATGGTAACTTCTTATATGCGAAGGTTCCCCATGGGCAAATGAATGTCGTCTTATGCTGATCGGAGGGTAATATCTCAATCTGATTATAGCCAGAGAAGCCATCCATGAATGAAAAGATGACACTTCCAGCACAGTTGCCGATAATTTGATCGATGTGCGGGGTAGGAAAGTTGTCCTTGGGACAAGCTTTATTGAGATCCCTAAAGTCGATACAGACTCTAATGGTGCCCTGCTTTTTGTTGACAGGGACAACGTTCAATACCCATTCCGTCAGGGGTACAAGATAAATAAACCCGACTTTTAGAAGTTTCTCAATTTCAACTTTTATAGCTGCGGCCTTTCGAGGATGGAATTGCCTTAGTTTTTGCCTAATAGGTTTGGCCTAGGGATAGGTTTTAATCTCATGGACCATAATGGATGGGTCAATCCCTTGCATCTCTTCATAGGACCGGGAAAAAATATCACGGAACTCTTTAAAAAGCACCTTATAGGCTTCAGATTCATCTGCGGAGCAGTTTTTCCCAACATGAACGTGCTCAATAGTATCAAGCTTGGCTGATATGTCAATCAGGTTCGTCTATGTAATGTTGCAAAGTTTTCCTTCAGAATCTGTATCTTGCAACAATATAGGACTTTGGGGTACATTGACAATATCAGTACGAAACAAGGATACAAAATCATGGCTAACCGAACTGGTATTGGGGAGGAACATAGATCTATGATGGTGATCCTCCCAAATGGGCTCATCTGTATTCATGATCTCTATGATGGACTCGTCGGAAGGAAAAGTATTAGAGATATAATCTAGAGTAGGGAGAGAAGGTTCCAACCAGTACGGTAAATGGTAAGGATCTGAAGCCACTAAATGAAGGTCATCGGCGTGATCATCGGAGAAGGTTTGAATGGTGTCATACATAGCTTCATGTGGACTCAACGAGGTGGAATCAACAACATGTTTACCCTTAGGCTCACAATCAAATGATTCGATCATATGGATTGACACGGAACTCATGCTAGGAGGAGTGGATGGAAAAACTCCCATGAGGGATGAATCCTTCAACACGCTGACCCCAATCGACTGGTAAGGAGGAGGGGACTAGCCTAACATGGGGATGCTATTAGCCGTGGAGGTAGCAACATCCATGTACAGAAATCAAGCTGGTCAATAGTAACGATTCTCCCCAGATGTGGAAATTGGACGGTTCGGAATACTGTTGAAGCAACAGCTGGCATGGCATAGAAATAATTTCATCCTAGAAGGAGATTGTAATCTAAAGGGGCATCTACCACTTCTACTTGAATGGAAACGGTTTTCCCCCCCAGCTCGACCGCTAGGGCTGATATGAGACCATGGGGTTGGAAACCCCATCCGTCAAAGGCCTTGAGTGTTCTAGGTGATGTGAAAAGCTTGGGAGAGCCAAGGGCTTTCCAACAAGACAGAGACAAAACAGAGGTCAAAGCTCCTTCATCTAGTATCGTTCGAAAAACTTTCTTTCCAACTAATTTCGTAATGAATTGAAAAGCAAGTTTATGCGGTAACCTAGACTTATAGTTCTCAACATTGAAATAAATCAAGTTGGTGTTATCCGGGTCTAAAGCTAATAATTATGTTAACAGGTTTTTGCGCTGTGTAGGGCAACTTTGGAGCACTTCTAGGGTAGACATTGCACAAGGTGCCTGAGTGAGATCTTCAACCACATTATAAAATTGAGCAGCTCGAGAATTAGGGTTAAATACTGCCTTCCGAAGAGTACTCTTAGGTGGGCACAAAATCATGTTGAGAGTGGGCTTCTCGATAGATAAGGGGATAGTAGACGAGGACTCAGGAGAACTAGTAGAAGAAATTTTCCCTGAAGATGGATGTTCTTCATTTTTATCCACGGGTTTGTCATAATTCTGACTTTGAGTTTGCAGATGGATGGTATCTAAGGACATCATACGAATTTCCTCTTACGAACTAGAGTGACCATGATTAGACATGTGGTCTATCAGTTGTTGTTGAGAGGGAAAATGATCCATGAGTACTGCAGGTGCGGGATTAGACTTGAAAAACTAGGAGATTTTGTCCCGACGAGGACACTCCTTTGAAAAGTGGTCACCACCACATAGCAGACAAGGATATTTTTCCTTCCTTTTCCTTTTGTTGTTATCACCGCTGGTTGTTCTTGGAGTCTCCGGTTGGTTTCCATGTTTTTTATTTCGATTTTTACCTTTCTTTTTATTATTACCCGAGGCTTGAGTACTTTGAATGGAATTGAACTCGACGAAAACCTTGGAAGTCGAAGGAGTAGGGGTGGCAATTTGGTTTTGCTTGGCAGATTTTGTTGCTGATGGGGACTGGATTGAACCAATAATCCCATCAATAGGTACTTCTACTGGTGGCTTGGCAGGATCAGTACTGGGGCGAGGAGCTTGAGGAATCAGGTCATAAAGGGTTCTAGACTAGGAATAGACCAAGTCTAGGTATTGAGCTCGACTAATAGCCTGCTCTTCGGTAACGGCACCGCCCATAGCCACATCTCGGGCAATAGGAGGCAACAAGGATTTGGTGAACCAATCAGCTAGTAACTAATATGGAATAGGGGCCTTAGTAAGCCTTCTCTGCCTTCTCCACTCATGAATATGATCGAAAATGTCGGTGGAGGTGTTTTGTCACAGAGAGGTTAAAAGATCAATACCCGTTTCATAACTAATAGGGAGCTGAAAGTGTGTGAGAAACACCATTTCCAACGAGCCAAAATCCACAAACGAATGTTGTGGGAGTTCAATGTACCACTTCGCAGCTGTACCAGTCAAATTTCGTTGAAAGATTCGTAACCAAATGGAATCATCCATGAGGGAGTTTGAAGAGCACCACAAATGGAATGTCATCACATGGTTCTTCGGATCGTCTCCTTGCTTCCCATCGAATTTCGGGATATTTGATGGTAACTTTACCGAAATGGGTGGCCATGAGGGATTGTGTCGAATGGGGTCATTAATCAACTTGGACAAACAAGTAAGTCCAAATTTTCTAGAAAAGGTAACTGTCGGTTGGGCTGCACATACTGGTAATATTGATATGGCATATAATTACCAGTAGGACCATAAGTGGACTGACAAACAGGTTTTTGTGACGAAGAACTACCGGAAGATCTGCCCGTAGGGGGTTGATTTCCGGGATCAGGACCACTAGGACCACCGGGACCACCAGAACCACGGAGACCACCAGGACCAGCAGGAGGCAGACCACCAGACCCTCCAGGGCCACTAAGGGGAGGTAAACCTCCAGGACCACTGGAACCACTAGGAGGAGGGCCAGAAGGAGGAAAGCCACCAGGTCCCCCAGGACCACTAGGGCCACCAGGACCATAAGGAGGAAAGTTTCCAGATCCTCCGGCACCATTAGGCCCCCCAGGGGGAGGACCTCCATAAGGCGGTCCTCTGCCACCTCCCGCAATATGTATAGGTATCCCCCCCATAGCTGGCATGTAATACCAGTTGGGTTGTCCCCATGGCATAAAATCATTACTAGGGTATGGAATTCCTATAGGATTGGGTGGATGATTAATATTACCTACAAGTATTTGATAACCATAACCTCCAAAAGATTGAATGGTTACAGGTTGTGCCCCGAAGGGTTGACCTGAACTGGATGGGGGATTAACCACAGTAGTATGGGTGGGAGGGACATAAACTGTAGATGGTTCTATGTTAGAAGTCTGTCTTTGACTAGGGACAATTCAAGTGTCAGATAATGTAGGTCGTGTCGGGGGTTTCCCCCTGGCACTAGAAGGTATAGACGAAACAAGAATTGCAGACTGAATCTTAGGTGCAGAAGACCTGGGAAGATTAGGCAAAGACATAACCTGAGAGGTGGTAGGGGTTGTATCTTGACCTGGGTTGTGGGGTTAAAATGGACGATCTATAATCGGTTCAATGGGTCTCATAGAATCGGCAAGTGAACGATATCCCCTAGAAACAGATGTGGACCGTAATACTGTTGGGCCTAAAAGGTCATCTATCTGCCTATCAATCTCCTTTGCACGAAGAATGGCAGCACAGTATTGTCTACATTCTTCTTTGTCTTCAGGAGAGTTTACACGGGTTCCAAATGAGGCAATGGCCTCACCTACAGGGGTGTCCCAAAATGGAGCATTGGGACCAAAATCCGGATAGGCAGTATCATCAACACATCCTTCCATGGGAGAATGGAATGAGGAATCTCCCTAAGAAGGCTATTGGACCAAGGGAGGCAAGTGTGAAGAATATGGTACTCCACTTTTTGCAACCACATTATCTCCCACTTGGGAGGTGGTAGCAGCTCCTTGGTCGATAGCTTCCATAGGATTTTCTCTTGAACCAGGAATAAAATCAGGTGGCAAGCCTCGTACTCTTTTGGACTGTCTTGACTCAGCCAGTTTGTACAGTTCCTAACTAACCTAGGGTCTAAAAATCTAGAAAACACACCATAAAATTTCCCTACACAAGCTACAGGTCAAAACAAACAGACTTAAAATGATAGGAGGAGTTCAAAAAGTCAGGTCTCTCACTAGGATTGTCAAGAAGGTGCCACTCGCGATATACCTCAAGGGTACATGCATAGTAATATCCACGAATGTTGTTTTCAGTGTATGGCTCCAAACAAGACGACCAAAGGGCTTTCTCAAATGGATAAGGTACCCTAGTGGGGTCTCCCGATATACTCAAGGTACGTGGAAGCTCGAATCGGTAGTAGTGTTGTCTAATGCATAATCGTACACAAGGGGCCTTCCGATATACAATCGAGTATGTGAAGTACCTTTCTATATACCTCAAGGGTACGTGAAAGGCCGTTCGATATACCGACGGTATGTGGAAGAACCGCACGAGTCCCGGGATGTAATGCTAACAAATAACGACAGCTCCTACGCTTAACGATGCCCGAACACGTCTCTAACCTATCACTCAAGTTGCTACGTAAATTTTATCCTATAACTACCGTTAATTTTAACTTGTACGGTTAGGTGAATGCATGATGTTTTGACAGAAAAGTAAAACCATGCAGTATGCTAGTGCAAAATATTTTCACTTTATCGTTCAGTATGCCTACTTACGGGAGGGAAAGAGAGTATTTTCCTTTTGTTTCAAAACCAAAAATACTTCCAAATAACAGTCATGAACATCAAATCAAAGACAAGAAATATTTTTCCAAACTGATTTCTTCTTTCTGAAAGCAAATGAGAAGGGTAAGAATCTCTTTTCCTAAAAGAAAAACAAGAAGCACACCTATATGCAAATGCACTCTATTTTTTAAATTTTCTCAAAACATAAGCAAATCTAACTTAAAACTACCATATTTTTTTTTTGATCGAGATAGTTCTAAATGCATAAGAGACGAAAGAATATGAAGGTCCTGAAAGCTTGTAAATCCAATCAAGAAATCAATGTCCAACGCTCAATGATGATATCCTAGTCTCAGTAAAAAAAATCTTTTTTAAAAGGAAGGAAAAAGAAGTTTACTATGCAAATAAGAAATGAAACCTAGAAGTTAATCTAGTGTTCTTCTTTTAGTCTATGTGGTAGAAATGAAAAGAGATTTTAATAACACCCTAATATTTTCAGGAAACAAGAAAACTCTTCGTAAACACAACCAACTAGCATAGAAGCGGATGAGCAATCAAAAGACCTAATCAAACTTTTGAATTTCCACTCAAATCAATCTTAAAACATAAAATCTCAAACCACAAGCATCAGATTCTGTAACACAAGTATGATAAGCAGAACTCAATTTTTTACAAAAAAAATGAGGAAAAAGGGTCTTGGAATGATGCCTACCTAGCACCGCGCTTCTCTAGTGTTGACAGGGTGGTTCTATCCTAGCATTGCTTCTCGTCAACATGATACAGGCAGTGGCACCGCATACTCCTCGTACACAGCATAGGCGTGGTTCCATGTAGATGACCAAAACACAAAGAGAACGAAGGATCCAGTCAGAAAAATTCTAGATCAAGGTAAACACTGCTAAATTGAGTATGGAAACAGAGCATAAAAGATCGAAATGACTCAGATCTGAATAGATCTGGAAGTTTCAAACCCAAATGGACTAAGTCAGAAAGTAGACCTGACTGAAGAGAGTTGAAGAAAGAGCCTGGATTCGGACAAGAGTTGCAGACTGAGGAAGATTAGAACAACCGATACACAATTCTAATTCCCCAGTGGAGTCACCAGATTTGTTAGCTGGAATATTTCACCTCCTGCGGACAGTAAGGTGTTCCACTGGTCTGAATGGTTCAGATCCAGAACAAATAGAGAATAGAGGTTGAAGACTCTCCCTAGATGCCATAGATACCTAGAATGCAATGCTTCGATTGTTACCCTATGTACCTACAATAAGCTTCAACACGCAAACATATCAAGGCAGCCAGAATATAATCTACTGATTTATGTTAGTGACTAAGGAATCTAACAACATACATGTGAAATTAAACAACAACAATATATGTGGGACAGAAATCAACTTGCATTAATATAGAAATATGAAGAAGTTTATAACCAAGCCTTAGTGTTGACATGCATCTCCATGAAACCAAGCATTCTCATCCCCGTAAACTCCGACTCTAGCTCTTTCTATGCTCTCCAATGGTATGGACCAAGTGATCAATCTAACAGCATAACAATACCTTAAGAGTTCTCCCCCTCAACCATGGCCATAATCTTGTATTTATAAGGCTAAATGGATAGGGATGGTTGAGAGATAAGTGGGTGAGGTGGCCTCTAAGATCCTAGGATGAGGGATCTCGAGCTCAACTAACCCACAACAGTAGGGATAAGGGAGGACACAAGGCTTATCATCTAGAAGCCTCGAGAAACTTCTCTTTTTCCCTTTTTACCTAGGGTACCGCGTTTCCCCTTCAATGACAGAGTGGTTCTGGTAAGAAAGCGGCTTATGGACTAAGGGCCATAAGTGGTGGTACCACTTGTGGATAACAAGGGATAGGCAGTGTGAACAAGGTAAGCGCAGTGCTGGGAATTTTCATGAAAGATTGACATTTAGTAGGGTTCCACTCCAAGAGCTGGGATTCAGGGCAAGTAGGTATGTCAAATGTCTTATCACATGATGGTGACAGGATTTTGGTAAAACAAATATAGTTAATTTAAACAAAATTATAACTATAGACTAACAAAAAATCCTTAAGATGTTAAATTAATTAATAAAAGGTTGGGTAAATTGTTAGATGTACCACTCCCATAGTAACAGTGTTTGTATCTACTTGATTCAAATTGTAATTAATAAGCAACACTCTCCCTGCAACTATTCATTTAATGGTACATGCAAAAACACAGTGTCCTTCACACCCCTCAAATATGCAGTTGGGTTGCTTAATTGTAGACCCTAGTTGTGTACTATTTATAAACTCCACAATAGTCCATGTGGCTTTTGGCCTTCCCTCAATGTACAACATTGCTTCTTTATTTTGATATTTGTCTTTCAGCTGTAAATAATTTGCTGACAATCCATATCTGCACATACTTCATGTATATTGGACCAAGCGCATCCAATATTTGTAGTTTTAACATGGTAAAACATAATCCATCAATTCTGTACATCTGTCGTAAATGACCTTTATGCCATCTAGTGGAAAACAACCCCAAACCATGTAACGATGATGGTGCGATCCGATATATCCTCTTGTTCACACAAAAATATTTGTTTAGTTGAGGAAGATCCTTGGGTAACCATTGTTTCACTAGATGTTTCTACCTCAAGGAAACCTCAATGTCTCCTATTGTATCATCATCATAGGAACATTACCCTCATTCAGTGAGAACAATTTCCATGCGTTTATGGAATTTTCTTTTGAGATTTTCATATCTAGTTGATATAACTATTGTATACCTACCAGATGTCTCACTTTCATCCAGTCTTGTTGAACTCCCCTCGCCCGAGGAAGAAATATATGACAAATATATAATTGGTTCTACTATGCACCATGGGAAAAAAGTTCAAATAGGACTTTGTAGGGTATGCATAATTCATATCAGAGAATTACAAAGCATTGAGGCATGCATTTTCCACTATCATCATACATAGTTATCAAATCTCCCCCAATCTTGAAAATGCATATGTTAATTAGTAAGGGATTTTTCCTTTAATTGTCTTGCATGTTCAAAATTGGAAAAAATGGCCAAAACTAATTTTTGAATTCCTCAAATTCGTATAAGAAGGAATCATCAAAATTTCAAGCCTATGTGTTGATAAACTATGTGAGACATAGTTTGAAATAATCATGGACTGTGCTTTGATATTTGGATATAAAAAAGTGGGCATAAAGTAATGGAATGTGCTTAGAGATTTGGATAAAAAAGAGTAAAGGTGATCCCAATTCTAAAAGAGGATGATGATATGGTGCTCTAAGGTGATATATTTTTGACACTCTCAAAGATGTAAGTCTAATAAACATATATCTACAATAATGTAAGGTCTTATGGATGTTAAAATAACTTTCTTCCAATAAAATACTATATAAGCTTATTGCTTTGTTACCTTACCAATACACATAATTTTCGAAGGTGGTAGAAGTTGTCACAAAGGCACAAATTTGCGCACAAATTTTCTTGGAGGAGATTTAAGTCTACCTACACAAACAAGGGTTTGTGACACATTTGCATGTTTTATCTCCACAAGTATCCAAGGTATTCAACATGGAACTATGTATTAGTGGTATCCTTGGCACACTCATGTGGTCATGATGAGGTATATCGGCCATGGGAATGAGTTTGACGCTAAAAAAACAAATACCATACATTAATGCCCATAATTGGTAAAGGAATGCCCATAATTGTTGGCACACAATTTGGAAAAGAATTAAGTTTTGAGTCTGTCAAGCACCCTCGATGTCTAGAGTATGAGCAATATAACATCTAAACTAGCATATTGGATGGAAATTTATATAAAATCATGACAATGTTGGGCGGGGTATTTTTTAAGGATTCTAATATTATACCTAAGTATAGTATTGTAGGCGATTGTTCTAGATTGAAAAAACATGTTTATAGCTAGGTAGGTGAATATTAAATATGAAACATAAAATTAACATTGAAATGTGTAAATTTTGACGAATATTATGATAAAAATCCATATTTTATGTAAATATAGGTGATATTAGACACCAAATAGCGAATTTATTTTTTTGAAAAAAACCCAAAAAATAGCCTTTGCAAAATTTTGCCACTAAAAATTACCCTGATGTTGGGTAACCATGCATCCATGCAATAGCTCCTTGTAACTACCTCTTATTTGACCTTCCAAAGAGATGGAAGGTCAAATAAATTCAAATATATGCAATAGCCCCTTGTAACTACCTCTTATTTGACCCGCCAAAGAGATGGAAGGTTAAATAAGGTCAAATAAGGTCAAATATATGCAATAACTCCTTGCAACTACCTCTTATATGCAATAAATCCTTGTAACTACCTCTTATTTGACCTGCCAAAGAGATGGAAGGTCAACTAAGGTCAAATATATGCAATAGCTCCTTGTAAATACCTCTTATATGCAATAGCTCCTTGTAACTACCTCTTATTTGACCTGCCAAAGAGATGGAAGGTCAAATAAGGTCAAATATATGCAATAGCTCTTTGTAAGGTCAATTCTTGAAGGATAATTCCACAAATCCATCCACATGGCCAACAAATGTATTGATTTCTAAATCATACACTCTTAACTAAACAATATTGAAATATAGTATATAGAGTAAATTAAAGGATAAAGTTTAGGTGGGATTTACATTTTCCAAGCTTTTAGCATACACCCTATTGTGGAAGTTAATAAATTGACAAAAATAGTGCAAGAAAAATATTAAATAACACTCCATGTTGTCACCTAGTAACAACCTATCAAGTTTGATGGAGAGGGAAACCAACCATCACAAAACCTTTGCAAGTTAGATGTGTATGTGCTAGATATTTAAGTTGATAAAAAGGTAGTTGGAAAGAAAGAATACTTAATGCAAATCAAAGGTGATGGTTGGCCCTTTATCTCATCACTATAACTTTTATGTCTACAAGAGAGATTATTTCAACTGTACACATACAAATTTTTATGTCTTCACATAGTTAACCTTTGTAAATCCAATTTTTTATTAAACTTAATTTTAGTAAAATCTATTTTTATAAAACTTCAATAGTTGCAGACGAGGTTGCGGGCATGACATTTGTCTCAGGGATTGTTTCCCACCCCCTGACTGCGGGATGATGTCACTCACCCTGCCGTCATCCTGCCCAGTGGATATATGGTGGGAAGCAGACCTAGAATTTGACATTTTATAGAACGTTTTTTCCTCCCTTGAATGTATTTGACATGTAAGAAAACATTGAGAAGTCTAGAATTATAGGTAAGGAAAATTTTAAATCATCGATTTGACGTTTTCCCATACACATTTCCCATTAAAAATTTTACTAACATATTTGAGTTTGTATTCTGTACATATAGTAGTTATAGCCATTGGTGGGCCTATCCTCATTGATCTCTTCTGTTTTATCCCATAGTGGCACCATAACTAGGTGATACATATATTTTTAACTTATGATGTTTTTTAGTGGTTGAACTTGTTGTGGAAGATATTAATCTATGCAAGGTAGATTGATTTTCTGGATTCACATGTTTCAAACTGGCAATCTATCATGTCCTCTCACAGCATATACCTAATGTTGGAAGCCAACTAGCCACACACCTCTTTTAATGCATCCCTAAAATGTCAATAGGTAGTAATAACTTTTGGGTCCAAACGACGGTTAGGTTCAATCTTGGCATATTGTTTCATTCATTCATAAACCATGCTTTCAATGTGCAAAGATATATGGATTGGATTTGGGGGCCGCTAGGGATATTTATGGGATATACCTGGAATTCGGCGATTCAAAACTTTCCAAACCCAACAAGATATGACTATTATAAGACTGCAAAGGATAAATCCAACTCGGTGATTTGAGTGCTCATAATAAGAGTATACATTTTAGTCCAATGCATAATTTGGCGATGAAACTACCCCACCATCAAGAAATGACCATACTTCTCTTTCATATCAGAATATTGTCTTAGAGTTGGTGTGGTATTTCCAAAGGCCCGAATGCGATCTTCCGCATAAAGACAAGGTAAACATAATGATGAAAATCCCTCTCTTTCTTTGTGTAAATCTGTATATATATTATGAGTAAATTTGGGTATATGTTTTACTTATTTATGTCTTTAAAAAAAATTCTTATGTATTTTGTTTTTCTGGCTTTTTTAATTTTTTTTACCTTTATGTTAAGTCACTACATTTCTATGATAAAGGCAGAAAATAATTGGAGTAATAAAAAACTCCTAAAAACAAGAGCCACGAAGTGGCAATGTCCTCGACTAAAGCAAATAAGCTAAATAAAAAAAACTTCTAAAAAAAACACCAAAAAAACAAATAAGAAAAACAACTAAGAGAATAAAACTTAGAAAAAAAAAAACAAATAAGAGAAACAACTAACCTATAGTTATTTTATTCAATTAATTTTGACACTAAATTATACATTTTAAAAACCCAATAATTGTAAAAATGGATAAATTGATTAAGAGCCATAAACACATTTATTTGCATTCATTTATCTATTTTAGAAACTTATCAATTGTAAAGATGGATAAATTGGACAAAGAGCTAGTTAATTTTTTCAATACACATGTTATTAATAAATATAGTACGATATTTATTGACCAACTTGAAAGAGGTGAGTTTAAAAGTTAGGAAAAAATTATTATTTTGTTGGGACATATTATAAGAGAAGTTGGTTAAGTATACTAGATGATAAATCTAAATTATTTAATAAGAAGGGTTATGATTGTTTTGAAATTGGTGAATTTATATAATTTGAAAAATAAAAATATTAATATTAAATGGAAGAGTATATATTTAAGTTTGTAAATTGGATTGCCATTATAAATTGAAATAAGTTTGCTTTGAATTTATAAATGTGTTAAGTTTGTACATTGGATTGCCATTATAAATTTAATTAAGTTTTCTATTGAATTTATAAATGTGTTGAATAAAGTTTGTAATTCAAATGTCATTGCATTTGTAAATTGAATTGTCGTTGAATTTACAATTGTGTAAATGTGTTTGAAGCATTGGTCGTACACTTGTATACATTCATGATTTTGTCAATGGCCTCATGATCATTTCTCTACGGCAAACTCCAACAACCCCAATTACAATAATAACATTGTCTGTTTTTTCCATTCAAAATAAAGAGCTATGAAAATTGTTTAAACATATGCAACAAACAAACTCAAAAGAAAATGAATTGGAGCTTTAGTAATTTT
This sequence comes from Pseudotsuga menziesii, assembly GCA_001517045.1. NCBI lineage: Eukaryota > Viridiplantae > Streptophyta > Pinopsida > Pinales > Pinaceae > Pseudotsuga > Pseudotsuga menziesii. The sequence continues at coordinate 71,871 of LPNX010369597.1, read as the reverse complement.
TTCTTTCTTTCAAAGTGCTCGGTAATGTCTATTTATGCATTTAAAGTTGCTTTGATCATTTTTGAACTTTTGGATAAATGAGATTGTTAATGTAGAGTTCCTGAGAAGAGCTACCGTGAGAAAGAAGCATTTTAACAATTTATTATATAGTTACACCTTGCTCCAAGATTGCAAAGTTTATACTTATTGACTTTAATAAGACAGATATCAATTGTTGAAAATAGGGATTAACTCATTTATGGGTTAAGTAAAATGTTTGGTAAATTAGTTGCAAAATAAAAGCACTAGTTAAAATCCTATAGGTAAAGAAAAACAATATTTCCTCTAGTTATTGCCACATGCAAGTTTAAACAGTTTTTTAAATCATAGGAACCCTGAAATTATTTCCAAGAGTCGTATATTTCTTTTTTTGTGAACTCGAAACCAAAGAACAAGTTAAGGTTTTTAGGACCATGATCGATTCCAATATTGGTTATATAGATTGAGTATAACTAAAGGAATATCACTATATCCACATTATTAACACACACTATTACAATCTTGTTATGCTATAAAGTTAACAACATAAAATCCTCATGATAAACTCATTCAAGAGCGTGTATTGTACACATATATTAACATATGTGTGTGTTGTTTTTGAATAAATATAATATAATAATTGAAATATTGGTTTCAACTAAAATAATAACATCATTGAACATTTTCTATGAAGGCTTCATGTTAGAAAAAGTGGTGAGTAAACACTATAAGATTTTGATAGTTGGAATATAAAATTTCAATAAAAGACGAGACTTGTGGATAAATATAAATAAATTTATGTAATAAAATACAAATATTTACTCATAGGTCATGTATATCGTGTAATGTAAATTGACACCATCCACTTGGTCGTGACTTCAAATGTGGTTGTAGTCTTCAAATCAGATCATGCTCTACAGTATTCCACAATGCACCAACAAAAACACAATCTTCACCAACGATGTGAGAGGTGGTCACAACTCTTCGATTGTTGAGAGATGTTGCACATAAAAACTCAATACTGAATCCACATACCACAGTCCTCTAAACATAGTCACCAATTTAGGGTTTTGGGGAGGGTGCGGTAGCCAACTGTGTTAGAATAGTAGATTCAAGCTACACTAGTTAACCTATATAAGCAACCAACAACATATCATAAAAGATAAGAACCAGAAAAGAAAAGGACAAGAGAACATCGATATACGTGGTTCACCCTAATGGGTTACATCCACGGGGAGGTAGTCTTTTATTATCTCTAGAATGTCTTCTCCAATCTTACAAGAGAGCAAAGCATAAATACCGCAAAGAATATAGATGATGTACAATAGTGTCACAATAATACCACTACTACATCAAGAATACATGATTATGTAGACTCACTTGACCCTATTATATACTAAGAGATGAGGAGGAATTACTCTCACATGTTGCATGTGGAATAATATTATTCTCCAAAATAACATCTCTTAATATAATACCATGGACAAATACTTTACACAAGTAAATACAACACCTTATGACTATGGGTTAAATGTATTACTCTTTACATAATATTGTAGACAGCTTCCGACATAATACAAAAAAAATATTACCTTCCAAGGAATATAATATATTCCAACACTCCCCCTTAATAATGGCTTGGAGAAGGGCCCACACTAACACTAAGGAAGGAAAGAGTCATTACTGCTCCCCCTTGATGACAACTTTTAGAAGAACCAAAGTTGCAAATAAGAACACTTTGGCTTATGGAACTTGACGATGAACAACCGCTTCTCACCGAATCATGAAAGTGCACACGAACCAGGTTGTACGATGAAAGACCCAACAATAAAATGTCGAGAACATGTGACGTAATCTAATTGCAAGATACCCACATCACCACAAGAATCATCACAACCATACATGATAGCTGAAGAACTCTGATATAAAATCCACACCAGTGTACAAATACCTTCTGATTGTCGATACAACAGAACATGTGACTAAGAACACCACAACTATGTATAGAAAAACCAGATGGACCATACACATGCAGATAGCAGACATTCTTCCAATCAAGGTGAAATATAAATATCTGTAGAAGACCTCAAACATCGAAGAAACAAGACCCCAATGGTCTATACATCGAAAATGATATCATACAAATGAACATCATGACATTAATAGCAGAAGATGATGCTTCATTACTTCTGGAATAAGGTGAAAGCCTAAACAGAGAACTTATCTGCACAAGAACTTTCAAGATTAAAGCATATAAAGATCATAAAACAAAATTGCTCATACAGAAATGAAAATGATTATATACCAAAGGTTAGAAAACATCATATAAAGGAATGGCAACATAATATGATCAAATAAAAGATTAACTTGCTCATTAAGGAAAATGAAGTTACTTTTACACATTAAGTGTCAGCAACAACATATAAATAGTGAGCTAAATATTTCCCTTAAATATATGAAAATTTAGTCATCAAGCAACTAATCTAAAGCATAGGTGCATTTCTTATTAGTATGATGTTAATATGCAAGAGATGAATTCCCTGGAAATGTCAATGCTTCCATATAGGAACGTTAGAGACAAGTATGAACAAGATAACCTATACAATCACAAGAATATAAATCTCGTTGCAACAAGAACAAGGTGCTCATGATAAATAGTTCAAGATTTAAAGATTGTTCTAAGCCATATAAATATTGAGTAAAAGATTATCGAAATAAACACGACATGAGATATAGATAAATCAAAATGTTTAATATGATCAACATATAGCAAATTATGATCAACTCATGATATCACTTATAAAAAATTATGAAATGACAAGTCACTAATAGTCTTAATCATGGGTTCATTTCTTGTTAACACTATGTAAATACGCAAGAGACGAAATGCCCTGGAAATGTCAATGTTTCCATATTGGAATGTTAGAGACAAATAGCACAGGAACTAGATACAATCTTTGCAATACATGAAAAAGAAACTATATCCCAATTAAATAACTTATGACAAGCCAAAAAATATGATATCACATAGATTAAAAAAATTGTTTTACTTAAGAATTTAATTAGCAAGAGCATGTAATGATCATAAAGATATTACTTATAAAAGAATAAAATTGTTTTTACACAAAGGTCGGCAATAACATATAAATAAAGTAAATAATTATCACTAGATAACACATATGAGATTGTTCTTATAAATTTGTTTTTATGAACAAAACAAAGAAAAGAACAAATTAATTATTAAGTATATTTAAAAAATATTAAGCATTAGATGGTTTATAGCTATCATCATGACAAAATACTAGAGATCCATGTCCTTAAAAGATGTCAATATTTCCATATAGAAATGTGAGACAAATATATAGCAAGAACAAGAAATATTATCTTAATAAACATTATTAGAATCAAAACCTAAATGCAAAAAATGAATAACAGAAAACTTAAATACTTTACCATACTGATCTGAATTTGCAAAAAACACAGTTAGAAAAACAGTAAAAGAAAGCGAAACTTTTACTTACAACTCGTTGAAAAAATATGCTTAGAAAAGCCAGTCTTCTGTATTGGTCACATAGGTGGATCCAGAATGGTTGTTCTAATTCCAAGTTACAGCCTTTTAAGAAATGACCAAGTTATAGTCTTTTTTTATAACTATCATTTTTATGACCGAAAGGAACCCCAGAAATGCCCAGTTTTATGTTCTGGTCACTTATGTGGATCCAGAATGGCTATTCCGATTACGAAAATAGGTTATAATAAAAAAACTGGTAAAAAATGACCAAGTTACGACCCTTTTGTATAACTATCGTTTTAATTACCGAAATGAAGCCCAGAAATACCCAGTTTTCTATTTTGGTCGCGATAGGTGGAACCGGAATGGCGTTTCCAATTCCAAGTAAAGGCTATAATAAAAATTCCGGTAAAAACTGACCATGTTATGGTCCTTTTTTATAACTGTTGTTTTTATATTCGGAATAAAGATCTTCGTAAGGAGAGCCCCGAAATCATGTAGATCTACAGAAAAAACATCAAGAAACCCTTGAAAAAATTATGCAAAAATATTACACAGCAAGTTAGGGTTAGGGTAAAAAAAAATGCAGAAATATGACCAGATCTGAAGAGAAGCCTAATGGCTACTAGATAGAAAGCAAATCTACAACAAAATGACAATTCCCAAATGACAAAGCTATAGAAGGAACTAGATTATAGCAACCCGCTCTGATACCATGTTATAATAGTAGAGTCAAGCTAAACTAGTTAACCTATCTAAGCAACCAACAACATATCATAAAAGATAAGAACATGAAAAGAAAAGGACAAGAGAACACCGATATGCGTGGTTCACCCTAATGGGTTACATCAACGAGAATGTAGTCTTCTATTATCTCCAGAATGTCTTCTCCAATCTCACAAGAGAGCAAAGCACAAATACACAAAGAATATAGATGATGTACAATAGTGTCACAATAGTACCACTACTACATCAAGAATACATGATAATGTAGAGACTCACTTGACCCTATTATATACTAAGAGATGAGGAGGAATCTCACATATTGCATGTGGGATAATATAATTCTCCAAAATAACATCTCTTAATACAATACCATGGACAAGTACTCTACAAAAGTAAATACAACACCATATAACTATGGGTAAAATGTATTACTCTTTTATATAAGTTGTAAACAACTTCCGACATAATACAAAGACATTATTACCTTCCAAGGAATATAATATATTCCAACAAATTGAAGGTCGTATATCTGAAAATAGAAATCTTCACGACTTTGGGCTCATGCTCTGGACCAACAGGTTCACTCTCCAACGAATTCAAGAGTAAGTGAAGGTCATATTCTTTAAATGTGGCGGTCGCAACACAAAAACGTGGATGTGACAGTTCACCAAGAGTTCACTCCATTTTTAGTTTTTAACGTACAAACATTTTAATGTTTCCAGTCAGAATGTCAATGCTTGGATGCTTGTACGTTAAAAACTAAAAATGGAGTGAACTCACAAATTTTAATGTTTTAATGCATTAATGTTTTAAACATTATCCATATTTTACGAATAAATGTGTAAGTCACAATATCATGACGTTAATGTTTAAAATATTATCCATATTTTACGTTATGATATTGTGACTTACACATTTCTATGGTCCTCTGGTCCATATAATTCACAAATTCTAATGTGTTTTTTAATAGGAAATCAGAGGACCATAGAAATGTGTAAGTCACAATATCATAACGTAAAATATGGATAATATTTGAAAAAAAAACCTTATTTGGTTTTTGAGAAAGTATTTATGATAATTTTAAGTATGTGTATGTGACAAGTAAGTGAATACAACATACTAAAATTAGAGTAGAAGATGATCTGTGATATTGGTGAAGGTTGGAAAATAGTAATTATGAATTTATGGTTGTCAAATGCTAGTGTTTCATTCTAGGTGCCTACAAACGCCTTCCACCTACGTCTTATCAATGTCCCTCTTTATGATATGGATCTTTTATGGGAGGAGAGTTCATCCACGCACAGTAAAGATTACAGATCGCTTTGTAAACAGTACCTTTATATGATTAGTATCTATTAGATGTATAGACAAGATTATCAAATTTATAATACAAAACTCTTGGTTTGTTATTATACATGTGATGATTTATATATAACTTTATATAGGCAAAATGATTATGTTTAATCATTTTAGTTTAAAAGTCAAATTTGTACGTAAATTTTAGTCTGTCTTAAATGTCTAATTTAGTAGCTTTACAAAGTTATTACAATTAACATAGCATCAATTAAGGTCTAACCGCGAGTCTCCATTAATTTACAGTTGTATTACTTTTATTTTGAAGTTTGTTTACTTAAATAAAACTTTATAGTTGTATTGCTTTTATTTTGAATTTTTTTTACTTAAATAAAACGTTGCTTCCAGGATGTTGTTAATGGCCGACTGGCTCCATTAATTTATGGTTGTATTGCTTTTATTTTGAATTTTTTTGTAATGTTGCTTCGTGGATGTTGTTAATGGGTGAATGGCTCTCTATTCGCTATTGTTGAACTCTTGTTAATGGAGGTTAGCTCTACAAGTATTTTAGATCCATTAGCAATGTTATTTATTTCAATTTTATTAAGAGCTATTATACTCTCATACACGCAAATAAGTGCAAATCTTAGAACCATGAGATGACCATGGCCAGCCTATTCATGAATTGCGGAGTGGTTAGACCATGCATGCTATGTGTGTCAATACTGAGACCATTTACTATGATATAAGATTGTGAATTCTGTCAGACGTGTGTTTAGATAATGCATGCATGCGATACTTGGTGATATGTGTCTAAGAATGTTGTGAATTCTTTATGGCTTCGATGCATTAATGAACCATGGATTTTCAAGGCTTCATTTTATCAAACTATACTTTATACTTCTTAGGTTCCTCCAAAAGTTTAAAGCTTTAATCGAAATTCTTAGACGCAAGGCTAATTGAAATTCTTCTAAACAGGGATGAGATCGAGAACAGAGATGAACGATTTGACCTCATAATAGGAGACCTCGCAGATCCTATGGAAACATTGTGATGTGCAACTTCTATAATAAGGTTTAAAGATAACAACATATCTAAGCTATTGCATCATAGTTTTAGTTTTATGTATAGTTTTCAACATTTTTTTATATAATTATATAATTAGTGATGCCAATAATATATTTTTATTTTTCATGTTTACAGTGTTCCATATTGTTCTTTATAAATTTAACATGTCATTAACATGATCTATGTTTCAAACTTTCATCCCCTTCTACCTTACAAAATCTTTTTATGAACTTCTACCTTACAAAATCTTTTTATGAGCTTCTACCTTACACAGTCATTTTATGAGCTTGTTCTAAAGCAAAAGCTGGCCCACAAAGGAGTGTTAGTTAGTCACGTATAACATCACAATAAAATAGCTCAAATTATTCTAGAAACTATTTCTTGACAGTCCTATTTTGATGCGTCAGGCCCTACATCAATTAACAATATAAAGAATAAGTTGGTAATAATAAGGCATGCTTCTACATATATTAAATTGATGTAACAAGATAAAAGAATAAGTTGATAATAATAAGGCATGCTTTGACATATATTAAAAGCAGGGAATATGCAGCACTGCTGCTAGGCTTTGTTGAATAATAATATTATTCATGATGATAAACCTGTTGAAGACTTTGTGACTTGGAATGTTTAATAATATTATTCATGATAATGGGCCTATTCAAGATTTTGTAGGATGAAATGTTGTGGTTGGAGTATTTCCAATGAAGAAGAAAACATGCAAAATTATACTTTCAAAGCTAGCAAAAGAAACATAGCACGGTGAGAAGACAATGCCTTACTGGATTGAGGCGGTAAGATTCATATTAAGTCCATCAAGGATTTTATATATGACAATTTTATATCAAATTGTGACATTGACTTCGATATTATCATGTCTAATATCTAGGCAAGTAAATTTCACAATAAAATATTTTAATTAGATAAAATACAGAACCTATCAAGAATTGTTATGTTATTCGTTAAATCACTACCATTAATCAAACAGTCACACTTGCATTAGATGCCAACAATTAATTATATATTTAAAGCCAAATGGAATATTGATATTTGACAACAATTAATTGAAATTTGAAGATCACAACTATATGCTTGGAAACCAACTGTCGTATACAACTTTCCTAAGATTGCCACATTATCCTGCGTCGTGGGAATAGCCATGAATTCCCTCAGTTATCAAAACCTACTGGAAATTTCAAAGCATAGGGTTGTAGTTCCTTGAGATCTCCCAACCCCAGACTGTAGAGCACTACTATAATCAAGAAAAATCAGTGATCAACATTTTTGGCATTCTATCTCAAGCACACATGGAGATCACTCATGCCCCAGTGCAGTTGCCTAATAATAATATATTCACATGAAACATGAGTACATTGTTTAGGGACAAAGGAAAAAAAAAAAAAAACGGAGAAATAATTAGCCATTTACAGAGTAAAGAAAAAAACAAAAATGAAGTTAATCCTGAAACGAGATTCGAACAGTCGCCACCCAATCAACAATTTAAATATTTTTTTGAGCCAAATAAAAAATTCAACATACCCAGAAATGAAAAGAATGAAAGCCAAAAACATCTCCATAAACCCTATAATTTCAAATGTAAATCTAGCAAACAACAATGATACACTGAGTACAAATTACTTTCTAGAGTATAACACTTCGTTACATAGTTGGTCATAAATCATGAACCAAATTTAGCCAGCCTCACACTACAACTAAAGGGAAATGATGTATTTACATGGCCAAATGCTTCAAATTGCATGAAATTTTGAAGAAGCAAACAATGCTATATTTGTCCTCTGGTAGCGGGTATCTTTAGTTACCCTGACGATGCCTGGTGTAAAAAGGCATCTCATTGGAAATGTAAGAACAATGGCAGGCATAGTAGAGTGGTGGTTTATAGAAGTTTGAGATCATCCTAACAGCCACAATGACATATATAACATGTAAGTGAGGTTACAAGTGAACTACAGGAAAGCACTATCGCTCACTTGGCCAGTAAGTCTTAGCCAGCCAACCCTATGAGCGGGAGAGTGCACAATGACATATCTAACCTGTAAGTGAGGTTACATGTGAACAATAGGAAAGTGTTATTGCTCACTTGGCCAGCAAGTCTTAGCCAACCAACCGTATGAGCAGGAGAGTGCAACCATAGCTCTAAGTGCAACCATAGCTCTATTATGTTAGTGCCAAGGCAAGAAGCCTCCATGCATTTAAGGCTTGCAAACTAAAACTAAAACCATAATGCAACAAGCATTACCTGCAACCTTAACATACTAAGTTATCGGATGCTTTTATGAATTTAAGCTAAGCTCACAGATAGAGAGGCGTAGCAGGGTGTCTTAACTCACTTCCTACTGATTTATAATACCAGAAATATATAAACCTTGCTCCTGCTACTCAGGATCTTAGACTCCATGTGGAAGTTTGCATGGAGGTAGATGCATGCATGCACTTCAACTGCATCGAATACACAAATCCCTATCAAGTCAGATCCAACACTGTAGGCTTGTCAGGGAAAGTGCAGGTATTATCAGGACTTAGTATGGCTTTAATGCCAAAAAAAAAATTGAAAACGTAATTCCCTGCTTGCAAGGACTTAAAAATGGATTTTATGTGGTTCTAATTCCAAAAACTAATTCCCTAGTTGTAAGGAATAACAAATATTACAATGTTTGATTACATCATCTTGTCGTCAGGTCTAGGGACACAAAATCTCATACAGACGTCACCTACACAGAACCAATAAGAACCAAGTTAAATCACAATTTAAAAATGCAAAAAAAAAAAATTGTTCCAAACTATTGCAAAAACTTTGAAAAAAAATAAAATTTGAACCTACCTCCTGAATTAATCTACCTACCTACACAAATCATATATACCCCTGTCGAGGACATAATAACTTGAGTATTGAGAGATGAGTGAATCATAGAATGTTGCTTTTATATTTTTTCTTACAAGTATTTCCAATGTTTGTTTATTTATGAATTAACTCCTTTCTTACTGTTATTTTATTTTGAATGTTACACTTATATTTTTATTTGGAATGTTTGTTTATCTCTGAAATGAATGTAAAATCATTATTTTTATTTTTGAAATGAATATAGTGTTTTTGTTGTGTATTTGGAATAACGATAAATCATATGTTTGTTAGTTTTGTTGTGTATTTTGAATAACAAGTATTTCCAATAAATAGTAAAGTGTAATTTGAAGGTTTTGAAAATCATTTTGTTCTATTTGTGTTTTTTATTAATATAATTATTGTGTTTATTGTGTTTATTATAATAAAAGTTTTTTAAACATTTTTGTATTAAAAAAATACTGTATTGTTAAGAAAAACTTATGGATTTGGGTTATTATTTGAACATATTAAAATTAAGAGAATTAAAAATAATAATAAAATATCTATATACAAAAAATTGACTATTTTGAATTAAAAAATTGACAGCCAAATATGTAAGTAAAACTTAAAATGAAAGGTATACAATATGCAAAACTGTCATCAAATTTTCATTTGAAGTTTCCAAAGAATGCAATGAAGCACTTGAAGTGCAGTTACAAGATTTCATTATCTTTGTTCCGATAAAACATTGAGAAATCGATGACTAAGTAATGAAATCAATTCGGTGGTTAGGTAATTTTTGTTGGGTATATGTCATATTCTTTGCATGTGTGAGTGGAGCGGAGGTGCGCCTATCCACGTTGTCTCTGATGATCCTTGTCGACACCTTCTAAAAAAAATTGGTTGTTTTTGTTTTTTAAGGGAGTTTTCTAAAAATATGTAATTTTATCCCGATTAAGAGATTGGAGTCTATTTTCTAATACGGGTTAACAGATTAGGGTATTGGATGATTATGAATACCTATATTCCCTATTGTGAGGGATTCATAATGATAATGAGAAAATAGGAGGTGTGAATCCAAGGTTTGCTAGTTTTGTCAATTAAGGGTTTCCAGGGTAAATCTCTGTGTTTATGTGTGAATGTTGTGATGTAATATTTGTTTTGCTTAAAAGAATATGTATGCTTTGCTTCTCTGCACAGGTTTAAAACTTACATTCAGTATCAGAGCTCGATTATTAACATCACGGGGATGCCTTTGTTGCTGATGGTTTGACGCGGTTGATAGATCTTGGGTATGTGATAAACCTGGGTTCAGTGGAAGCTTTGTAGTGTTGAATTGTGCATTGAAAGAGAACGGCAATCAGTTGAAGAATTGAGATCGAATAATATAACAACCAAAATTTTGAACTATGGAAGCTCAAAATGGAGAATCTTCTTGTAAATTGGGAACAGTGGATTGTTGTGGATCTAGGTACTAAACCCAGTGCAACGTCACAAGATGATTGGGATAAATTAGAAATAAGGGCAAGTAGTACACTACGATTGTGCTTATAAGAATATATGTTGTTGAACGTATCTAGTGAAGATAGTGTTGTAAAGCTTTGGGGGAAACTAGGGAGTTTGTATCAATCAAAATCCCTTGTGAACAAGTTGTATCTGCAAAAGAAATTGTTTCACCTCAGAATGGATGAAAATGACACTGTAACATAGCATTTTAATGTGTACAATACTCTGGTAAGTCAGATAACCTCTGTTGGTATTAAAATGGATGAAGAAGATAAATGTATTACATTATTGTGTTCTTTGCCAGATTCTTGGGACAACCTAATTGTTGCAATATCTAGTGTTAGCCAAGTGACCTTAAAATTTGATGAAATAGTATCATCCCTACTATCATAAGATATGACTCTAAAAAATCATGGATAATCATAGCATGGATGCCTTGTTTGTGAGAGGTCACCCCTAGGAGAGAAACAAAAATAAGGTATATGGGGGGGGACCTAAATCTAAGGTTAGATCTAAATCCCCATGAAAATGAATAAGGAGGTGTTGGAAATGCACTAAATGAGGGAAATATAAAAAAGGATTGTAGATCTAAGAATGTTGAGAAAGCAAAGGGATCTGAGGATACCCCTTCAACAGAGGCGAAGACCTCCTCAAAAGGAGTGGATGTGTACCTAAATTCCACGATTAATCATTTAAAACATGATATATGGCTGATTGAATCAAGTGTGTCATGTTATATGACCCCTCATAGGGAGTATTTTTGTGAATATGAAAAGTACAATGGACGAGATGTGTACTTGGGAGATTATTCATCAGCCAGTATCATTGGACGTGGTAGAGTCAAGCTAAAACTAAAGGTTGGAAGGATTAGAACTCTACCTGGAGTGCTACACATTCCAAATATAGCAAGAAACTTGATATATGTCAGAAAGATGGATGTTGCAAGTGTAAAGACTGTGTATGGATATGGTGGTTGCAAAATGGTTCGAGGATCAATGGTATTGATGAGGGGATTTCGGTATGGACCTTTGTACAAACTATTGGGAAGAACCATCATTAACGAATGTAACAGTTCTGTTGTGCTTGAGGAATGAGGTAAAGATGATAGAACCCTGACTGCATCAGGAGGAAAGGAAATGTTACGGCATCAAAGATTGAGGAATATTGAAGAAAAGGGCCTTCAAGCATTACAAAGTAAAGGTATGGTTGAAGGTATGACTAATAGCACTCTGTATTTTGATTTCTGTGAACATTACATGTATGGAAAACAAAATAGAGTAAGATTTGCCTCTGGTGCTACAAGAGCAAAGGGAATTCTAGAGTTAAAGAAAAGTGATGTATTTGTAGTTGTAGTTGTGCATGTTCCATCATTAAGTAGATCTATGTATTATGTTTCATTTATAGATGATTTCTTAAAGAACACATGGATTTATTTCCTTAGAAAGAAATCTGAAGTATTTGCTAAGTTTAAAGAATTTAAGGCTCTTGTAGAAAATCAGTCAGAAAAGAAAATAAAGGTGTTGAGGGTAGATAATGGTGGAGAGTTATGTGGGAATGAATTTGAGGACTCCTGTAAGAATTATGGTATAGCAAGGAAAAATACTACTCCATACAAACCTCAAAAGAATGGAGTTAACAAGAGGATGAATAGGACGTTGATGGAAAAGGAAAGAATCATGCTAAGCAATGTTGGGATAGGAAAAGACTTATGGGTAGAGGCGGTGGAGACATCATGTTACTTGGTAAATAGATCACCCACATCAGCATTGGTTGAAAAAAATCCACAAGAGGTATGGACTAGTAAGAAACCCTCTATTAAGCATATGAAAGTTTTGGGTTGTGATGCTTATGTACATGTTCCAAAGGAGAAAAGGAACAAGTTGGATAACAATGTTGAGAAGTGTATCTTTATTGGTTATAAATGTGGTATGAAAGGTTATACGATTTGGAATCTTGTAACTAAGAAGATTGTTTACAAACGAGATGTTGTGTTTAGAGAGGTCAAAGAAGTCCCCAGACGGGAAGTGACTCCAATGGAAAAGGAACCAGAGAAAATAGAGATTGAGTTAGAAGGTGACTCAATCTAACTAAACAAAAGAAGTTGAATCAGAATAAGAAGAAACTCATACCCTAGTTTTGAGGAGATCATCTCGAGAAAGAAGGAAACCAAAAAGGTATCCCCCTCCTGATTTTATCTCTCATTCTGCTTTGTCTATTACCGATGATGATCCTAGAAATGTGAAGGGAGATGTTGATTCAGAGGATAGTGATATCTGGAAGAAGGCCATGGTTGAAAAAAATGGATTCATTGGACAAAAATGAAGCTTGGAATCTAGTCCAGTTACCAGCTGGAAGAAAAGCCTCTGGGAGCAAATGATTATTTAAAAAGAAGTTGAATGCATAAGATAAAGTGGAGAAGTACAAATCCTGCTTGGTATAAAAGGGATATTCTTAGGTAGAGGTAATTGATTTTGGTAAAATATTTTCTCTAGTTGAAAAATTAACTTCTATTAGACTTCTTTCTATTGTTGTTGATTTTGATATTGAAGTAGAGAAGATGGATGTGAAGACAACGTTGTTACATGGGGATCTGGAAGAATAAATCTTCATGAAACAACTAGAAGGGTTCACAGTAAAGGGAAAGAAAGAGCTGGTATGTAAACTAAAGAAGTCCCTTTATGGTTCAAATAAATCTCCAAGGACGTGGTACCAAAATTTTGACACATACATACTTGGATTGGGGTTTGTGAGAAGCAAACATGATTATTGTGTATACCCCAAACAGGTTGGTGATCACTTCATTAACATAGTACTATATGTTGATGAAATATTGTTGATTGGAAACAACAAAGATGTTATAAAGCAGGTGAAGTCTCAGTTGTCCTCCAAATTTGATATGAAAGATCTCGATGCTACAAACTTCATTCTAGGAATGGAGATAACAAGAGATCGTGAAAATAGGATGATTTATTTAAATCAAAGAAAACATGTTGAGACTGTACTACATGGGTTTAACATGCAGGAAAGTAAGTCGGTCAAGGTTCCTATTCATGTAGGTGTAAAGTTAGTTGTAGAGCAGTGTCCCAAGACACAGGAAGAAGAAGAAGACATGCCACAAGTTTCATATGCCAGTGTAGTTGTTATTTTGATGTATGTAATGGTCTGTACTAGACCAGGAATTGCTCATGCAGTGGGAGTTTTGAGCAAATATATGTCAAAAATAGGATAATAGCATTGGACAATTGTAAAGAGGGTCTTTAAATATTTGTGTGGCACCACAGATTATGCAATCTGGTACCAAGGAAGACCTGGAATAGACAGGGTAATAAATGTACATGGATTTGTTGATGTAGACTAGGACTGAGATCTTGATCGTAAAAGATCTACAAGTGGGTATGTGTTTAACCTATTTGGAGGAGCTATCAGTTGTATGAGAAAGAGACAAGTTGCAGTTTCACTCTCAACTACATAAGTTGAATACATGTCAGCCATCCATGCAAGCAAAGAAGTTGTATGGTTGCAAAGATTGTGTGAAAGGCATTGGGTTTGTATAGAAATATATAAGGTTAGATTGTGATAGCGAAAGTGAAATATTCCTGGAAAAGAACCTCGCTTATAATGCTAAGATAAAGCATATCGATGTGCAATATCACTTTGTGAAATATATGTTTGAAGACATAAAGGTGTTGTTGGAATAGGTTTGTCAGGATATTTAGACACTTGGGAGTTAGTTAAGATCAACTTGTTTAATATATCCGTTAGGTAAAGTGTGTTTCTTTAGTATGATTTTGTAAATATTTTAATACGATGGTCACGATATGCTCTAGACATAAAGTGATCCAACGGTTCAACTTTTCTTAGATCATACCTACCATTGATCCGTGGCTTAACACCCAATTGGTCCATGATCTCTATTTAAAGAGCATGGAGGGTCCTTGGCTAGTTGATCGATTATGGGAAGCTCATGTAACTTTATTTCTTTTGCATAATAAATTGCTCCAAGTAGCTATTTGGTTGGGGTCGTGGACAGTTTCCCTCTCGAGGGTTTTAACCATGTGACAAACATCGGTGTGTTGATCTGTGATCTATTTGTGTGAAGTGGTTGCTGAAGGTGTTTGGTCTTTTGGGAGTACCCTGTACCCAAACATGGTATCAAATCGTTTATGAAGAGTCGCTTTCGGTTTTGATCAAGATCACGGGGGCTTCACTTGTTGGCCAATATCCTATCACGTTAGTTAATNATAGAGGGTCCTTGGCTAGTTGATCGATTATGAGAAGCTCATGTAACTTTCTTTCTTTTGCATAATAAATTGCTCCAAGTAGCTGTTTGGCTGGGGCCATGGACTATTTCCCTCTCGAGGGTTTTAACCACGTGAGAAACATCGGTGTGTTGATCTGTGATTTGTTTGTGTGAAGTGGTATCTGAAGCTGTTTTGTATTTTGGGAGTACCTTGTGTACTCGAATAGTAAAGACCTATGAAGTCTACGAGGTGCATCTTTTTGAAGGAATCACACTTCTAGCCAACCATAAACCCGAAATGGTAAGGTAGGGAACCAATTAGTAATATTTAATTCTCTTCTCTAAAACCATGCTCAAATCTATTCTTCCAATATGTCTTATGGGTTGATGCACAATCATGGACTCCTTTAAAGACACTTTAGATGCCACATAATACTGGAATAAATGGGAAACTCTGACTTTAGGTGACAATTAGGGGTACTTCCCTAACTTATTTGAAGATGAATTAGAAAGCGAAAAGATAGGTAATTGAATCAGCTTTCATAATATATAATATTTNGGTATTGGGGGGATGAGGGGTTTAAGGTGGGGGTGGGTAGGGTGGTTTATAAGGATTGAGGTATAAAAAGGGGTGGGGAGGAGGTTTTAAGTATTGGGATGGAGTTTCAAAAAAAAGAGTTTGGGTCAATATTTCTCGAAATTGAGGGTATTCTTTAATATCCCATGATCGCACGTGCTATGTGAGAGGTTCACTAACTGAAGTCCCCATGATCAAGATCTGGAACCGGTGTTACCGAAACTTTGAAAGGGTTTTTGGTTCTGAAGTTTCTGTTCATTTTTGTCCTATGGGAGTTGTTCTATTGCGTCTGGAGCATCGTTTCCATTGAGAAATAGTTTTCGTTTCACCGAAAAATGTTTCCATTTGATCCAGAAACACTCATTTTGGCAAATCTGAAGGTATAATGTTTTTTTGACAGAAGCATAGAGGTAGAATATATTAGTACCGGTATTTAGCTACCGAATGCTTGATACATAGTTAACCAGATACATAGATGCAAAGGAGAAACAACAGAAGAGGCGGGGAGCCTTCCAACAGTCTGAAACAATTATTTAAAAGTACTATAGAAAGGAATCCAGAGCGTGGAACAAAGAGTTTGCAGCGCTGGTTCATTTTTCCAGCTTGGACTTCAGTTTGGCCACTTCAATTTCCAGAGCAGAGATTCTATTGCCGAAATCACCATGGGTATTGGCTGCATCTTTGAAGTTTGTTCGAGTTTCTTCCTTGAAATCTTTCAGATTACCGGTGAGATCAGCGCGCAGTTGTCTCAGCTCATTGTTCAGAAGATCCCATGACTGTTCTCCAGCTTTGGAGACCGCATCTAGTTTCTTGTCATTGTCGTCCAGCTTGATTCTGAGTCGACCCATAGCTGCTTCCAGAGAGCCGATTCTTGTCTCTACAGAAACTCCTGAGCTGGATGAGTCATCAGACGCCATTTTGCTTGAATCGATGGAGGAGACAGCGTGAATCTTGAAGAGCTTGAGCACAGTAAAACCAGGAACTGAGATGCAGAGCAGATTGCAAAGGGATCTGGGATCATGGAAGAGAGGTAGCTTCTTTAATAACTTGCAAGGGGATTCCCAAGGGGCGAGAAGGTCAGGAGTGCTGCAAGTTTGCAGGGAATCTCTGCCAAGAGTGGGATGGGAGAAAACGTGGGTTGCACAGGCTGAATGAGGAAGCTGTGTGAAGATCCTGTATCCCCAACAGCTAAGGAATGTCACATCTTTGATAATCACCATCAGTACA
Source organism: Pseudotsuga menziesii (assembly GCA_001517045.1). NCBI lineage: Eukaryota > Viridiplantae > Streptophyta > Pinopsida > Pinales > Pinaceae > Pseudotsuga > Pseudotsuga menziesii. The sequence goes on along the minus strand of LPNX010369597.1, from coordinate 54,866 downwards.
TAAGATGCTTTGGTCCAGCGCAGCTCCTTTATTAGCTTCTTTATCAACTTGCATATTCAGCTCACGGATCACATGGAAATACTTGATGTTTTGGAAGTATTTGCTCAGATGAAGGATTTTATGAAAGATATGGCGCAGTTTTATATGAGGAGGGCTCTTTTTGGTTATGAGGGCGTTGATAAGTAGCCTGGAGTCCCCGAAGACTAAGATTTTGTCAATTCCTTTAGCCCGCGCAATTTTTAAACCTTGCCATAATCCACAGAACTCAGCAACATTGTTAGATTCTATACCTAGCCCCCAGGCGAAACTGCTAAGCATGTTCCCATTGGCTAAACTGATTATTCCTCCGGCACCAGCTGGGCCTGGATTTCCCTTCAAAGCACCATCGAAGAAGAGGCTAGGTTCATTCAAGGATGACTTCCAGCGCCTGAATTCAGAGTCTTCAAGTCTAATTTCCCACTGCTCTGTCTGAGGAATGAGGCGAGTGGTGCAAGGGTGGAGGCTGGAAGTTAATGAGCTTAACCATCGAAACTCATTTTGTTGTAGCTGGGTGAAGTGTTTTAGAGTAATGTTACTTTCCAGAGCTTCCCCTAGAATGGCTCTAGCCTGCATAGCAATTTTTCGGGGAGTATAGTCTTGATTCCTGAAAATTCTGTTATTTCTCTCGAGCCAGACCTTCCAGCAAGTGGCTTTTGGGAGCCAATCCCAGGCAGATTGAAGCAGAGCCTTTTTGGTCATCTTGAAAGGAGATAGAGACATCTAGGAAGAGAAGAGGTCATGAACAGAGTGAGGCAGGTAGGCGGCTTGGTCTAGGTTCATTGCTTGGAGCCAAACTTCTTTGGCAAAAGGACAGTCCAGCATGATGTGATCCATAGTTTCTTCATGGAGCTTACAGAGAGGGCAACGGGAGGGTCCTTCCATGCCTCTTTTCTTAAGGTTATCTCCTGTGAGGATGCTTTTGTGGGCTAAAGACCAGCAGAAGATATCAACTTTCGAGATGAAAGCATTGGTCCAAATAAACTTCCAGATGGTTGGGTTGGGAGCAGCGTAAGGGATGGCTTGTATATCCTTGTAACCTTCAGAGGTTGTGTAACTTCCAGAAATCCCCCAACCTCTTCTATCATTGGAAACTTTTTTGAGGGGGGATTTGCCTTGGAGGAGAACAATCAAGGCATCCGCTTCAGAGTTCAATTCGGGAGGGAAGGTGCCTAAATCCCAACCTGTCCAGTAATTTCCCTCCCAGGCAGAAATATCCCAAAGCGTTGTGGCTCCCTTGTCCAGAAGCCATCTTTGGATGTTGCTGACTTCCAAGTTTGAACCAATGGGGGAATCCCCTAGAATGGAGTTCTCCCAAACGTTAATTGATTTCCCATTTCCAGGAATCCAGTAAAGCTTGTTTTTGAAGGGGACCAAAGCTTTAATGCAAATTTTATAGATTGGGGATCCCTTCCTTAGAGGGGGCTGCAAGTCCAGACATCTTTTCCTAGGTCCTGGGAAGTATTTTTTGCGGATTACATCTTTGCTCCAGCTTTTTTTCCCTGAGATCAACTGCCAGAGCAACTTGGCTCCCAAAGCTAGGTTTTGGATAGGTAGACTTCTCACATGGAGACCGCCTTCATTGCGGGGTTTTTTGATCTTTTCCCAGCTGACCAGATGGATTTTTTTGTCATTTCCTTTACCTCCTTCCCAAATGAATTTCCTGAGCAGCCCTTCAATCTTGTTAACAACCGAGCAAGGGGCAAGTGAAATAGAGGACTGATAAATAGGCATGCTATTGAGGACAGATTTTATGAGAATAGTTTTACCAGCTAGATTGAGCCAATTGGCCCCCCAATTTTGGATTTTGCTTTTGATCTTGTCAACAATAGGTTCCCAGTCTGTAGATTTGTTTTTGTTTTTACAGATGGGAATGCCAAGATAAATGAAGTTATCCCAGTCTTTGGTTCCTTCCATCCCCAGCGATCTGGTGATGTTCCTTAGATCCCTTGCTGTACAATTCCAAGTGAAGATTTTCCTTTTGTGGAAGTTTATTTTGCTTCCGGATATCTTTTGGTATAAATCCAACTCTTTTTTGAATTGTTCAGCAGAGTGGACAGAGGCTCCTCCTAGCAGCAGAGTATCATCAGCGAACTGGGCGTGGTTAATGTTCCTGACATTGTTCACAATTTTAAGCCCTGGGAGCATGTGGATTTCTTGACTGAGGTTGAGTTGGTAGCTGAGCATAGAAGCCTGGATGGCGTAGAGGACAGGAGAGAGCGGGCATCCCTGCCTTAACCCTCTAGAGGCTTTGAAGAAGCTAGTGGGCCTTCCGTTTACTAGAGGGGCTATCCACGGTTCACCGACATAGCCTTTGACCCAGCTTATAAAGTTGGGGGAGAAGCCCAATTTTGCCATTACTTCAAATAGGAAATCATGCCTAACTCGATAAAAGGCGTTGGCTAAGTCGAGTTTGATGACCATACCTTTTTCTTTACGATGGAAGCTAGAGTGGATAGCTTCTTGGACAAGAATGATGTTGTCTAGGATTTTCCTACCTTTGATGAATCCTCCTTGATTTTCTGGGATGATTCGAGGGAGAATTCTTTTCAGCCTAGAAGCAATGATCTTTGTTATGAGCTTGTAACCAGTATTGCACAGCGAGATAGGCCTGAATCGATTGAAGGAAGTGGCTCTTTTTTCTTTTGGAATCAGGGCTAGGAATGAGGAGTTAGTGTTGCCTCCCAAATTGTTGGTTTTCTGTGAGTACCGAATCATTCTTAAGAGATCATATTTTATTATTGCCCAGCAGTAGGTGAAGAATATGGTTGTGAAGCCATCCGGTCCAGGCGCACTGTCAGGTTTCATAATTGAGAGAGCTTTTTTAACCTCATCCATGGTGATAGGCGTGGTCAGAAAATTATTATCCTCCAAAGTAATGAGATGAGGGATGAGATCAAACGGATGGGAGGTGACATCAATAGGATCTTCCATTGGAGCGGTGAAGAGGTCTGAGAAAGTTTCCACAGCTGCTTTTTTTATACCTTCAGGATCTTGGATCAGTTCTCCTTCAAACTGTATTTCCGAGACAGCTTTGTAATTCTTACGTGCCTCTGCTTGCTTATGAAAATATTTGGTATTTTTATCTCCACTCAGCTTTATAATGTTACAGTGATGGATTTGTTTAATTTTTTTTTTTAAATCTCTCATATTTTTTCAGTTTTATTATTAGATCTTTATTGTTTTAGCCTCAAACTGTTGCCTTCCCTGACTGTGTATGCTCTTTGTTGTGCACCTTGTGCGATCGCGGTGAATCAGAAACAGAAAGGGAAAGTTTTTTCTTGTCTTCTCGGCTACGTATGTTCTTTGTCGTGCACCTTGTGCGATCACGGCAAATCAGAAACAACAAGAAAACTTGAAAAACGTAGACTTTCCGAGTAAGCTAACCAAGATCTAACCCCATTGTGTGGAAAAAGATTTTTTTATTTTTGTTTTTTGTTATTTTTGCGATTTACAGAAAAGAAAAAAAAAAGGCAAGCCCGGAGAACGAGAGAGAAGAGTTATCAAAAAAAAAAAAACCCTTCCTCTTTCCATTCTTTTACATACCTTTTAAACTTAGCTCACCTGGTCCAAAGTTTCTTTATTCCTTAATAGGTCTTGACTTCAAGTCTTATTAAGCTACTTTTTAGTGCATGCAATTTCTATTTTCAAGTTATTTTATTGTAAAAGTGCATCTCACTTAAATAAAATAAAATAAAAAGTGAATCACTTAAGTCTTTTAATTTATTTCCGCACTATTTAAAGTAACATTATTGTAAAAGTGAACATCACTTATTCTACAAAAGTGATTCACTTAAAAACAATTTTATTGTAAAGTGATTGTCAAAGGTTCATCTTGGGAAGAGGGGGATTCTTTTTTTTTAGTTGGTCAAGTTAATATCTGCCACATCATTATTGGGGACATCTTCAACATTTTATTTGATCAAGCATAACTTCATCATCCAGAATCAGTTTTCAGTGCTGTTTTTTTTTTTTTAAACCACATATTTTTTCGAGCTCTTTGCATCCAGATAGTTAGTTTCTATTCTTTTAGTGATTATTTTACAGTATGGCTTCCCCTTGTGATATTATACTTATAAGTTCTAACTATTTCTGATGGAAATCTCGTATGGAGGATGTTCTGCGAAGTAGGGGACTTTTCAGGATAACCTCAGGGAAAGAAACAGAACCCACTGATGATGATAAGAAAATTAAATGGGCAAATAGATGTGATGAAGCTCGTGGATTAATTGAGATGTCAATCTCTATTGATTTGCGATTCCACATATCTAGACTTGATGAACCTGATAAAGCTTGGGAAAAGTTGGAATCTGTGTTTGGTAAACACAATGAAATTCAGGGTCATCAACTTGAGAATGAGTTGACTTCCTTGAATCCAAATGATTTTTCATGCATTCAAGACTATTAATCTAAGTATAAAACTCTTAGACTCTTATGTGCAGAATGCAAGATTAAGAAAGAAGACAAACAATGTATTTATCACATTCTTTCCAAACGTGGACCTAGATATTCTGTTTTTGTATCTGCATTCTACTCCATGAAAGAATCCTTGACTGTGGCTAGTTATCAAGAGCCTAGTCTTGAATCCTTTTGTGATTTCTTAATTAGAGAGCAAGATAAGCTCATTCATCTTGGAATAATTAACAATGCAAATACATCTGGGAAAGCCTTATTGTCCCAACAGAAAGAAAAGTCCAAGCCTCCCAAGAAATAGAATTTTTGCAATAATAAGCCAAACAACAAGGGTCTCAAACCCTCTCAGTGAGCTCCTTCTTTAAAAAATGACAAAGGATCCAAGCCAAAAGGAAAGAAGACTAAGCGTCATTGCAATTTTTGTGGGAAAGATAATCATGATGAATCTAAGTGTTTTAAGAAGATGGTAGCCTTGGAAGTAGCAAAGAAGAAGCACCACATCATCCTAGATTCGTCTTCAAAATATATCTCTCATGGACATGCACTTTGTGCTTTTGGTTACTCTTATATTACATCTTCTTCTTCTACTTCAATTAAATGGCTCATTGATTATAGAGCATCTTATCATATGGCTAAGGATCAAGCCATATTTTCTACCATGCATGAATGTAACATCAAACAAATATTTGTTGGTGATGATAGATCTCTAAGTGTTATAGGATCTGGAATAGTTCCAGTAGAAAATGGTCATTTCAGTGATGTACAATGTGTTCCAAAAATTGCCTGCAATTTGTTATTAGTCTATCAAATTATTCATTCAGGTGAAGGTAAAACTGTGACGTTTACACCTCACCAAGTTGTAATCAAGGATTTTAAAAATCCTTAAAATGTCCTTGCTACTGGAACTGTTGATGATATTACCATGTTGTACAAATTTAACAACTTTGGTTCATCACATTTTCCTTCAGTTTTTGTTGCTCATAGTGATAACTTGAGCAAACTTTGGCATGAGCGATTTGGTCACTTAAATTATCGCTCATTACAACAACTATGTAAATACAATATGGTGACTGGTCTTCCGGTGGTATATTGCAAGGATGGTGTTTGTTCTGGTTGTGTACTCAGAAAACATCATCAGGACAATTTTGATAAACGTGCCTCTTGGTACGCCTTGGTTCTCTTGGAGCTTGTGCATAGTGACTTGTGTGGCCCTCTTCCATCTGCATCTTTTTCTGGTTTCAAATATTTATTAACTTTCATTGATGACTACTCTAGACACACTTGGGTTTACTTCCTAAAACTTAAGAGCGAAGTATTTAACATGTTCTTACCCTAAAAGGCCCTTGTTGAAAAATAATCTGGTCATCAAATTATTAAGTTAAGATCTGACAATGGAGGAGAATATGTTAACAACAAGTTCACTACTTTCTGCACTGAATAAGGAATCCAACAACAACACATTGTTCCATATACACCACAACAAAATGGTGTAGCTGAACGAAAGAACCGCACTTTAAAAGAAATGGTTAATTGTATGATCCAATCTAAGGGACTAAGTCTTCAATATTGGGCTGAGGCCATAAATTGTGCAAATTACATAGTTAATCGCACACCCACTAAAGTTTTACAAGGTATAACATGGGAAGAAGCATGGAATAAAATTAAACCAGATGTAAGTCACTTTCATGTGTTTGGTTGTAAAGCATGGGCTCACATTCCGGATGAAAAACGGAAAGCATTGCAGCCTAAAAGTGAAAAGTGCATATTTGTTGGATATTCTAAAGATGTAAAAGGTTATAGACTTCTTCAGCCTCATTAACATGATATAATCATTAGAAGAGATGTTAAATTTGATGAAAATCTCTTGGCCTACGAGTCTAACTTGGTGGGTGTGCTATCTTTGGCCTGCGAGCTTGATTTGGCGATTGTGCCTTCTTCTTCTTCTTCTTCTTCTTCCAACTTCCTTGACAAGTTTCCAACTCTAGTTTCTGATGATGACAGTGAGGATGAAAATCCACCTCCACCTGCTCATGTTCCTCCAACTGCACCAGCACCAATGCTTCCTCGATGGGTCTGTTCAACATGTGAAGCAGCTGGTGATCTTGCCGGTGATCCTAGAGATCAACGTCGAACACGTTCTCAATTTCAGCGAGCCTCTTCTCTTTTGGCTCAAGTTTCCGAGAATCATGATCTAGAAACTTTTGCAGAAGCTTCAGGAAATCCAGATTGGGATGCAACTATGGATGAAGAATATCATTCCTTAATGGCGAACGATACTTGGGATCTTGTTCCTTGTCCAAAAGGAAGAAAACTTGTCAGATGTAAATGGGTCTATAGAACTAAGTATGCATAAAATGGAAGTGTTGAAAGACTTAAGGCAATGTTAGTTGCTTTTCCCAAGTTGAAGGGATTGACTACAATGAAACCTTTGCTCCTGTCGCAAAAATGAAATCCATCCACCTTGTTCTTTCCCTTCCAGCCTTACATAACTGGGAATTCCATCAAATGGATGTCAAGTCTGCCTTTTTACATGGTGATTTACAGGAGGAAATTTACATGGAACAACCTCCTGGATATGTTCAAGATAACTCTAGCCTTGTCTGTCTCCTTAAGAAATCCTTATATGGTCTTAAGCAAGCTCCTAGAGCTTGGTATGCCAAAATGGATAGCTTTCTCCTTGACACTGGTTTTTCTAGATGCCATTCTGACCCCAATTTTTATACCAAGAAAGTAGGAAACCATCTCATCATACTTGTTCTTTATGTTGATGATCGTATCCTTACTGGTAGTGACCCTAAACTTATAACCCATGTGAAATCCAGTCAAGCAAAATTTTGAAATGTCAGACTTAGGACATTTGCATTATTTTCTTGGTCTCCAAGTCTTGCAAACCAAAGAAGGAATCTTTCTTTCCCAGTCTAAGTATGCTTGTGACCTTCTTCGTCGCTTCCACATGGAAGATTGTAAACCATCCCCTTCTCCCTTCTAGTCTGGAGTCAAACTTTCTGCCACTTGTACTTCCCCTGAAGTAGATGCCACCTTGTTTCGTCAGCTTGTTAGTAGTCTTTTATACTTGGCTAATTCCCATCCTGACCTTTCCTTTGCCGTTGGTCGTGTTGCACGTTATATGCAAACTCCTCATGAAATTCACTAGAAAGCAACAAAAAGAATACTTCGATATATTTGAGGTACAATTCAGTTTGGGATTCATTACAGTACAAGGGGGAAACCTTTGTTGGTTGGTTTCACTGATTCATATTGGGTTGGTGATCCTGATGATTGAAAGTCTACTACAGGTTATGTTTTCAGTCTGGGATCTGGACCTGTCACTTGGGCTTATAAGAAGCAACAAGCTCTTGCTCTTTCTTCAGCAGAAGCAGAATATCGAGCCGCAGTTAATTCCAGTCAGGAAGCTTTATGGCTTCGACAGATCCTTTCATAGTCTGGATTCGAGCAGCAGCATCCTACTCCACTTTGGTGCGACAATCAAAGTGCCATCAAACTTTACAAAGATCCAGTTCTACATCAACGCAGCAAACACATTGAGCTACACATGCACTTCATTAGAAATCTTGTTCATGATCATGTTCTTGAAATGCTCTATTGCCCTATAGATGATCAAGCTGCAGACATCTTCACTAAGTCTCTTACAGAAGCGAAGTTTTCTAAACTTCGATCTATGTTAGGAGTTCAGAAATGTGTCCTTAAGGGGGGATAGGCTCTAATGCCTCCTTCCTTCTCCTAATAGTGTCACTTTTGTAAATCCTTCAATCCTATCCCAAGTTGTTCTTAAGGGGGGCTGTTAGGATATTTAGACACTTAGGAGTTAGTTAAGATCAACTTGTGTAATATATCGGTTAGGTAAAGTGTGTTTCTTTAGTATGCATTAGTATGCATTTGTAAATATTCTAATCCGACGGTCACGATATGCTCTAGACATAAAGTGATCTAACGGTTCAACTTCTCTTAGATCATACCTACCATTGATCCGTGGCTTAACACCCGATTAGTCCATGATCTCTATTTAAAGAGCATGGAGGGTCCTTGGCTTGTTGATCGATTATGAGAAGCTCATGTACTATTTCTTTCTTTTGCATAATAAATTGCTCCAAGTAGCTATTTGGTTGGGGCCATGGACTGTTTCCCTCTCAAGGGTTTTAACCACGTGACAAACATCGGTGTGTTGATCTGTGACCTATATGTGTGAAGTGGTTGCTGAAGGTGTTCGGTCTTTTGGGAGTACTCTGTACCCGAACATAGGTTGACACCTTAAAAAATGTTGCAAACTCATTAACAAAGTCCGCTAGTATAGAAAATTTCTCTTGGTGTAGAGACTCTATGGGAATTTATGCCCTGAACCTATGACTTTATGAGTACAAGACTCATTGCTATGCAAAGAAAACAACAAGTGGGAGAATGTTGGGTATATGTTATATTCTTTGCATGTTCCTGTGGAGGGGTGGTGCTCTTGTTAGTGTTGCGTCTTATGATCCCTGTCAGAACCTTCTAAAAACATTTTGGTTGTTTTTGGCTATTTTTGGGAATTTTCTAAAAATATGTAATTTAATCCTAGTTAAGCGATTGGAGTCTATTTTCTAATACAGGTTAATGGATTAGGGTATTGGATGTTGTTGAATATCTATATTTTGTATTGTGAGGGATTCATAATGATAATAAGAAAATAAGAGTTGTGGCTCCAAGGTTTGTTGGTTTTCCCGATTAAGGGTTTCTAGGGTGAATATATGTGTTTATGTGTGAATGTTGTGGTGTAATCTTTGTTTTGCTTAAAATAAATTGTATGCTTTACTTCTCTACACGGGTTTAAAACTTACAATTTTGTAGTAAAGTAATTTTCTTTTCTATTACACTTTTGTGGTAAAAAGTATCATATTTTTATAGCTTATTTCTTATAGAAAATGCTGGTAGCAACTGCGGGGACATCGCCACCTCATGGTTCTTGTTATAAATTTCAATCGAATTCACACCGGACTATAGAAGATTTGAAACAATGTCATTTATGATCGCACCTAAGTTCATGGATCAATGTGTTAGTTTTTCAACATTAAGCTAGCATTATTAGGATCTTTAACTGAGAGAATAACAAGTACAGCAATCAAACACAAGAGACAATGAACACGGTGTTTTTCCTCGGGGAAACCATAAATGGAGAAAATCCTGCAACTTCCTCAGAAACAGAATCAGCACCAAAACAGTAAAAGCCCAAAACAGTAAGTTATCTCCCGACATCAGTAATCTTCTTCTTTTCTAGCCCCAGTGTCTTCTCCTTCCTCAACTATGCGCTACACTTGAGTGTGTATGAGTTGTGTAATAAATAGAGACTCCATTTCTCTATTTATACTAATCCTGACATGACTAAAACCCTACTAGGGCCAACCTCTACTAGGAGAGTCTAATAACCCTAGTGCCCCAGAACTGCGGGGACTTTAACCCTTAGACAATCGGAGGGTTACCCACTATGACTTGACATGACTTGTTTACATTATAGATCCTCCCGATCGAAACATCGAGGCATGACAACATGACTTAATTACATAATAGATACATCCCAGAATAAACATCGGGTTACAATACATAAGATACATAGATGAATACATTCTGAAGTTACAAATACATCAACACTCCCTCTTAACTAGGAAGGTATTCTTTCGACACAATTTTTAGTACTGGTCTTCTTCTCTGTATCAGCTGGATCATCTCGTCATCTGCATCTCAAGTCTTTTGAGTCTTCAAGTCATCTTCATCTTCAAGTCATCTTCATCTTCGAATATGGATCATCTCTCGATCTGGATCATCATGGGACATCATCACTATATCTGGATCATCATCACTGGATCTAGATCATTACTCAATCTGGATCATCATCACTAGATCTGGATCATTACTCGATCTGGATCATCATTGGGCATCATCACTGGATCTGGATCATCACTCGATCTGGATCATTACTGCTGGATCATTACTGGTGCTATCTCATGATTCTTCTCGTCACAGGAAGTTCTACAAAGCCATCCTTTTTTCATGTTACTTGTAGGCCTATCCTCCATGTAGGTCTTCTTCAGCACTTATACCTGACCTGCTCGTCAGAATGGCCCACCCAACACTTACATTTGACCTAATCGTCAGAAAGGCATGCCCAGCACTCACATCTGATCATGTAGGAACCAATCCTATAATCATATCAAAAAGGCCCAGCACTCACATTCACCAACATGATAGGACACACCTGCTATCATCTATGAAAAGGATCTGCACTCACATCCACCAGCATGGTAGGACACACCTACTACCATCTGTGGAAAGGCACTGCACTCACATCCACCAGCATGGTAGGACACACCTACTACCATCTGTGGAAAGGCACTACACTTACAATCACCAGCATGATAGGACACACCTACTATCATATGTGAAAAGGCACAGCACTCACATCCATCCAGGAGGGAACACATCCTGCTCACAGTGATGGAAGGGCTTACACTCATATCTGATCATGAGGGAACGCATCCTAGCAATTATATCAGAATGGCCCCCAGTCCTCGTCGACTGAGCTACCTGGTGACTGACTAGGTGCCTCCATTCTCCTAGAGAATGGCAGTTGCCCTTGCATCCGACCTACTCGTCGGAATGGCCAGCACTCACATCTGACACGGAAGGAACTTAATCCTTTAGCCATGACAGAATGGCTCATCCCTTACATCTGATCAAGTGGGAACACATCCCTCTATCACATCAGAATGGCCATGCACTCATATCTGATCATATGAGAACATATCTCACAATCATATCAGAATGGCCCTCAGCCTTAGACTGAGTTTTCCTGGTAATTGACCAGGCACCTCCATTCCAAGAATGGCAATAGCCCTTATATCTAATCATGTAGGAACCAATCCTACAGTCATATCAAAATGGCTTAGCACTCATATCTGACATGGAAGGAACCAATCCTCTCACCATGACAGAATGGCTCAGCCCTTACATTAGACCATGGAAGGAACCAATCTTCTCACCATGCCAGAATGGCTATGGGTCTCGTCACTTTATCTTGGAGGAAACCTTGATCTGGAGAACACCAAGCTTCTCCCTGAAGTACTCGAACTTCAGCCTAGCTAATGGATTCGTCAATACATCAGCTATATGTTCCTCCGTTGCAACATACTGGAGCTTCACTGATCCCCTCTGCACCATATCCCTGATATAGTGATACTTGATCTCGATATGCTTCGACTTGTCATGGAACACTAGACTCTCTGACAAATTCACGCAACTCTAGTTGTCACAATGTATACAAGTAGCATCCAACTGGAGATCAAATATATCATACAGTAGCTTCCGCAGCCATACTGCCTCACAACTGGTTGAACAAGCTGCGACATACTCTGCTTCAGCTGTACTCAGTGCCACACAGGATTGCTTCCTGCTAAACCAAGAGATCACACCTGATCCCATACTAAAGCAACACCTTGAAGTGCTCTTCCTATCGATGGCACTGCCTGCCCAATCTGAATCAACATAACCCTCTAGGTTAATATTCTAATTCGCATCATACTTGAGCCCATAATCAACTATTCCCTTTAGGCACCTCAGAATATGCTTTGCAGCAATCAAGTGAACATGTCTCGGATCTATTAAGAACTGGCTCAAGGTGTTCACAGCAAAGCAAATATATGGTCTCATGTTCGTCAGGTACATCAAGGACCCAATCATCTGACGATACATCGTAGCATCAACCGACTCTGATGAAGCATCACTCAATAGCTTCATGTTCAATGCCATAGGTGTGGTCATGGATTTGCAATCCATCATCCCAAACCTCTTCAGGATCTCTACTACATACTTCCCTTGTCCAAGGAAGATTCCATTTGTACTCTACCACACCTCCATACCTAAAAATCAATGCATCATCCCCAAGTCCTTCATTTCGAACTAAGCAGCAAGCTTTCTCTTCGTATCAGCAATCAACCCATCTGTACTTGTCACAAATAGATCATCTACATGCAGTAAAAGCATCACTAGGTTGCCATCTTCAACCTTGTAGTAAAGGTTGGAATCTGCTTTACTCTTGGTAAAGCCCAAACTGGATAGAAAGCTGTCAATTCTTCCATACCAGGTCATGGGTGCCTGTTTCAAACCGTACAGGGATTTCTTCAATCTTCACACATGAGACTCCCTGTCATGTGTCTCAAAACCGAGTGGTTGTTCTACATACACTTCCTCTTCTACTACACCATTGAAGAAAACAGTGTTGACATCAATCTAGTGTATCTTCCATTTCATCACTGCAGCCAGAGCAAGTACTAATCTGATGGAAGTGTATCTGGTTACAGGTGTGAAGGTTTCTTCATAATCTATTCCTTCCTTCTGAGAGAAACCCTGAGCCACAAATCTTGCTTTATATTTTTCAATGCTATCATTTGTAGCATGCTTGATCTTGTAGATCCATTTGGAAGTTACAACTGACTTCTGTTCTGGTCTTGGGACAATATCCCAAACATCATTCTTCATGATCGATTTGTATTCTTCGATCATAGCATCCTTCCATTCTTTGCATTCTGCAACTTCTTCATAACTGGAAGGTTCTTTATCAATGAAATCACATAGTAAAGCCACATACCCGGAGCAGGATCTGGTCCTCTTTCTTTCTCTGTGATTTTCTTCTGGAGCCCCATATCTTTCCGCACCTCGGATAATCTCACGTACCCAAGCAAGTTTCCTCTTATGAGGATTCTTCTCCAGAGGTGGATCTACAGGTCTTTGTGGTTCTTCAAAATCTCGATCTTCTTCTTGAGTTTCTTCATTCATGGTTGTATCATGAATTCTGGGTGCTTCTGCTTCTTCAAGTTCTTCAGCAGGTCTTTTTCTGGATTTGTTGTAAGCTGTGTCTTCATCAAATGTCACATCCCTGTTGATGTCAATCTTCTTGTATCCTAGGAAATATATTTCGTAAGCCTTCGAGCTTTCAAAGTATCCCACAAATATACCCTTCTTTCCTGAAGGATCTAATTTAGTCCTCTTCTCTTTTGGAATGTGCATGTATACTAGACAACCGAATATTCTAAGATGGCTGACTTCTGGTTTCTTGCCGGAGAAGACTTCTTCAAGAGTCTTGTTCTCGAGTACTCTATGTGGATTACGGTTTTGTACATACACCGCTGTTCTGGCAGCTTCCGCCCAAAGATGCATAGGAAGATCTTGATCATGAAGCATGGCTCTTGTAGCTTCCATGATAGTTCTATTCTTCCATTCCGCAATCCCATTCTGTTGTGGATTATAAGGAGTGGACAACTCCCTCTTAATCCTTGATTATTTACATAGCTCTTTGAATTCATTCGAAGTGAATTCTCCGCCATTCTCTGATAAAAAAGTCTTGATATTCTTTTCAGTGTGGTTCTCGATCAAGGCTTTGAATTCCTTGAATTTGTTGAATACTTCGTCTTTGTTTTTCATGAAGTAAATCCATGTCTTCCTAGAAAAATCATCAATAAAAGAAACATAGTATGCATACCTGCTTAGTGAGTTTGATGACATAGGACCGCATACATCGGAGTGTATGATTTCTAGGATTCCTTTGGCTTTGCTTTCGCTACTAGGAAATGTCTTCTTTGTATTCTTTCCTTTCGCACATCCTTTGCAGACCCCATCATGTTTTGCTTGAAATTCTAGAAGACCTTCAACAGCTTTGCTTGCAATAGGTAGTGCTCTGTAATGCACATGTGCAAGCCTTCTATTCCAAAGCTCATTTGGCTCTACTGTGTCATGGACCAAGGCTTGTTCTGGATGGCCCTTCAGCTTGTACAAACCTCCTTCTTGTTCTCCAATCACCACTGCATCATCGATGGTCTTTCCTCTTGGCCACATGATGACTTAACCATCTATGAATGCAACCCTTATTCCTTTTGCATCCAATGCTGATGTGGAGAGAAGGTTCTTCTTGAGTCCTGGCACAAACAATACTTATTTCATTGTTAGAGACTTACCAGAGTCTACTTTATATGACGATTCCCCACTACCTTTTATTGGATATTCGTAGTCATCTCCTAACTTCACCTTGTGAGGTGATTCATGTTCTGACAGTCTCACAAAGGATTCCTTGAATCCAATCATATGTTTGGAAGCCCCACTGTCTATAAGCCAATCATCACTTCCATGAGTAATGTTACCTGTGAGAGCGGAAATCAAAACATATTCATCCTCGCTTGAAGAATCTTCACTTTCATATCTGGATCTCTTCTTGGATGGTTCATCATCCTCTGCAGCATGAGCATGATGTCTTCTTTTGTTCCCTTTCTTCTTATGAGAGTGAACCATGTTATTAGGACAGTCTTTTGCATAGTGTCCTTTTTCATCACATGTATAACATCTTATTTTAGATAGGTCCTTTCTAATGTTATCTCTATGATGAGGATCCTTACCTTTGGAGTAATGAGGTTTTCTTCTGCCTTTCTTGGAGTGAACTGTGAGAGCTTGATCTTCACTTCCCATCTTCTCTTCTCGAGCTACTATCCGAGCCTCTTCTTGAGAACATTCTTCCCACAGTCTGCTGAATTTGGCTAACTTCTTTTTGGCACAGATTCCTTGGATAAAAGAATCCCATGACCTAGGAAGGCCATTCAAAGTAGTCATCACAATCTCTACAAATTCCACTTCTTCATCAACAGCTTCTAATTGTTCCTTGATCTGAGACACCCTTGTGAAGTAAGACTAGATGGTCTCTGCATTCTGAATCTTCACATTCTTCAGTTGATTCCTCAGAGTCATCTTCCGGTTTATGTTCTTCCCTTCAAACAATTTGGTTAGGGCATCAAACATAGCTTTAAGTGTCTTTAGAGAGGACACCTGTGGGATAAGGTGATCCTTGATAGAATCAACAATGATCCTCTTTTCCATAACCATCTTCTTCTTATGTAAGGCCTTTGCCTCATCTCCCTCTGGAGCTGGAACCTCCTCATGAATGTAGGAGTCCAATTCATTCTCTTCCAGGACCAGGGAGATCCTATACTTCCAGGCTCAAAAGTTATCAGCTCCCTCAAGCTTTTCATCAAGCTTGGTATGATTAGACATCTTAACTGAGAACCTCAAATGGAAATACAAAAGATCTTAGATCTTACCAGGTCAAGATGTCAGATCTAAAACTTGAGCTGAAATCCTGCAGAGTTGGTTCAGGAGCAGATTAGGGTTTTTCTTTTCTGGAGTTTTGTCCACCCAATTGCCTTGAAATTTATCCCTAACTTCGATTTTGGGGAGGAGATAAATCCAGGCCTAGGCTCACTGAAAAATTCCTCTTTTGTGAAAAGCGCTAATTTTCAGCAGGAGTGTCAGGTCCAAAACTGAAAAACCTCATAATTGGATTCTGCTTCGACAGAAAGATGTGCCCTAAGGAGGAGAGTTATTCCACCTTAGTTTTGCTGAAAAGCTATGGAGAAAGTTCCACAAACTAGGAATCCCTAGTTCCCGTAGCTGCACGGTGTCTTCTTCTCAGGTTAGCTCTGATTCCATGTTAGTTTTTCAACATTAAGTTAGCATTATTAGGATATTTAACTAAGAGAATAACAAGTACAACAATCAAACACAAGAGGCAATGAACACAGTGTTTTTCCTCGGGGAAACCATAAATGGAGAAAACCCCGCAACTTCCTCAGAAATAGAATCAGCACCAAAACAGTAAAATCCCAAAACAGTAAGTGATCTCTCGATAGCAGTAATCTTCTTCTTGTCTAGCCCCAGTGTCTTCTCCTTCCTCAACTATGCCCTGCACTTGAGTGTGTATGAGTTGTGTAATAAATAGAGACTCAAGTTCTCTATTTATACTAATCCCGACATGACTAAAACCCTACTAGGGCCGACCTCTACTAGGAGAGTCTAATAACCCTAGTGCCCCAGAACTACGAGGACTTTAACCTTTAGACAATCGAAGGGTTACCCACTATGACTTGACATGACTTGTTTACATTATAGATCCTCCCAATCGGAACATCGGGGCATGACAACATGACTCACTTACATAGTAGATACATCCCAGAATAAACATCGGGTTACAATACATAAGATACATAGATGAATACATTCTGAAGTTACAAATACATCAACACAATGGAAGTTCCAATCGCTCTCCCTCCCATTCTAATCAATGGAAAGTATATGAAAGGGAATCCTATCATTTCACTAAATTGAGGGTGATATTCTTCTTATAGGCTAGGTGGTTCTTCAAGTAGGCGAGGTAGTTGGGGCGGTCAAAGTTATTCTTGTAGGCCTGGAAGTTGGGGCAGTCAGTTGTGGCCATTTCCACTTGGAATCAAAACCTATGACCAAATTACATAACACCTACACCTACCTATAGGAATATCAAATTTTCAATAATGAAATAATAATAAATAATAATAATGTTATTAAATAAAATTTATAACACTCAATTCCATGTTGTTATATGGTAGGTCACTGTGGAGATGCTTCATCCGCATTTTTTTTAATATGTGGACCTCATTGGTACCTTAATAAGCACAGGTTCTTGGTATGTTTTGCAATTTTTTCCTAAAATGTTCTTGGTATGTTTTGCAAATGTTTTGCAAATTTACACTAAAAGAGACTAAGTTTTTCCTATTGTGTATTATGCTCTCTATTCTAGTTTTGCTAAGATTTTTTTGATGCGCCATCACAAAATTAATATGGAATAGCTTGATCCACCACCAATGGATGAATCACTTGCATTGATTTAGAAATTCTTCTTGAACCGTAAGGTAGTGTTGAGTACTTAAACTTGTACATTGCAGTGGCGTGTGATGGTTTCTTATCCATAAATATCACATCATTCTTAGTGTTCCAAATGCCCCAAATTTTGTGGATTGTTAAAATAATCAATGCCTTGGGTGCACCCCTCTCAACAAACCATTCATTTCATGCATTTTCACATGTATCTCCATGAGGACATCAACCCATAGTTGTTACAACACTCAAAATTTCTCAAGTGAAGTGACAATGCACCACTTGGTGGTAAACTGATTCAACCCTTTCCTTGCACAATTTACAAATTCTTGGGCCTTCCTTCCTTATCTTTGGTGGTGTTTTTACTTTCCATAGATCCCTCGACCATCGTGAATATTAGTCTCATTGGCTTGTATCATTATGGATTTGTAGCCCAAGTTGACCTTCTAACACCCTATTTTTGCATTCTTTGCCCAAACTAAATTGTCCTCCTTCATGAAGAAGGTAGTCATGCATTTGAGGAAAGACTATGTTTGTATGGACCTAGATTTTCATCTTAATCAACGAAACCTATTGCATTTGCAATCTTGCAGCTCGTGTGCCATCTATCCTCCAAGGATGAATCATAAACATCAATGAAGGTTTGGATGTTATTTTGCACCAACCTTCCTATCGTCTCATCTCGAAACCTCTAACATTTAATAATCCATGTCATCACTTCCCTTAGAATGAGGATCCCACGTCTATCTCCTAGATCCCAAGCAAGGTGACTTCCAATGACATCGAAGCCCTAAGAGATGGTTTTCTAGAAACATGATTGCTCAATATATTGTTTTGGACGAGACTCCACCTATTCTATCATAAAGAAGTTGAATATACTTTTGAAACAAATATTATTGCCACAAACTTGTTTTTGTAATTAAATTCAAAACACTCTTAGGTATTTTGATGCTTTGGAGAAGATTAACAAGTCCTTTAATCGTGATCCCCTAAAAATTTGAAAAAATTATATCCCATGATAAGTGGCTTGTTCTTATTTTCCTTACTCTCTTAACCACAAAGAAAAAAAAATGAAGTCACAATGATAATTCCCTATTTTTTATATCATCATCTTAAAGATGAAAGCCGAAAAAAACCAATAAATAAATATTTCCTTTCCCTAACACACTCTTTATAAGAATCTATAAAAATATATTACACCATAGTGCATTTAAAAAACAAAACTTTTTAACCATTTCGTAAAGTGGTAGTCATTGACCTTCAATTAACACATTCTTTATGAGAATCTATAGAAATAGATTACACCATAGTGCATTTAAAAAACAAAACTTTTTAACCATTCCTAAAGTGGTAGTCATTGACCTTCAATTGAAATCCTAGGTATTTGATGCATTCCTTTATGGGGTACATGGAAAAAGGTAAGTGGTAGTCACTTGATAAGCCAAATGAAATCCTAGGTATTTTATGCATTTCTCTATGGGACACATGGAAAAATGTAAGAATTTATGAATTGTGAATTGTATCAAGCATGGTTTAAGCAACATGGTAGAAATGGATAAAGAATATATTGATATTGATATATTTCAATCCAGGAAGTAATACACATTTATATTATTTTTTCCAAATACTTAATTATTTTTAAATATTGTTTTTCTCAAAAATAAAAATATTCTTTTATTTATAATTTAATTGTTATTATTTAAGAAAATATTTTTTTCATCTTCTTGTTATTTCTTTCTTCACTCAGGCAGCTCTTGTAAACTTAATTCTCTTATTTCATTTCCTAGAACTCCTCTCCACATCATCTCCATCTTATTGATATGAATCAATGAGAACATAAACATAATCTAAATATAAAAGAAAGAAAAAAAGCAATCCTATTAGAAAATTGTTTCCTCATTCTGTTCAACCACATCATTATTTCAATAACCCGTTTTTCTCTCTCATAATATGGCATTGACTAGGAAGCTGCTGAGCATGTGCATAAAAGGTAAAGGAAGGTTCATCGCTAAGTACGAAAATATTTAGCATATAGCAGCTTATTTAATGCTGCAGCAAAGATGTTATAGACTCTTACCTACAGGAACTCTGTCGCAGCATTAAGTAAACTGCTGCATGCTCGATATTGAACGATGAACGCCACTGGCATTGTCTCAAATTGTCCTTATCAATCGACTGTACGGTGTTCTTTAGGTTCTGCAAATTGAAGGCTGCTTTAAAATGTCACCGACTTCTCCAATATTTAATTTAAAGGAGGAAGATAATCTTTTGTCAAACACCGACAACAGAATGGTCAATGTACAGTATACAGCGAACAACTTAGCTTTTTATTTGAGGTAAGTCTGCTCCGTGGCATCGTACAAAAAGTGAAGGAACACTAAATTGCAAGTATCATGAAGAAAACGTTGAGATATTTTGATTTGAATTAAACAGGACGTAATGCTTTAAACGTTTACCTCTGTGCAGGGTTGGAATTTCAAATGACGAACACCCGTCAAAATTGCTGGTAACAAACAAAATCTGAAACGTTTTCTGTATTCTAAGCCAGATTTTGACCGTCTCAGCAAAATCTTAGCTGTATTTGATGTATTTGACGGGTAAATTGACCCATGACGGCCATTTACCCGTGAAATTCGGCGAGCAATACTTGTTATGCTATGGAGCATTTAATGCGACCGCGGTCGCACTGTCCGCCGTTGGATCGCTCTTTGGAACGGATCCGACGACGGACAGTGCGACCGCCGTCTCATTAAATGCTCCATAGCATAACAAGTATTGTTCGCCATCAAATTCCATCCCTGCCTCTGTGTATCAATCATTCAGGATTGTTTTGATGCAATAAATTGAGAATAAACTTTAAAGGTGTGAAATGATACTGTAGAGGATTTCAATTCTGTACTAAATGTTTGGTCAGAAAACACCAGTGCAAGCTGTTTGGGTCCCTCTAGCATGAAAACGATACTTCAAAGGATATATGGTGATGTACATAAGCTGATAAAAAGGGTGGTGTTGAGATTTTTTGTTCAGACATCACTTTCAAAACGATTGATGCAGTGATAAGCAACATAGCTTCTAGTATTATATTTTTTTTTAATCATGAATTTTTCAAGAATATAACTAATAGTTTGTAAGTCAGATATACCAATAACTTGTAAGTTAGCAGAGGCTGAGATCTCTCAAGTCTAAAAGGCCACTGAGGTGAGCCTCTATCCCCTACCTTTCTAGCCTTGTCTCAACAGGCCAATAAATAACCCTAGCCCCAGCCTCTTTTGAACATGTGACTGTGAATAAAAATTTATTTTATTCACATTTATATATAATATTAAAAATAAATTGACACTCAACCAAATTGGTTAAACCGTCAAATGATAGAAACAAAAAACTTGAAACCGTTTTCACATTTATATATAATATTAAAAATAAATTGACACTCAACCAAATTGGTTAAACCGTCAAATGATAGAAACAAAAAACTTGAAACCGTCATTAAATTTTTATTGACAGGCAGAAGAAAATTAAATTTCCAGGCCTGGAACCGTGTCTATCGCTCTATCAATTAAAGCGTTACTTGACGGAATAAAAAAGGCACAAAAACAGCATCGACGAGACAGAACTTGGAAGAATGGACGACAGCAAAGATATCCGAGGTAACCCTACTTAACCCCAGTTAGTGTTGTCATTATCCGAGGTAACCCTACTTAACCCCAGTTAGTGCTGCTAAATAGCTTTCTTGTTGCGCCTGCATGGATCCGGCATGACTTCCAAACTCCGAACTAATGGAATAATCCTTGTAGTGCCAGGTTTGGATGTGGCTGCCTAGATTATAAATATTTGATAGATCTTTTAAATAAGTTTATAATGTAGTTAATTGTCTAAAAGGATTATTAGAGTCTAGTCCTGGTAGTAGAAAGTTTGATTTCAATTGGGAATAAAAGCATAATAAGATTTGAGTGCAAGACATAGTAGTATAATTTGGTTATATTGATTTTTTAGTGTACTAAAATTTTAAACAATTTGGAAGTAGTTTAATATTTAATATAGGTTTAAGATAATGTAAGTTTAATATGGAAAAGAGTTAATTTTGAAAACTTTTTTTAAAAACCAAATTTTAATTATCCAATCACTCTAAAATAAATACCATTAATCATTTTGCTTGGAGTTATTGAGTTCTTATTCAGGATAATTGTGTTTTGAAGCTCAGAAATATTATTGAAGAGAACATTGATAAATCATATCTATGGGGTATTTTGATGGTTAGGCTGCTGGTGAATCCCAAATCTGTGGTGTTGGAGGCTTACTTTTCATTAAGGAAGATCATTACTTTACTTTTAAAGCTGTCTTGGAGCTATGTGCAATGAAGTTACTACTAACATTGGCTTTGGGTAAACAGATTTTTGGAGATTCCATGCTGGTTATAAATTGGGTTTCACATAAGTACAGAATTCATAATTTAGAATTCATAATTTACAGATTACCCAGGTTTATCATGAAGTCATCGGAATATCCGATATGTTTGAATATGCAAATTTTAGGCACATCTATCGAGAAAGAAACTCCAAAGCTGATGAATTAGCTAAAGGTGGAGCAAATGTTCAGAATGGGTATTGGCATATATATCAGTTTCATGGGATAGAAAGATTTGATTCCTATCAGTTTTTTTGACATTATGTGGCAGTTTC
>LPNX010369597.1:21215-31776 GCA_001517045.1 Pseudotsuga menziesii | reverse complement strand
AAGTTTATATTTTAAATAACCGAAAATATAGTACTTAATACTACTTTTTATTTGTCAAAACTATAATATACTATTGGCGATTTGAATGTTTGAATGCATGAGAATCTCTATCCTTGTTTCGTGATTATTCTAATATCACCATCACTATTACCATAAAAACATATTCGTGATCATCCTAATATCACTATCACTATTACGATGAAAACATATATTTCTTATGTTTTATTTAAATGTAATTATATGTATTTATCAATATAAAATATTTTTTATTTAAATAAGGATATAAATTATGGTATGTGGAAAGTCAAATAAATTTATGATTAATTTTCGTTTATTAAAATTTATGATATAAATATTAAAGTAATATAAGATTATATTACTAGTTAATAAATCATAAAGATAAATATTACTTTGTTAACCAAATAAGATGGTCTATTCTTAGATTCTAGTTTTTAAGGAGATGTGACCACTTAATCCCATTATCTTACACGAGGAAATGACACATGGAATGGCAGGAGAGAGACGACTAAAAGCATGATGGAAGGTATGCTTGCATTTGTATGTGGTGGTTTGGAAGCTTTTAGTTTGGAGGGATCTTGTACCAAAGATGTGATTGGAGGACGAGGGAAGAGGTTAGAATGATTTGCGTTGACATTATGAAGGGGAGTTTGCATGTTGGATTGCTTATTGCCATTTCAATGGCGATCATGGAAGCGCCTAGTGAGTTGTTTCAGGGGAATGATGAGGTTTACCAACCCACATTTTGTTATTATGTTGTTTTGGTTGTTTTGTATATACCGTGATCTACTCATGTTCTTGGTCTCTTGAACACTAATGGGAGAGCCCCACAATACAAGAGAGTAAAGTAGGTTCTGGTGCGGTTGTGCTTGCAACTCATTTGGGATAGGGGGTGTCATAGTAATGAGGTTTATCGATGCAATGGAAAGACCTAGGAAGGTTAGTAGCAGGGGGCATGTGCAACGAGGCACACATATGCCTCAGGTGCAAAGGGAGATAGCAGAAGCTAAGGAGGTTTACTTCATCACCATTTCTTATGAGACTTCATGGTTTCTTGGGAATGTGGACCAACAAACTAAGCATGAAATAGGGTACGTGGCAGCATTCGATGCGTAGATGGAAGGGGAAGCATGGGTTTCATACACTAGTTCTTCGGGGACTAGGGATACCAATCTAGCTAAAATTTTGCTTTTGTATTGGCACATGAAACCCTCATGGGAAAGGCATTGATGGATGCCCACTACGAAAGAACTAAGTTGCAAAGGGAATTGGAAGAGAACATCAATTGGAACAGGGGCCAAATTCTAAAAATAAATGCCAATCTGAAACTCATTACAATGGCCATCAAAGATTTGATTAACCGTATCAACACTCTAGCTAACATCACCATCGAGATGGTGTTCAAGCCCAAGCCTCCCATGGGTCTATCAAGCAAAGATCCCCCTTCTATCAAGGTTTATGCCATTTTGATTCAAGTTATTTGTGCTTCAAGGTGAATCAAGTCATTTATTGTTAGTTGGTGAGTAGGTGTGTCGATGTTTTTAGTTGATGTAGACCGACTACCAATCAACTCAGGAACAAAGGTTGATTATTTAATCGAAACTTCAAAGGAAGGTATGGTCAATTTAGAGTCTTCAAGAATATCAAAAGGATCACTATGCAACACACCAATGGGAGAGTTCAATAACTTAGTACCTAAAATATTCTCATCAAAGATCACATTTATGCTCAAAAGGATCTATTGTTTAACAGGGTCAAACATTTCATAGGCTTTTGATTCCTTAGAATAATCCATCAAGATGCAAGCCTGATTGCTTTGCATCTAATTTCTTCATGCAGTTATCATTGATATGCACCCAAGCAACACATCAAAAGGTTTTAAGGTGTCTGATAAAGGGTTTTCCTCTTCACCTCTTCTTGACCGGAGTCATGTTGTTGATGGCTCTAGTCAGAATAAGGTTCATGAAATAGTTTGAGCAATAAAAAACTTCTACAAAAAATTTAGTCAGAAAGTATTTGGCCTATACTAGGCACCAAGCCATTTCAACCAAAGTCATATTCTTCCTCTATGCCACTCCATTCTGCTAAAGGGTGTGAGGGACATATTTCTACCAAGGAATACCTTTATGTAAGAGATAATCTTCAAACTATCGACTCACATATTCTCCACAATTGTATGATCTCAAGTACTTGATAGGTTGGACACATTGTTTATCAACTAATGCCCTAAATTACTTGAATCTTTCAAAGACATGACTTTCATTTTTCAAGAAATAGACCCATGTAAATATGGAGAAATCATTAATGAAGGTTAAAATATACTTTTCACTTGGTAATGAGGGTTTGTTCATGCAACAGAAATCACCATGAACAAGTTCCAGCTAGTCATGTGCTTGTCATGCTTTCCCGGAATCAAAGGGTTCCTTCTAATAACGCTTTCCAAGAACACATCCTCTACACAATCCATCAGGTGGAACAGTCTTTGGGAGACCAGTAGCCTTATTCTTTGTTAACATCATCTTCAAACTTATGAATCTTATAAAGAGGTAAAAGTTACATCTATTCATTAATTGTGAAATAAAATATTTAATATCAATGGAATTTAAATTTGAAATTTAATATGTATTTATATAAATTCATTTTTACAATGTAGCCAATTTATACTTGGAGCCAACACACACACACGAGCTGACATATGCAACGCCACAATTACAAATGTGACACATAAAGTGCCTCACAACACAATAATTAGCGAGGAAAATTTTAGGGGCAAAATTTAGCTCACTGGCTATTTTTGGACCTTTTTCGGAAAAAGATTTGTTAATTTCCATTTTTTTAAATTAATTGGCCCAAATTGCATGGGATAAAAAATTTGAATCTTTTTAGAACAAATCGCCCAACATTTTATGGTTGGAAATTTTAAGAATTAGTAAGATTCACCGAGGTTTATACACTTTAAAAAATTTATGGATCCTTAAAAAATTTCTTGATAATTAGATGAGGAGGAAATGAATGTAATTAATAATTAAATGCAAAGTATTAATTAAAGAGAAAGATATTAAATAGGTAGAAGATGGAGAGGGGATAAGTATACATGGAAGAAAAGACATTTAATGAGGAGAAATGGAAAGGTGCTTAGACTGGGTGAAGGCGAAATTAATTAAGAAAAGAAAAAAGATAGAGGTGCGGAGGTAAGAACTAAAATTAAGAGTTCATAATATGAGATTGTTTATAGAAGGTAAAAATTAGAAAATCAAGCTTCAAAAGGGAAGAAAATTAGCCGGGAGTGAATAGGATTTTAGGGGGAAGAAATATGGGCTTATAATGAGGGAGAAGTACTTTTGACTTAAACGATGTATAATAGGCTTCTAGATATGATTAATTTTATATCCATATTCTTTATTAAAATTATTAAGATGTTTTCAATTTTGTGGGCTTCTCTATTGATGTAGGAGCAATAGGGTACATAGGAGTTTGGTTTGGTAAAAGAAAATGAGGTGTTTGGACTTATGTGAGTGTTTTGCAATTCCTTCAACCTAGGAAAATCCTTTGGATCTAATACCATGTTTTACTAAAGCAATATATATACACACATGTCAAACACCTTAAGCAATCTCTCATGCAAACATGTCAATGGTGTTTTACATGGTTAAAACCCTCTGAGAGGGGAATAGTCCATGGCACCAACCAAATAACTACTTGAGGCAATATGTTAATCCAAAATAAATAAATAAAAAGTATTTACGTATGATTTTCTCACAATCGATCATTGAACAAATGATTCTCTTTAAAAATATATCATGGACTAATTAGGCGATAATCCACAAATCAATAGTCACTAACACAAAGGTGAAGATGGACCATCAAATAACTTTATGTCTAGAACATATTGTGACCATTGCATTACATAAGTACGCAAGCATACTAAAGAAATATACTTTACCTAAAGACATTTAGACAAACAAGTTGATCTTAACTAACTCCTATGTCTAAATATCTTAACATTTTAGACCTTCTTGCATCATTCATTGAATGGCTATGATTTCACCTTGTCTTTCATTATAACATACGAAAATGAAGCATGAACACCTACTCACAAAACAATGAAAGATGTTAAACCTTAAAAATCACATAAACTATGAATCCTTCAAATGCACTAATAATCCATGCCAAAATCATGCAAAGACACTATCACACAAATAATATGCAATCAATATTTCAATCATGCACAAAACAAGAAAGTGAAACTATCATTAATGGATAAGACATAAATCATCCAACACAACCAATCATGTTCAAGACATGGAAAAAAATGTAAGTTTTCATTCAACTACTACATAAAGTGTGTGCAATGAGTCTCATGCAACTCAAAGCCATTCATAAAAGATAAGATTATTCAAGGAAAGCATGACTGAAGATGAAGCTTGATGTTAAAAAGGGGGGTCACTAAGTGTGCCAACTTGGGTTCTTAAGGTCTCAACACCACTCTATGTTTGCTTGTAAATCCTTTGCAAATAAATATGAATACCCTAACTTAACTATATAAGAGCCATCCATCAATTTCTTAAGAAAGCCAATATATATTCTTCTAAATAGGTGTTTATATTTCCATTAGACAACGTTTGAGTACATTCTTCCCACTCCTTTTCTAACCTCCTTGTGAATCCAAAATCATCTAAAGTATTCCATCCTTCCTTCCATAAGGAAATGATATCTCTTAGTAGGATGCAAAAGGTAGTGCATAGGAGGTTCACTAAACACACTGAGAGCACCATGATCACATTTCAAAAGGAGGATCTAACTAGAACTCCCTCCATGCAAACACTATCACCCTCTTTCCATAATTAGCTTTTAACTGAATTTACAATGACTTGAAATGAATGTTCACTGACTTGAATTGAATTGAATGTTAACTTACTCGAACTAAAAATGAATTGACTTAACTGTATGTTAGCCTACTCGAATTGAAAAATAATTGACTTGAAATGAATGTTAACTGACTTGAACTAAAGGTGAATTGATTGAACTGAAAGTGAAATGATTGTGAACTAACTGAACTAAGCTCAAACTTCAACTGAATGCATGACCAAGAATATGACCCATGATTCATCCCTCCTAGGTTATCATTGTTTTCCTCATCTTTCTGATTAGCACACTCAATCACATTCACATAATGGTCAATGGTGAAACAAAATGGGGACAAATCGAATATTAATTAACCGGAAATTGACATTAACCCCAGCTGTTGTTTAAAGATTGAGAAAATATGGAATTGATCTTTATATATATATATATTCAATCACCCAATCAAAGGAATTAGCAAATTGAAAGTATTATTCACCAAGGATGACTAAAAAAGGAGATGAAATGTTTTACCATTGACCACTTGGCACTCTTGAGACTCTTTGCCGAACATTTCGCAAGTTAAAACTTGATTGGAACATGAACCCATACAAGAGGACTTTAAAACATGGAATGGGAGAATGGATTGAAAATATGTATTATCCTCCTTGTGATTTATGATAACTAATCTTGGAATCTGAGAGGGAAAGGTTTTTAAATCAATAAAAATTTCAAATTTTGGAACATGGAGAAGTCCACATCATGAGAATAAGAAAGGGCCTCCTTATTGAGATTGATGATTGAATGAGGGATAATATCAAAATTCAGTGAACTATTCCTCAAGGATTCTTTGTGAAGAAGTGGACAACTTGAGGGTTGTAACAAAGAACACTCTTGGTTAAAACCACTCATAAGAAGTTGTTCTTCGTTAGATTTCTCATTATACTCATTCATTTGGAAAGAAGGTAAATTGATAAGATCATTTTTAGCTTTATTATCATCACACATTTTTATAAATGAAGTTTGATTATCATTTTGATCTTCCTCTTTTCGAATAATATGATAGGAATTTGAATTTTGATCAACTGAACATTGATTTGAAATTTCATCAACCAAATAATGATCGTGGAATTGCTCCTCAAAAATTCCTATGATAGACTAAAACATAGGGTGCTCAACTTCGCATTTCTCTGTATGGTGATCGATGAGATTCCGTCCATGAGTCAGATCTAGCTCTGTGCCTTCTTCAAGTAATGATGACAAAGTATCTCGTATGATTCGATTAATGTCATTTTCAATTTCATTTTCATATCTATCGTGGTTATTCCTAACTTCTAAGATACCCTGTGGCATTCCTATTAATTAACGACTCACTCATAAACTCAATTAAAGGAACATTCACCACTAATTCCGGAGAGGAGAAATCAAATTGATAAGGAAAATCATTACTTATATAATCATCATTATCTTGGTCATATTCATCAAATTGATCGTCCACATCACAATCATTGCTTGACTGAGGCTCTAAAGATTCATCAATGTTTTCACCCCATTCAGTTTTTAACAAATCAGTAAACATATCATAACCAGTGATGGATCTTAGTGCTAAATGATCAAACCATAATCGGGTATCCCCATCTAAGGATTCACCGAGGGCCCACATGTAAACATATTCATCATTTGCACCCCTAAATTCCATATGATCCCAAAGTATTTGCAAATGATCCTTGATAGATATGGCATTGTTTCCATAGAAACGACGCAACTTTTTCATGTAATCCTTTGGCATAGAATGAGGCACCCCATCTATTTCAGATATGTCAAAAGGAGATAGGTTAGGTTTTGTTCTAACTAATTTGGTTTCTCTACTTGGAATTTGATTTAAATGTCTAACTGGATTATGAGAATCATTCAACCGGTTTCTCTTATTGCAAGTCCTTGGATGGGTTTGATGCCTACTAATCGACTGAATATAATTTATTGGGGATACTTTGTTACATGGAAATTGGTGGGAATAATAAGGATTGTGATAATTAGGCTGATACCCATAATCGTACCAAGAATTTGATCTCCATCCATTCCTTTCCTCATTTTTCTTTTTAAGCTTCGTAATGGTTCTACTTAATTCTTCAATGGATAAGAGAAATACGTCCAAGTTCATTATGGTTTATGGGATGGGTTCACTTCTTAGTGGAGTTGTATTGTGGATTCGTCGGGTGAAATACTAAATGAAATCAATGAAAGGTATGTTGTTGGGGAAGCACGATGCGAGAGAGAAACAATTGAATGTAAAATTAGGAAAAGGGGAAACCATTCACTTAACTTAATTTGGTTGTGATGATTCAAAAGATAAGACTAAAGTACTACTCACAGACACTAGAGGTAATCCTCTACCTCCCCAGCAGCGACGCCAAAAGATTTGATTACACAAAGTGTAGCTACCCACTAAAGGTATCCCAACTGAAACGGTAGAGGTAGGGTAGCTAACTGGTGACATCGCAAGGGCCTCGTGCACTCCAAATGAAGGGTAGTTGTCACACTAGATGGGATCTTTTCACTCATGTTCAGTTCATAGAACGATCAAGGGGGAGACCCTACTAGCCTAAGAGGGCTAGCGAACCTACTCAAGACTAAAAGAGGAGAGATAAAGAGTGAGGTAGACTAGATATAGGAAATAGATGTGGTATATGAGTTAAGGTTAAGTTGAGGAGGATTAGTGAATACAGTAAATAGCCCAACTTAATAAGGAAAATACCACAATGAGCTTAGAAACGTAGATCTAGAAAGATCTAGCCACACGAAGGGAGATCCTAATGGGACCCACCTAGGGTTAATGCAAAAGTGGATGTGGTGGACCCAAAAGAGTAAATCCAGTTAAGGAGTGACTATATTGTGACACTTGAAGAATGGATCTATGAAAATCAATTGGGTTCAAGAATACCCAACTAATAGATCTAAATATTTGACCACCCACCCAAAGGGGGCGCCCCCACCTAGAGAGACTAGTGCTAGATCCCAAGAAAAATGGAGTCTGATTTGCATGAAATTCGAGATCTAGGTTTTATTCAACAGTATCCAAGTGGTTTTTGATGGTCATCATCAAAAACTCATCTAGTCTATCAAATCTACAAAACTAGGGTTTGAAGAAAGGTTTTTTATGAACAAATGGATAAAAATACTGAAAAAACAATACTAACCTTGCAGATCGTACATGAAAATGCTTGTGGACCTCTTGAATGTCAATGATCCTTCCTCTTGGTTACAATTTCAAGCAAGATCCGGCATGAAACAGAAGA
Organism: Pseudotsuga menziesii; assembly: GCA_001517045.1. Classification (NCBI taxonomy): domain Eukaryota; kingdom Viridiplantae; phylum Streptophyta; class Pinopsida; order Pinales; family Pinaceae; genus Pseudotsuga; species Pseudotsuga menziesii. Next base: position 23,620 of record LPNX010369597.1, on the reverse strand, counting down.
AAAACACCTGATGAAGGAAGTGTGCCCCATCTTCTCTACCTGCAAAATCATACTACGAATGAGATTTTTTTACATATGAAAAAGATAAGATACATACTTCATCTATTAACAAATATCCAATCAACAACAATAAGAATTAAAAACTCCTTGAAGACGAAACGATTTTCCCGAAATACAATGAAAGATCCCTTAGCAATCTCCTCCAACCAATTCGCTACCCTGCAAAAGATTGGTACGACCTTCCAGAAAAATATTTGTTTGCATGCAAGATCTATTGAAATTTCCAAGCAAGAGGCATAACAATCACATCCAAGTACATTCCCAAAGATTCCAAGAGTTTTTGCAAAAATTTTCTTGTATGCAATATTCTCATAGCCAAAAGTCCTCTTTACAAATGAGAGAGCATCTCAATATATAGATCTCTCCAATACACAAAACCTATTTAAAAAAAGATCAAGGGTCAAGATCAAAACATAATATCATCCTAATCTATGGCTAAGATTAGTCGGATACATCATACACAGATCAACTTGTTGATGTATATGTAACTTCAGAATGTATTCTTCTATGTATCTTATGTATTGTAACCCGATGTTTATTTCGGGATGTTTCTATTATGTATTTGAGTCATGTTGTCATACCCCGATGTTCCGATAGGGAGGATTAATAATGTAAACAAGTCATATCAAGTCATTAGGTAAGTCCCCACAGTTTCAGGGCACTTGAGTTATTATACACTAATTAAGGTGTAGGCTCGAGTAGTAATTATTAGGTTGAGCCTACGTGTGAAATGGAAATTCAAGTGAACGGATGAATATAAATAGAGAGTGTGAGTCTCTCTATTTATCACTTGGGACATACATCACTTGCTCTCTCAAGTGTGGCGCACCTTTGGAGAAGGAAATACTTTGGCTTGACAGAAGACAGAAGGCTACTGCTGTTTTGGGAGATCTCTTACTGTTTTGGTGTTGATTCTATCTTAGAGGAAGTTGCGGGGTTTTCTCCTTTATGGTTTCCCCAAGGAAAACTCTTTGTGTCTCTTGTCTCTTGTGATATGCTCATGTTTTATTGCTGTACTTGTTATTCTCTCAGTGAAAAGATCCTAAGATCATAATGCTAGCTTAATTGTTGAAAAACTAACATGGTATCAGAGCTAACCTGAGAAGAAGACATTGTGCAGCTACAGGAACTAGGGATTCCTATTTTGCGGATCTTCCTCCACATATTTTCAGCAAAAGTATGGTAAGATGACTCCCCATTGAAGGGCGCATCTTTCTGTCGAAGCGGAATTTGATTCCGAGCATTTTCAGTCTTCGATGCAGAAATTAGGGCTTTCTACAGAAGATGAATTTTTGAGTGAGACCAGCATAGGGTTATTCTCCTCATCAAAACCGAAGTTTAGAGACCTGGATCAAGAAATTTGGTTGGGTAAAACTCCAGGAAAGTGAAACCCTAGTTTGACCCTGAGCTAGGAGAAACCCTAAATACTAAAACTGCTAAGTTTTGGTAAAGTCGCTATATTCTGAGATTGGAGAAGTCTCAGAAGCTGAAAATTGTAGGGGATGAATATAAAATCTTGATGAATCTTGTATCCAAAAATAAAACTTAGATTCGTTGTACTCCAGGAGATATGATCTCTCCAAGTTAGGGTTCCAGCCTCTTCCAGAATTCATCCCTGAACAGGACATCTGGGGAGATCTGCAATATCTTGAGCTACAGAGGTCCAAATGGAATTCCTGAAGATGATCTAGAAAGGGCACGGACTTTAATTTCGGTGGTCCAAATATCAGACTCAGAAGATGAACCAATGACACGTGGAATACCGTACAACTTCACTATTCTGAACAGTCCTGTAACAGGTCACCTTGGGAAAAGGATCATAAATCCAAAATGGTGAAACCAATTCTGATGAAACCTATGGTGTTGGATCAGGGACATGCGATGTTACCTCAGTGAGAAATTTTAGACATAGAGGATCAGTTATTTCATAGATATCATAGAAGCAGTAACAAGCATTTCTGCAAAAGAAATTGGAAAATTAGGGCTTCCTGTTCCGGGAGCTTCCCTCCACTGTTTTCAGAAAAGGAGTACATTGGATAGCTCCATTTGAAGAGATATATCTGTTCATCCAATCAGATCTGAAAGATTCCATGTTTTGAAATTTAGGGTTTCTGTGACAAACCTTAGATCAGCGAACTCCGGGACAAGGACAGACACCTCAAATCGGTAAGATCTAATCCTTTGCTATTTCCATTTGAGGTTCTCATTTCAATATGATCTATCACAATAGCTTGATGATAAGCTTGGTGAAGTTGACAACTTCCAAGAATAGAAGTATTTGATCTCTCTGAATAAATTGGATTGGACACCTACATGAGTATAGAGGTTCCAATTTCAGAGGGAGA
>LPNX010369597.1:0-19000 GCA_001517045.1 Pseudotsuga menziesii | reverse complement strand
ATATGGGTGCTGAGATTCATGGCCATTCTGTCGAGTAGGACAGATGTAAGGGCTGAACCATTCTGCTCATGGCTAAAGGATTAAGTTCCTTCCATGTCAAATGTGAGTGTTGGCCATTCCGACGAGCAGGTCGGATATAAGTGCAGTGCCATTCCGACATGGTGAGAGGATCGGTTCCTTCCATGGTCGGATGTAAGGGCAGTGACATGGTGAGAGGATTGGTTCCTTCCATTGTCAGGATGCCACATCCAGCATGAAAAAGGGTTGGCTCTGTGAAGACTCATCTAGTTTGAAAAAGGACTAGCTCTGAAGTAGATGCCACATTTGGTTTGAAAAAGGACCAGCTCTATGATGCCTCATCTGGTTTGAAAAAGGACCAGCTCTGAAGATGCCTCATCTAGTTTGAAAAAGGACTAGCTCTGGGAAGACTCATCTAGTTTGAAAAAGGACTAGCTCTGAAGTAGATGCCACATCTGGTTTGAAAAAGGACCAGCTCTGTGATGCCTCATCTGGTTTGAAAAAGGACCAGCTCTGAAGATGCCTCATCTAGTTTGAAAAAGGACTAGCTCTAGGAAGGCTCATCTAGTTTAAAAAAGGACTAGCTCTGTGTAGATGCCTCATCTAGTTTGAAAGAGGACTATCTCTGAGATGACACATCCAGTATGAAAAAGGACTGGCTCTGTAGAACTTCCTATGACGAGTAGAATCATGAGATAACACCAGTGTTGATCCAGATCGAGTGATGATCCAGATCTAGTAATGATCCAAATTGAGTGATGATCCAGATCTAGCCCAATGATGATGATCCAGATCGAGAGATGATCCAGATCCTGTGAAAATGACTTGAAGACGAAGATGACTTGAAGATGAGATGATCCAGTTGATACAGAGAAGAAGACCAGTGCTGAAAAATTGTGTTGAAAGAATACCTTCCTAGTTAAGAGGGAGTGTTGATGTATATGTAACTTCGGAATGTATTCTTCTATGTATCTTATGTATTGTAACCCGATGTTTATTCCGGGATGTTTCTATTATGTATTTGAGTCATGTTGTCATACCCCGATGTTCCGATCGGGAGGATTAATAATGTAAACAAGTCATATCAAGTCATTAGGTAAGTCCCCACATTTTCGGGGCACTTGAGTTATTATACACTAATTAAGTTGTAGGCTCGAGTAGTAATTATTAGGTTGAGCCTATGTGTGAAATGGCAATTCAAGTGAACGGATGAATATAAATAGAGAGTGCGAGTCTCTCTATTTATCACTTGGGACATACATCACTTGCTCTCTCAAGTGTGGCGCACCCTTGGAGAAGGAAATACTTTGGCTTGACAGAAGACAGAAGGCTACTGCTGTTTTGGGAGATCTCTTACTGTTTTGGTGTTGATTCTATCTTAGAGGAAGTTGCGGGGTTTTCTCCTTTATGGTTTCCCCGAGGAAAACTCTTTGTGTCTCTTGTATCTTGTGATATGCTCATGTTTTATTGCTGTACTTGTTATTCTCTCAGTGAAAAGATCCTAAGATCATAATGCTAGCTTAATTGTTGAAAAACTAACACAACTCAGTAAAAGAGGGGGGTGCATCACTAAAAATACTCAATGAGGGGGCACACCACATACAAATGATCAAGAACATAAAATAACACACGGTGGGGGCTAGGAGGTTACAACGTCATTCACTATAATGGCCCCATGGCACAAAAACATGGTGTGGTGGAAATTAATATAAAGAAGTGATAAATAATCACTAGGGTATCTCTCTCAAAATACATCAAAACACCCTCTAACTGCATAAATCAAGGATGTGTGGACCCCCAATGGAGTGGAGCTGATGCCGGATGATGAAGTTGACCCAAACACAACACCTCGGACCAATTCCATGCAATTTCTTTTCCTCAATTTCCCAAATCAACTTTCTCATTAGCCAGTTTTTATCACTAAACTACTACCTTGGGAACATAAATCTATCAAAATCTCATCGGAGAAGCATCTACGCAAAAAAATGATTGAACAGATGCGTCTGGAACCCTAGGTATATGGTACAATCAATTGGCTTCACCCCCAAGGATCCACTCTAACTCCCTAGGGGATCTCACCAATATTTGCACTGTGTTTTATTTTTAATTCCAAGGAAAATCTTCTACAAAATGCCTGAAAGACCCATATCTCTCATGCAACTACCTTAAACTGAAAGCAAATTGCACCAATGGACTCAAAATGTCCAAAACAACTAGGAATGAGTACTCATACACAATATGTCCATCACAAAGGTACATAAGAAGCCCCAACCATGTCAGAACTATAATATTAATAAATCCTGTAAATGTTGATAATCATAAAAATAATACAAACCATCATAGAAAACCACCATCTAGAGCATGAATATGTCTAATGGACACATGTAGACCATAAATAAGTGTCATCCATAACCATCGGTCTATAACTCATCCCGGACCCTGCTCATGGCTTGGTCACCACTAGGCTGACTAGGTCAAGACTAATCAAACGATGATCCAAGTGCTAAACTCTGATACTACAAAGTACAAAATGGGCATGCATGCTCAATTATCTATGCTAGCAGTGACACTCAAGTACAATTAGATTTTGTTGGAAAGTATAAGCACAATACATATATAATAATCTAAATCAAAATGATCGGTTGCTTTAAACAAGAACCTCCAGTGTATACTCATTTATAGATTTAGCCCTTTTTCTAGTCAAGGGTGAAGGGAAATAAAACCAGGTAAGTCCAACTAGATGACTTGATAACTCGACACTGTAAACACCTAGGCTAAAGGACAATGGGATCCACACAACACATAAGTTGGACTAGGTGAACAATAGGGAATGGCAGTTTCTCACATATGGGTGGAATGATGAGAAGGCTCCATTAGACTCTAGACAAGCAACCTTTTTATACTTTATTTGCACAACATTATTATACTATTTAACCTCTAAAGAAAGGTTCCCTGGTAAGTCTTATGGGCTTCTAGAAAATACCAAAGACTTAACCTTTTGGGCCCAGTCTCTCCTTGTTTCCTTATGGGGGAAAATGAGTCGTACATTATACAAAGAATGAGTGCTCATCCTCTAGCCATCAAATTTATTTCTTATTACTAACTTGCAAGCCTCCAAGTGCAATTTCCCTGGAAATACTTTTGGGATTCCATAAAATGACTAAGGCTTAGCCTTGAGGGGCTTGCCTCACCCTTATACCCTGTGGGGATAAATGATCCTTACACCATACAATGGATGAGTGTTATTCTCTTGGAAACTGGCTAGTTTTTATTTACAATAGTGTCTAGAGACACTTTTATTTTGTTGGCAGGGCATCCATTTAGAATAACTTTAAGCTCCGATTCCTTAATGTCTAAAAACACTTCTTTGGTAGGACTACTTGTGTTCAAGACCTAGAGGTAGACATTCTATGTGACAAGCATCATATAAACTAACACTGAGACACAATTTATACATGGAGACCTATTCCAATATAGAGGTGAAGGTGAGGGAAATCCCAGATGTCACTAGTCAAGTTACAATTCAAGGTTAATCAACAACAAGGGAAGGCAATATATGGGCGAAGACAATGGAGATGGTGCCAAGACTAGAAAGCTATGCCCCTAAAGGGAAATGACCAAATCCATACTAGGAGTAGGGAAAGGGCAATGAGTATACAAAAGAATCTCTCGATCAAAAGAGGTAGATTATTTATACTTTATATTCCAAGTAAAACCAAGATAAAGTATTGCCAACATATAATCAATATAAACCAAGTCTCGCTGCTAACATAGGTAACAGAGCAACATCAAAATCTATATGCACAAACCATAATATCACCTGGGTCATATACCTGCACCATATTTGAAACCAATATGAAGATCATTGGAACAACTGTTGCTGCTACATATCATGGGCACTATAATAATCTCTACTATGGGTCATGAAAGAATGGCTAACTCAATCATTGAATCTAGGGTCATGAGGCTCAATCATGGCATAGAACTGGTCAATCTAGATACTATGGATCTACTGAAACTGGAAGATCATCAACTGGTAACTCATCATCTGCTGATCTCATAGTAAAGGAATGGCTCAAAAAAATACTCAGCACTGGTCAGGAACAAAAGTAGCCCAACTACTATATATGTGACAACAAGGACCATTTTTATGACGTTAGTGGATGTGAATAGTGCATGTGATTATACTTTAAATCTATTAAAAATCACATAGTATATATCTTGAGTGGAAGTAAAACAGAATGCACATATAGACACATAAGCAACAATAACAATAACACATGAAACACCAATATGATATCGGATTTCACCAAGACCTCCCTGACTATGTCTCTGGAACTACTCCAAATGGAGTGTTCAATCCATTATCATGATGCATAAAACTGATTTACATCAAAATGGATCTTCCTGTAGTTAGACTCTATGTAGTTTAAACAGTCAAAATAGTCTACAAAAACAAGTGCATAACAGACCCAAAAGCACACTCTTACTAGCCCCTTTACAAACGTCCTTTGGAACAAGAACATACGATTACACTTGCATCATTTGCAAAACTGACGAAAATTCACTTTGAATCACCATCAAAATTGTATCAAGTGCTCATAGGATGGATGAACTTGGACATGATGTTTCTACACTTGTTCTCTCCAATCGCCTCCATGACCTTCGAGCCTCGAACAAGATGTAATCTCCAAACAACATCAAAGTATGAAAACATGATCTCCATAAATCATGGAGTCAAGTTGAACTCACTCTCTTATGAGTCATGAAGTCCCTTGCAATGGACCTCAAAAATAGAGTCTTAAGAGACTCTCTCAAATATATCCAAAGAGTTAAATGGAGCTCTCTTTAAGAATGGAGACCCCACACGAAGTCTCTCAAAATCATGCCTCCTCAATGACCTACATCTCCAATGGACATTTCATGCCCCTCTCTCATGGAAATGAGGGTTTAAATAGTTTTAGTTTTCCCTCCTTGGGCATAACCATATGAGCCCAAACATAGACCCTTAGTTGGGCTAGTTACAACCAAACATCCATTTTAGTTCATGATTACATCTTGTTACAACCAAACTAATGGCGTTACTAGCCATCTCCTAACTATGGCATCCAACTCGCACATAGTTAATACAAGTTTGTGGTCTCACCTTTCATTACCACCCCAAACTTAGGCATTACAAAGCTTAAATAAAACAACCACTTTTAAAATAACCATGGCTATAAAACACATGTAATTACAATCCAAAATCCATGGTATTACAACCAATATATGGTTATAACAACCCCATATATAATATGGTTATAATAAGTACCATAAGGCTCATTAAGTTTTGTGGAATGTCCCCACTTGGCATAAAGTCAAACTCCGCCATGAATCTATTGTAAAATCGTTGGAACATATAAAAAAACCCACGTTTAAACATATTAACCAAAGTATTGAATTGGGCATGTGCTAGATCATGTTGGCGCGCTCCACTGAACTGGTTGGTTGGCACTAAACCCCCCCCCTCTCCCCTTTTCCTCCCATACAAGCCTCAAATTTAAAATAATATTTCCATTCATGCATCAAACTAAAGGCAATGATGTAGTGGTAATGCATGGGGCTTGTAGGAGAGAGGCCGTGTGTTAAAAAATTGTAGCCTCACACAATATTTTGACAAACAAAACCATAGTATGGCCATCTGGGATGCCACGTGACAACTCTGGATTGATCCACATCACGGTGGAGGCCATGTCAACCACAAAATAACATATTGTGGCCATCTGGGATGCCACGTGACAACTCCAGAATGGTCCACGTCACGGTGGAGGCCATGTCAACCACAAAAAACCACATGTCATATGTGGAGTGGTCAATGCCAACTATTCCTGCCACGTCATTAACTGTGGGTCCACCTTCCACGTCATCTTGTTGACTAGGCTGCCATGTGGCAACATGCAACCTTTATTTTGTTGTTTCTTAAAAACTTCAGCAGGCCATAATTTTTGCATCCCAGCTCTATTTGACGCGATGTTCACACCATTGGAATCAACTCAATGAGCTCTTCGCAATGACGCTGATTTTGTTGAATTCCAAGAACTTCAAATTGTTGACCTTCTAAGATCCACTTAGATCACTAGTAATGGAAGAGATATACAAGTTTCCATATGCATGACATACTAGATACCAAAAGGCTACTACAACAATAAGAATTCAGTACTTTGGGCCAAGAATGAAGAAATACATTGTTGAGTATTTAGCAAGGTTCATGGAATGTTAGAGAGTAAAGGTGGAGCATGGACATCTAGTAGGAGTGCTTTATCCATTTCCAATATTAGAGTGCAAATGGGATGTGGTGGCAATTAACTTCATCACTAAATTTCTCAGGACAACAAGACAACATGATTCAATCATAGTAGCGATGGACAAGTGTACAAAGGACCCTCACTTGTTTCCAATCATCGACTCATAAGGTATCTGAAATAGCATAAAATTATATGAAAGAGATTGTAAGATTACATGGAATACTCAAGGCAATTGTTTTAGATAAAGACCCAAAGTTTACTTGAATTTTTTGGAAAGGGATATTTGATGGATTTGGAACAAATTTGAACATGAGTATAACATATCACCCACATATAGATAGGAAAACTAAGAGAGGTAATCAGGTTATTGAAGATATGCTTAGAATGTATGTGATGAATTAGTTGTCTAGGCGGGAAGATTACTTGCATTTGATGAAGTTTGCTTATAATAATGGATATCACGCATATTTAAAGATGTGCCCATTTAAATCCTTGTATGATAGAAAATGAAATGCTCTAATCAGTTGGGATAATCTTACAGATAGAGTGGTAATTGAGTCAAAATTTCTTAAATAAATGGAAGAGTAGACGGTTAAGATCAAGTAAAATTTGAAAATAGCTCGAGTCATGTAGAAAATTTATGTAGACAACGACAGAATATTGAAGAGAGTTCATAGTTAGTGAAAATGTGTATCTAAAAGGAAGGCCAAAGAAGAGTTCTCTAAAGCTTGGGATATGCCCTAATCTAGCACCTAGATACAGTGGGTCATTTGAAATATTAGCTAGAATACGACATGTTGTATATGAACTTGCATTTCCTTCTTGCTTGGAAGTGCATAATGTGTTTCATGTGTCATTATTGAAAAACTAGTATGTGCCTTATCCAAACAACATGATTGATCGAGCTTTTATTTAAGTGGAACTAGAAGGAGGTATTTCAGTACTACCAATGTGCATCCTCGATAGGGAAGTCATGTTGCTTTGGAATAGGTCCATCGGGAAGGTAAAGGTACAATGGACCCATTACAACCCTAAAAAATCAACATAGGAGGTTGAGGAAGATATGTGGGAGGAATATCCATAGTTGTTTTGAAATTTGGATGTAATTTTGTATATGTGCATAGTGCTAATATGCACAGAGGATGGTGCATAAATAAAGGGGGAGGGGAATGTAACACCTTGTTTTTTACCCCAACATGTAATGATGTAAATATGTATATAATGATGAATGGCTAGAAGCCAGACATAAATGGTCTAGTGTGACTAAAATGATCTAATTATGTGTAGTTTATGTTTAATAGAAAAATAATGACATTGCAAACAAAAAAGGATGAAGAAGAGATGGGGAGCTATGATTCCACAAGAGGCGAAAGTAGAAAAAGGGTTGAAGGGGGAGATGACCCTAGTGACTTATAAGTTTTTGGTATTATCCTTATTATTCCTTCTATCCTAAGTTTTATAAATCCCTATTTATTAAAGTACATTATCCATACCTTTGAGTTAATTATCCTAAGCTTGGGATTAGAAGAGGAAAAGTGTACTTCCTATTTATGCCTCTTGTCTAGTTCTCATCGCCCATGCATGCAACTTAGCTAGTTCTCAACATGCATACCAATTACTGAGAAACTAGTTCATTCAATCATTCTATCAATCATTGAACCCATCATTTCATAAGAGAGTCTAGAGTTGTACCAGAGGAAAATCACAATTATGGAGTTGTAAATGCATTTAACCTCGGGGATACTAGCGTTGGGGAATTGAGATGCCTTGTGAGAGAACATGTCTTGTAGTTGTGTTATCTGGAGTCCTAGAACAAACAATCCTTGATCTCCTTGTGTTGGAGCCCTGGAAGGAAATTGGGGATCACCTAAGGTAATGTTCATTTAGAGAAGGGGACCCTATTCCTTAGGTTGTGTAGTATGATGGGGGGGACTGCTAGTGGTTTGGGACAATTGTGGAAGGGTTTCAACACCTATGAGTTTGTTGAGGTACTGAGTTGAGTTTTCCTTCTTTTGGATTGATATCCCTAACTCGAGGGTGGCTTTGTTATGGAGAGAAATGTTATAATAGAGTGCCTATTGATGGTAGGAACGTCCTTAGTTTGTAATCAATTGGAGGAAATTTTAAGATAATTTTATAATTTTGTATGAAATGGCATGTATATTTCTCTAATATGCATATTGCTTAATTTATTGTTATGTGAATATCTAATTGATTGGATTTCTTAGCTTAGTATGAGTGCATTCATGCTAGAATTTCATGTATTCTTTAGTGTATGTATATGTTTAATTTGGGGAACCATACATTTAATTCCCCTTGTAAATTTGGTAGTAAAATTATGAAAAACAAATTTGGTTATTAGTGGTGAATTTTGCAAGTTATTTGAGTACCCTATGGCCCCAAAGGAATGGTGAGGTCACTGGGTATGTGGCATATGTGTCCCACATGTCTTTTTCATATACACATGCTTTCCATGTGGCACCCATCTTAAGGTTAATGGGATTGTGGGATACCTTCTCTATCCTCTGTCTTGATCCTTATGTTCTCTACACTAAGACCAAGATCAATAGTCCATATCCATAATGGAAGTTAAAGTTGCAAAACTTTAACATGATCCATGCCCTCCACAATGCTAAATTCCCCATCCATGTGTCACTCCATTATTCATTGCAATGCTCACCTTCAATTTCCAAAACCACACTTCAAGGATATACAAACTGCATGCAACCATTACAATATGACTTTTCTCCACCATTGTAGAGCTGAAATGCTGATTTTCAAAACCACCCCTTAGAGCTCTGTAAACTACATACCACCTTATGGATTCCACTCATCAACATTATGGAGGTGCACATTTGGTTTCCAATGCCACATATCAATGCTCTATAATACCACTTACCTCCTTCCTAATACCACACTTCTAAGCTTCCACCATGGAATTCACCCTTTCCACATGGCTTCCATGTTTACCATTAATTCAACCTTATGGAATCTACCACGCTAGAATACGAGGTACACTCAATAACTCCAAGGTCATTGTGTGGCCCTCATCACCATATTACCAATTTCTACAACTAATTCCTTAGAAGAAAAATAAGTCCCCAAGTTTTTTTTTCCGAAATTAAAGTTGGCATTCAACCACATCAATTATAGCTCAACTACCATTACTTGCAAGTATGGATTTCAAACATCAACCACTTATTTAATTTGGTGCCTTTCAAGTTAAATTTCAACTCCAATATTGGCAATTTGAACTTCTTCCATCTAACAAAACTAGGCATTTCTATTTATTTTGCAATTTTCCCATTTTTTCATAGACCCAAATTTTGCATTTCATGAACTTTATCAATTGTACTTCCATAATTTGCCTATATTCTTTTAACAATACACAAATCCGAACAATGAATCCTTTAATCTAACAATGGGAAAATTCAACCATTTTTTTGGTCATATGCCCATCAATATTAATGACTTGTGAAATATTTACAACATATACCCATCAATATTAACATACCTCAACAAATTAACTCCAATAATCTAGCATACATTCCCCTAATCTTCATGGAGGTTTTTTGTTAAGCAGTTGGATTGCAACTATAATTTCCATCTAAACACCCGATTTTTCTACCTATTTGTGACATACCACTTTGTGACATACCCACCACCCTCTATGTTCATGTTGGGGTGATACCATATCCACCAAATTGGTTGATAAGGGGAAAATTTTCACCTAGTCATTGGAATCGAGTATCCATTCCACCCCCAAGTTGGACCATGATACCACCATGGTCAAGGAATATCGTGTGGGGCTCTAAACTCACTCAATGCAACCCATTACTCTCAAGACAAGTCATATGTTCACTACATAGCTCTTAAGTCCCTCATTTAACCATCAAACCAACCATGGAAGTCTTTTCCATTTCCTAATACAACGTAATGAAGAGCCGCACTTTCTTTTTTCTATGATCAACCTTTGGAGTATTCTTCCCTTCCATTGCTCTTCAATTTGTGCATAAATAGTCCAATTTGATGTCTACCTTCTGGAAATAACCTGGAATTGAATACACTTGGCCTCTAATTGTCAATGAACAACAATAACATGATTCCAGGTTTGAAGGATTTTCCATAGCTACTGTGTGAATTCCAAGCATGGTATCTCTCTCCAACCATCCCATTTTCTTTCACATTTTAAGTAGAAAGCTTCCCCAACTTATATAGGATCTTACTAGCTACAATCACATGGGAAACTCTTGCCATAACAACCATATCAATTGTGACAACCAAGGAGAAAACATCTGCATAACATGGGAGCTTGTCTCCTCTCCATGCCCATGAACTGTTACCTAAACAAATGATGGTATAATCTACATTGAAAAGACAATGAGAGACATCTTCCTAAGGATACGACATGACACTTGTACTTAATACACAACCACAAGTCAACTATTGATGAAACAATATGTAAGAAAGCATGGGTAAGAAAGGGAAGTATTGCCAATAGGACAATGATAAGGTCAAATCATGCAACAATCCCTTTTCATCTTCTCCACTTTGTGATATGATGGTCTCCTTGTTGTTCCCTCAAGCAACCATTTCAATGGATATTATATAATTATGCATTTTCTTTTTCATACATGACTTTACGTAGGCATGAACATATGATGAGAAATATATCCACCACATCATAACCGTAATTCACAGCTAGACTCATTCACATTCACTATTTGGGCCTTGACCTTAAGCTTCTCACTAAAAATATTTACAATGTAAGATATCTCAACAAATAACTTGATTTTCCTCACATAAACCTCATCATATAAATAATACATAATTTATTCAAAAGTCAAAACCAAAATCATGTTTAGTACGCGTAAGTATGATTCATAAAATGGTTGCACTTAATAAATACCACTTATTATACTTACTAAAAAGATTCCTATAGTGTATCAAAACTTCATACTTTTTTACTAAAAGATTCCTATATATGTGTCAAAACTTCATATTTTTTTTAAACACTATGGTGAGATGTACTTCTTTTAGGTCTTGATCTCTTTGAGATTTTTAGCATTATCTTTTTTATGCTATGGTAAAATGTACTTCTTTAAGGTTTTGATATTTTTGACATTATCTTTTGTAATTTATTCCCATCCGGGTGTGCAAACTAGACTAATTCATTGTTTCAATGTAAATTGTTGGGCATTGAGCTATTGGATTATATTTCGATTAGTTTGACATTTTTAGCATTATTTTTTTAATTTATTCTCATCTAGACTAATTCATTGTTTCAATGTAAATTGTTAAACATTGAGTATTGGAATACTGGAAGTAACAATGGGATTTATAATTTTATATGTTACATTTTTATTTATAAAAATAAAGAATTTTAACCAAATATAATTTTTTAAATTCTTTTAAATCTTTCAAATGAAATATTTTATAATATAAATTCTAATTTTTTTTCATGATAAAAAAAAAAATATTTCATAGATTCCATTTTCTTGATCTCCTTCCATTAAGCTCAATAATCATAAAACTATTAAAAGATTTTCAAGAAAGTTGTCTCTGGGAAAAAGAAAAGAAAGAATTATCACAGTTTGAAAAGTCATAGATTCCATTTTCTTGATCTCCTTCCCTTGGGCGCAAACGCAATAGTTATAAAAACTATTAAGATTTTCAAGAAAGTTGTTTCTTGGAAAAAGAAAAGAATACACGGGACATGAATCAATGTTCCTCGGAAAGAGAAGAATACAAAGAATATGGATCAATTTCTTTTTTTTTTCAAGAAGAAAAAATCTGCCTTTGTTATTCATTAGAATCAAAAGACATTATAACATACAATTACCCAGTAATACAGTGACAGCCACCTAGGAACCCATCAGGAGGAATGGCACAAATTATCAATGAGTAACCCATCAGAAAACTGACTCATCATGATAATAGGACTATCCATTCAGTCACATCGATCGAGAGTCAATAATACACTGAGCAGCGATCTAAAGAGATGCGCTTTCATGAGTGAAAAAGCATCAAGAGCAAGGAATGTCCCCTGTCACCCAAACATAACGTTCTAGGCATATGTGAAAAGCCACAAAGACCTTCTCAAAAGAGCTGAATACAATCAGAAAAAACCAGGAGATTCTCAACATATTCCATGATGCAGCCCTTCCCTTGGGGCAATGAAAGAGCCTTTTTAGAAAGACGGTCAGCGATATCGTTGTGCTCTCGATATATGTGAGTGAATGACAGATCGTGAAAGCTAGAGGCTAGCTTTTTAGTCTCCCTACACCGATGAACGAGTTCAGGTGGGGAGAGAGCAGTCAATCCTTTTGCCCAATTGATAATTATCTGAGAATCACCAAATACTTGGGTAAGAGGAATCCCCATCATTTGGGAAAGGAGCAAGAGCGCCCAGAGACTGAGCAGCTCTGTCTTGGTATTTGTGCCATGTCCAACTCCTAATGAGAGTTCCAGGAAGTGGGAGTCACTGATAAAAATGACAATACCTGCACCAGCAATCCTGTTCTTAGATGCTCCATCCATAAAACCGCAGGGAAAGAATTTAACAGGGGGAAGTCCAATGTTCCCTCTGTTTTTTATTTTTGAAACATGGATCAATTTCAGATTACAAAACGTAACCATGATTTTATGAAGAATAAAATCAATTAATGGCCGACTTTAGTAAAATCTGGTTTTCCATTAAGACATAGAAGATAGCAAATATCGTACAAACAATAAAACTTTACAAAAAGGCCGTCCGGCCCGTCCCTGACTCCCTGCAGTCGAGTTGAAATCTCACCAACGGCTGACCGGCAGGCTGGGCTCCATTTTTAGCGGTTAAATCATCATGTCAGCCAGCCTAACTTGCATATTATTGTCCGCGGGATTAAGTTTTTTAATAATCTTTGCATTTATGATGAAGTTTGCGATTAAAAATAGTAAATACTGATGTTTGACTCTGGCCTGTTTGACGCAACAGGATTCGAACACGAGACTCGAGAGTTTAGCGGTTGGATACAGACGGTGATTTGCGCCAGCACTCCAAAGATCCGTTTTCGAAGCTCGGACTAACGGCGAGCCGTTAATGTTTTACGGGAACCGTTCAGATATCGTGTACGGGGTGTGGTAATTAATGTCGACAGCAAATGTGACATAAGAAAAAACAAAAACATAAGGTAACGGAAAGTCTGAGACGGAAGAGTTAACGACAGCAAGAGGACCACAGTGTCCGCGGTAACCCTACCTAACCCCAAGGAGTTGGTTATGTCTTTTACGGCAAGAGCTAACGATAGAGCTGCAGAGTCATTAAGACTCTGTCAGCTCATGGGCCTTCATAAGTCCATCCATGATGCCATGGAGCTCCATATGTACCCTCCCGGCATGTACCTTACAGGTATGACTAAAGGCGTGTTCAGGACAGCGGTTTCGTCGGAACATTAATGGATTCGGGCAGTCTGACAAACAGACGACTTACCACAGGGGTTACGTACCGTCTCCTTTCACTGTGGTTTCATTGGTCCTTCACCGTTGACTGCAAACTGTGGTTTCTGGAGGCTGTCCGCTCCAACATTTCAGCAGAGCCAGTTAATGCATCTGCTACTACGGGTTTCGATCTCTGTTACAATTCTAATTCTAAGCTGCCAACTGCTATCGATTTTCCGGCTATCATTTTTCACTTTGCAGGAGGTGCAGAATATGTTTTGCCACCAGAGAAATCCTTCATATTCATATCAGTATCAGCAACAGATGAGCAAGATAGTACAGGTGGGCTAGTTTGCCTTGCGTTCAACTCTTACTCTTCTGGGTCTTCGGTATTGGGAAACTTTCAGCAGCAGAACTTCCATATAGTTTAGGATCTCGGCGATAACAAGCTCTCGTTTGCTCCTACTAATTGTGCTTCTCTATAATACACCACTTGCGACTACCAGCTTCCAGCTTTTCATTTGTAAGCATATAGCTGCCTCAGTCAGGTTTTGATATCGTTCTTGTTATATTGTTAGTAGTAAGCGTTGAAGTTTGAACAATACTGTTTTGTTTGCGTACACTCTCGCCTTACATGTATTCAAATCAATTAGACTTCAAAACTCTTGTTTTAATATCATATACTTGATTCTACGTCCACATGTATATTTCTTTTAAATATATAAATTGCAAAACGTATTTAAATATATATTTTTCTATATTTTTGCAACTGAAAAGTTCCAAGTTTTTTTTATGTGGAGTGAAGTTAAAAGGAGTATTTTGAAGTTATGGATTTTTTAGATACTGTATTTTAAATATATTTTTGTAATGAAAAGTACTAAGTTTTTTTTATGTGAAGTGAAAAAAAGTATTTTGAAGTTAAAAGGAGTATCTTGAAGTGTCAATAATAAATAATTATTATTATAATAATAACAATATAAATTGGTAAGTATAATGCATGTAAAAAGATTGTATTAAGAAAAAAAAATCAGCAATGAATAATAATCATTATTAAAATCATCAATAACAATTATTATTTTTAATGCATTTAAAATCATTAATAATTATTTAACATTTAATGCATTTATAACAATTAATCATTAATAACAATTTATAACAATTTAATCATTAATAACAATTATTATTTTTAATGATTTAAAATCATTAATAATCATTAATAATTATTTAAAATCATTAAAAATGATTTAATATATTTAAACTATTTTATTTATTAAAATTAACCTTGGAAAATCATGTTGTCCTTATCTTTTTCTAAGGATTTCGACTTTTGGAAAATCAAGGATTTCGACTTTTGGAAAATCATGTTGTCCTTATCTTTGGAGCCTAGGTCGTTGATCTTCATGATCGAATGAAAGTTTCATCCACGATGTTTTATTTTTAATGTCATCTAATCTCAATTTTCTGGTTTACTTTCTGTTTATGCTTACCAAAGCAAAAAAAATATCCTTATCTTCTTTAATCTCAATACAAAGTTCATTATAATAAAAAAATGTTAAATAATTATTAATGATTTTAAATGCATTAAAAATAATAATTGTTATTGATGATTTTAATAATGATTATTATTCATTGCTGATTTTTTTTTCTTAATACAATCTTTTTACATGCATTATTCTTACCAATTTATATTGTTATTATTATAATAATAATTATTTATTATTGACACTTCACCTTTAAAGACATCAAACTTTTTACTTGCAAAATATCTTTAAAATACAGTATCTAAAAAAATCCATAACTTCAAGATACTCCTTTTAACTTTAAAATACTTTTTTTCACTTCACATAAAAAAAACTTAGTACTTTTCATTACAAAAATATATTTAAAATACATTATCTAAAAAATCCATAACTTCAAAATACTCCTTTTAACTTCACTCCACATAAAAAAACTTGGAACTTTTCAGTTGCAAAAATATAGAAAAATATATATTTAAATACGTTTTGCAATTTATATATTTAAAAGAAATATACATAAATGGACGTAGAATCAAGTATATGATATTAAAACAAGAGTTTTGAAGTCTAATTGATTTGAATACATGTAAGGCGAGAGTGTACGCAAACAAAACAGTATTGTTCAAACTTCAACGCTTACTACAAACAATATAACAAGAACGATATCAAAGCCTGACTGAGGCAGCTATATGCTTACAAATGAAAAGCTGGAAGCTGGTAGTCGCAAGTGGTGTATTATAGAGAAGCACAATTAGTAGGAGCAAACCAGAGCTTGTTATCGCCGAGATCGTAAACTATGTGGAAGTTCTGCTGCTGAAAGTTTCCCAATACCGAAGACCCAGAAGAGTAAGAGTTGAACGCAAGGCAAACTAGCCCACCTGTACTATCTTGCTCATCTGTTGCTGATACTGATATGAATATGAAGGATTTCTCTGGTGGCAAAACATATTCTGCACCTCCTGCAAAGTGAAAAATGACAATCGGAAAATCGATAGCAGTTGGCGGCTTAGAATTAGAATTAGAATTGTAACAGAGATCGAAACCCGTAGTAGCAGATGCATTAACTGGCTCCGCTGAAATGTTGGAGCGGACAGCCTCCAGAAACCACAGTTTGCAGTCAACGGTGAAGGACCAATGAAACCACAGTGAAAGGAGATGGTAACATAACCCCTGTGGGAAGTCGTCTGTTTGTCAGACTGCCCGAATCCATTAATGTCCCGACGAAACTGCTGTCCTGAACACGCCTTTAGTCATACCTGTAAAGTACATGCCGGGAAGGTACATATGCCGGAGCTCCATGGCATCATGGATGGACTTATGAAGGCCCATGAGCTGACAGAGTCTTAATGACTCTGCAGCTCTATCGTTAGCTCTGGCCGTCTTTTACAAGGCAAGAAAATAAACTTTCTTGTTCCGCCTACGGGCCCCACATTACAAAACTTGAAAAGCCGTAGCTAATAGAATAGAATAATTCTAGTGGTGTGAGGCTAACAAGAATTTAATGCATGGACAGTTATGTTCTTTCATAAAAAAATTGAGATAGGAAAAAGTAAACGCATGGGATTCTTGGGCCTTGAATTCAAAGCGGAAGCATAATTCGATGCATGGGATTCTTGTGCCAAGAAATTCAAAGGGGAAGCAAGATTCTATGCATGGTGATGGGATTTGCATGGGATTCTTGGGCCTTGAATTCAAAGAGGAAGCATGATTCGATGCATGGGATTCTTGTGCCAAGAAATTCAAAGGGGTAGCAAGATTCTATGCATGGTGATGGGATTCTTGTGCCTTGAGATTCAAAGGGGAAGCTGAAAAGTCCCGATGGTTATCCATGTGTTGGGGGAGAGTATGGAAATTCTATGGAGGGCATTGAAATTGTATATGTGAATATATAAATGGTATTTTTTAATTTTTGAATGGATAAAAGTGAGGTGTTCTATATTTTATATTAACTATGGAAGAGAGAGGTGTTTTAGAATTTATGGAGGACATGTTGTGGTATCATTTCAAAAATATAATTAAAAAATTCATGTTTAATCACAAAATAATAAATTAAAACCAAATCAAAAGTAATTAAAATTTTTTATGTCTACTTATAAAATAAAAAATTAAAACCATCGTAGATCCATCTTAAATTTTGTGCTTATCAAACAAAAGGAATGATCAAATGTCTAGAGATCTAAAATTTTCTAAACCTCTAAAAACATAAGGAAAAAAAAAAAATACACCTCAAGAAATTGGATTCATCTTTGATAAATCTCTCTTTGTTCTATAGACCCAAGTTTAAAATAAATATACGTTGGATTAAAGACACACATATATATGAAATTTATTGGTTTTTTTATCCATAAACATTTTTAATAATCAAATATTTCATTAATATTAATTTCAATTATATTAAAATAAATAAATTATAAATAACTAAAATAAATAATTATAATTTATTAAAATAAAATAACCTCATAATACAACTGATTTAATAAAAAATTTAAAACTTTTACATCAAAGTTTTATATTATGTATTATGATTTAAGTTCAATGTATACTTTTCAAATTTAATTTAAATATTTGAAAAAATCATCAAAGTTGTATCACTTCAATTCTTTTTTAATAATCAAGAATTAAATGATTAGATCCATCTTCTTTCCCAATTCTAAGAAATTTCAAAGATATAAGTGTTATTTATAGAGAAAATGTTACAACTATAAATGAAAGGTAAATAAAGAAAGTGTACAAACTCAATGATTTTATATATATATATATATATATATATAATAAAAACTGGTATTTTTATTAAAAGAAGGAATGCGGTCTTTTTTGGCAATAACCAATTAATCTATTTACAAAAATCATAGAAGCTAGGATCTGAACATAGCGTTATGGAGGGGCTCAACCATTCAAACTGATTACAACTACAAGAAGTTACAGAATTGGATGGAAATAACTGGGTTCCCAATTGATACAAAGAAAGCCTTGAGGAAGAAGACAAGCTTTGTTAGCCAGGGCATCAACAACTTTATTTAAATCCCGGAAAATGTGAAAAGAGTCAAACTTATCAAAATCTTTTAGAATTCTTCGTAGAATTATATTCATAGCTGTTATAGCCCAAAATGACACATCTCTACCTATGACCACTTTCCCATGATTTCGTCGCATGTCGGCACTTCATGAAAGTCACTGAAAAAACACCTATCTTGGAGGACCCATATCTTGAGTTCTGTAAATCCGTTTGACTTCATTTCTGCACCGTTGGAAAGGTATTTCAGTTAGCTAAAACTTTCCAGAAGACACCAAAGTCTGAAAATGCCCAGAAATACCCTTAAAATGCGTTTTTTTTGTCTATACGCGACTTGCCTTAAGGCAAACCCCCGTATGATACGCGAGTTGCTCTATATGATACCCGCGTATGCCTTATATACGCTACTTTCTTTATTAGCAACCCGCGTATGACACGCGACCTTTCTGTAGAGCAACCTGCGTGTATTTTTCGTGTACGCGACTGTCCAGTTATGCAATCCGTGTATGCCTCATTAAAATATAAAAACACGCCTTTTGAGTTAGTTTGGGTAGTTATACAACTGACTCCTTCAATTGTAACCACTTTGGCTTCGCCCCTAACTCTTCTTCAGCATATAAATAGAGGTAGGGAGGTCCATGAAAGGGGAATTGAATTTTTGCACTGTTATGCTGGAGGAATTGGAACTCTCTTTGCCCACACCTTTGCCCTGGAGGTCTTCCCTTGTGTTGCAGAGCTTGGAGGCTGAG
>LPNX010369595.1:33767-54849 GCA_001517045.1 Pseudotsuga menziesii | reverse complement strand
CAATGGATTATTTCTATTGCATATTGGGAAAGATGGTGTTCTGGAGTCTAGCTGTCTGTTGTGGTACCCCAAGCCATAGGAATTTCTCTCCGTAACAAGGAGGGGTTTACATTGTACCTCAGGGGCCATGATCTGGAGGCCCTCTTTGAAGGAAATCAGTGATTGGTTTGCTAAGATCTGTTTGAAATTTGCGCAGCAAGAGAACGCCAATCCGCGGTGTAGTGCAAGTGAATTTTTACAAAGGTATGTTTTTTGTGATGCTTATGAATTTTTTTTTGGTAGTATCCACATAGAGTTGGACCAGTGGTTGTCTAGGTTAACAGAGAGGAGGACGAACTTTCAAGCTCGACGGATTCCTGCGTGGACCCCCGCAAGGGTCAATCTTGTGCAACACGTGAACAACGAGATATCCCGCGCTGTTGACTTCTGGACGACACGAACGTTGGAAGCCTTTGTAACAGAGTTTGCCATTGACACGAGCACCTCTTTCAGCGAAGCCGACCGACAGTTTTTCAAAGGTCCTCGTGGTAAGTTTTTGAATTTATTAAGCTTAAGGATTAAAATACTATTGGCCGAAAAGGGTATATTGCTGTTTGAATCAGACTATTAGTTTAGTTGTACTAACATATGTTTGCAAGTGACACTCCCTTCGACGAGCAAAGTGGGTTGCTGCGAAACGGAAAAAGGTATAAGCAATATTTTGACCCCTCTTCCTTAGGTCAAGTTACCGCATCCACCCCTGTAAACCTTGAAGAGTCAGATTTCGAAGACGACCCTTTGGTTAGAAACCCTCCGGTCACCCTGCAACACCGCTCCGCGACCCCTGAAATTGCATCGCAGTCTGAGAGTCAACCAGGCCCAAGTATTCCGGCCACAAGCCAGTCTGCCCCCGTATATCCCCCCCCATCCACATCCTGTCCCCCTCCCAACCCCCCCAGAAACTCCATGGCCCACCTCGTTGATGACATTAAACTCCCCATCTTTAAAGGCATGGGATCCGAAGACCCAGAACAGTTCTGGTTTCTCTGTGAAGCGGTATGGAACGCGAAAAAAATTACAGATCCGGATATCCGAGCTACGCAGCTCATTACTTCTTTTCGGGACCGGGCTCTGACATGGTTCATGAAATTTTCCAGCACTCAGAGCCCTACTTTAGGCGAGATCAAGGCGGCCATAATCAAAGAATTTAAGAAGCCTAAATCGGAGTCACAGAGCATCACTGAACTCAAGGAGATTCAACAGCGGCGCGGCGAATCCGTCTGGGACTTTGATCAGAGATTCAAAGTTCTACTGGACCAAGTCAGCTTTACGATTAGTCCTGGGCAGCACAAGGAGTGGTTTATTGCAGCATTGTTACCACATATCCGAACTCCACTCATGCAACAGAAGGTTGCTGACCAGCAAGAGGCTCTGGAAATTGCAATGAAACTGGAGACTGCCCCTGTCGGAGATGACTCTGGGATTGCTCAAATCCAAGCGCAGCTAGCTGCGATGGCCCTAGAACTTCGCGAGATGAAAAAGGGAAAATCTGATCGCGAAGAGGTTTGGTGTACGCAATGTCGGACCGAAGGTCACGACAAGGAACGGTGCCCTCTGGTAAACAAGTACATGCAGACCGGTGCGCCGAACTCCTTTCCACCACAAGTTCTCTATTGTGAGCTCTGCAGAATGACAGGTCAACACCGACCTGAGAACTGTTACCTGCTGCAAAGGTATGGGCAGGGACCTAAGAACTCCTACTATAAATTTTGCAAATCTGTAGGTCATAATGAGGATGAGTGCCGCACCTATGATGCCTACCGGGTGCACACTGAAGGCCCACATAACGATAGTTATGGTTACCAGGGGGGTGCCTCTGGACGAGGTACTTCTGGAGGCCATGGAGGCATGGTCGGGCGAGGCCGAAGCCAATTTGTGTGTTACAATTGTAACCAAGTTGGGCATTTGGCTCGCGACAGTCGGAACCCCACTACGACGTGTCGGTATTGCCACGCCGTAGATCATGTGATTGAGCAGTGCCCCCAGTTGATCGCTAAGATTCAGGCATGACAGAATACCCCTACTCAGAGCCTCCAGATGATTTCTGTGGAGCCCCGCCCTGTGGCAACCATCAATGTCGTTACACGAAGTGGAGTCACGACACACATCCAAAAGACGCCAAACCGATCTGTCGAAGCTCTAGTTCGTAAGGCTCCTGAGAAAATTCCTACATTTGATATCATCAGAGAGAAAGAGACATTCATGGAGGCCAAGAAATATTTTGCTGGCCCTAGCCCACCCAGTGCGCCTGCGCAGCCTCAGTCGCCACCCTGCGACGCATCGCTGGATAAAGTAAGTATACTATCTACCTTTTTGCAAAGTTGCCTCAAACTCTTAAGAAATCAAGCTGCTCTGAATGAGCTGCAGAACGTCATTTCTTCCTGTGAATCTCTGCAAAGTTGTGGTCAGGATAAAACTGTTCATCGAGTCAGCAGGACCGGTAGGGAAATGCGATTAAATGCTCAGATAGGGGCATATGATATGACCGATGTTATTTTGGACTTAGGGTCTGATGTAAATGTTTTAACCAAACAAACTTGGGAAAAAATGGGGAAACCTACCCTTGCCTGGTCCCCTATACAGTTGAGGATAGCCAACCAGCAAAAGATTCTACCTTTAGGAAGATTCCTGGATCTCCAAATATATATTGACGGAGTCAGTACCTTCGCGGACTTCGAAGTAATTGAGATCATTGATGACAGCAACCCTTACCCGGCCCTGTTAGGAATTGAATGGGAAATGGCAAATGCCGTAGTCATCAACCTAAAGAAGAGACAGATGGTCTTCGAAGGGAAAGACTTCAGGGTCATCCTGCCCCTGGATCCTTCACAAGGGGAACGGTACACCGAGCCACTCCCCCATGGGGATCAAGCTGATGTGGAACCTATATCTACTATCACGGTGCAGGAAGAAGGTTATGCGGATCCTCCGGCCGCAGGGTGGGAGTCGGGTAGCTCCTGTATGACAGACTCTGAAGATGAATTATAAAGTTGGCAACACCGATTATCTGAGCACCATAGGGGCAGCAATGTCGGCCTTACCAAGTCTCTCAGATGGGTCGACTCCCAAACCCGCAATATACCTGTGTATGATGGTTCAATAGATCCTGAACCATTTATTGCACAATTCTCAGATCAGATACCTGACCTACAGAAAATGGAGGCCCTAGAGTCAGCATTCAGAGCCACAGCAGTCAGATGGTGGACGAGCCATAAGAAGCACATCCCTACCTGGGAAGCATGTCAGAAGCTCCTTCACCTGCGGTTCTCAGAACAGTTGGCAACGGTACGAAGTAAGTTTGATGGAAAAACTAGCCCCCAGGACCACTTAAGCAAATGCTACGAGGCATGGAAGTATGTCCCTCAGGATGAGTGGGTACATAGATTTGTGCACACGCTGGGACCATTGGCGAAGAACTGGTACGCGGAGGCTGAACTTCACCAAGATACTGTAAGTTGGGATTGTCTTGTTCATAGCTTTGTCCATACCTTTTCTACTAATGATGTCTGTCCAGCCCTAGACAAAGCTATCCGGATCATCAATACTAAGGTATTTAACGATCAAGAAGTGACAGAAAATCACCCCGATTGGGCCACACAAGAAGGCTTCGCATTTGAATCTTATAAATTCACAGTCGACGAAGAAGAGGATCCGCACCGTATTGATATCCCTGAGTCAGAAGGATATTGTGACGTGCATGGATCGGCAGTCGAAGTTCCCGAAGTGACGCAGCCCTTGAAGACGCGCACAGTTAACATTGGATCCGAAGCACAGCCTAAGTTTGCTACCATTGGCGACTATTGGGATGATGATATGGTAAGCAAGGTAACTCAACTACTCCACGAATACCAAGATCTATTTCCGACAAAGTTCTCCGAAATGAAAGGTATCTTGGGAGATATCGGAGTCATGAAGATCCCCTTGAAGCCTGATGCCAAGCCTGTGAAGCAGTGCCCTTATAGATTGAATCCAAAATACAAGGAAAAGGTTAAGCTAGAGTTGGAAAAGATGCTTGCTGCAGGAATAATCGAACCTGTTGAAGAATCTGAGTGGGTCAGTCCTATGGTCGTCCAGGAGAAGAAGACTAAGGGTGAAATCCAAATCTGTGTCGATCTAAGGAAACTCAATGATGCCTGTTTGCACGACCCTTTCCCCACTCCCTTTACAGATGAAGTGCTCGACAATGTCGGAGGTCAAGAAATATACTCTTTTACCGATGGTTTTTCGGGCTACCATCAGATCCGAATTGCTCCAGAGGACCTACACAAGACAACCTTTGCTACCGAAATGGGATCCTTCCAGTATACTGTCATGCCCTTTGGGTTGAAGAATGCACCTGCCATATTTTCCCACGTAGTCATCTCCGCCTTTAAAGAATACATACATAAATTTTTAGAAGTCTACTTTGATGACTGGACTATTTTTGGGCTAGTAAAAGACCATATAACTAGTTTGAGACTTATGTTGGACAAATGCAGACAGCACCAAATCTCCTTGAATTTAAAAAAGTGCATCTTCTGTGCGCATTTTGGCATTCTACTTGGTCATGTGGTATGCAAGCAGGGATTGATGATGGACCCCGCAAAGATCGCTATTATTGTGAACCTGCCACCTCCAAAATCAGTCAAACAACTTCGAACAACGCTTGGTCACACCGGCTACTATAGAAAATTTATCCAAGGATATGCCAAGATTACCGCCCCAATGGAAAGGCAGCTAAAGAAAGATACTAAGTTCGAATGGACTCCAGAATGCCAAGCAAGCCTCAACATTCTGAAAGAAAAAATGGTCACTGCCCCTATCCTAGTATTCCCTGACTGGAACAAGGAATTTCATGTGCATGTGGATGCATCCTCTATTGCTTTAGGTACTGTGCTCGCTCAGCCAGGCACAGGTAATATCGATCACCCTATCTCTTTTGCCAGCAGGAAGTTGTCTGCAGCGGAGAAAAATTATACTACGACAGAACGCGAAGGTCTTGCTATGGTATATGCATTACAAAAATTTCGGCATTATCTTCTAGGATCTCATTTTAAGATGTTTACTGACCATTCTGCTTTGAAGTACTTAGTTAACAAACCTGTGCTAGGAGGAAGAATATGCAGATGGTTAATTCTATTTCAAGAATATGATTTTGAGATCATTGTTAAGCCTGGACGACTTAACCTAGGACCTGACCACTTGTCGAGGCTCGAATCAGGCGAAGAACCTACCAATATGGATGAAGGCCTCCCCGATGCACAATTATTTGCTATACAGATAGTTGATGAATATTTCCAGGATATTGCTCAGTATTTGTCTACAGGTATCCCCCCTTCAGAGATGACCACATAGCAGAAGAAGCAGTTGGTGGTTCGAGCCACGGACTTCACTTTAATAGCAAGACATCTGTATAAGATGGGACCAGATGAGATACTGCGCAGATGTGTTTTAGAACACGAAAAACCTCTAATATTGGCAGAGGCACACTCTGGTGCAGCAGGAGGTCACTATGCAGGAAAAGCAACAGCGCAGAAGATTTTGACAGCCGGCTTATGGTGGCCCACACTTCACAAAGATGCAAGAGAATACTGCCATAGCTGCGACATCTGTCAGAGGACAGGTAAACCATATAGGAGGGATAAAATTCCCCTAGCTCTGCAAGTAACATTACAGGCCTTTGAAAAATGGGCCATTGAATTTGTTGGTCCTATCAACCCCCCTGCAAAAAAGTCAGGAGCCAGATACATCATTACAGCAACTGATTATCTTACCCGTTGGGCCGAAGCTCAACCCGTCAAGACCTGTAGCGCTGCTACTGCTGCAAAGTTCATCTTCGACAACATCTTATCCAGATTTGGGTGTCCCAAAGTTCTTATGAGTGATCAAGGGTCACATTTCTTGAACAGGACTATTGAAGTATTTACTGAAGAATTTCAGGTGTATCATCAAAAGAGTACCGCATATCACCCACAAGCAAATGGGACTGTTGAAGCTTTTAAGAAAATCCTTGAGCATGCATTGACAAAGGTTTGTAACGCTAACAGGAATGATTGGGATCTTCGAATTCCAACAGTGCTATGGGATTACAGAACTACTTGCAAAAAGTTGACAGGCCATACACCCTTTCGACTGGTTTATGGGCAAGAAGCTGTCATGCCCATGGAATACATTGTTCCCAGCCTCTGGATATCTGCTTTCACCGAGATGGATGACCCAGCCATAATCACAGAGAGACTGAAACAGATATTAGCACTTGAAGAGGATAGATTTGTCGCAGGATTCCAACAACAGGTGCAGAAAGCTCGAGAAAAAGCGTGGCATGACAGACACATCAAGAGGAAACATTTTCAGCAGGGTGATCTCGTGCTCCTTTATGACAGCAAATTCATGAAGTTCCCTGGAAAGTTTAAGACACATTGGAAAGGACCATATGTAGTACAAAAAGTTACTGACGGGGGCGTAGTCCAGCTAGCCAAGTTAAATGGTGAGCTTTTTCCCTCTATGATAAATGGGAGCCGTTTAAAAAAGTACACGGACAGGCCAGATATTCAGAATAGGAGGTAGCACTAAGCAAATAAGTGAAGATGCTTGTCGCATTATGGATTATCGTAGTCTGTATTGACTACAGGATGCGAAGCTACAAGTGATCGTAGGTCGCAGGGTCAGATTGTGTCGAAGTTGAAGGATGTCAAGGTGTGTCGCAGCCCAAAATGTGACAGATGGGACATACTGAAATTGGCGGCGCTGGCACGAGAGCCGCTCTCATTACTGGTCATAATGAGATTTTGGGAAAATCCGGTGCTGTGTGGAGAAGATTTACAGAACTCCGCCAGATTTGGCGATATCATTGCACCATGATGACAAATTTCGCCTCGGGATTCTATAAGGAGCCATCTCGACCTGTGTTTTCTACCTTAAGCATCTGTGAGAGATTTAGCCCGAACTATGTCGAACGACTGTAACGTTCAGGAGCTAGTACGCGAAGTAAGGGACAGAGGTCTGCAGCACCTGCTGAGTACTCCGCCAGTATAGCCTTACCTGGCTAAGTACATCGACAGGAAGGAGTTTGCTCTAAATTTGCAGAGACGGACAGGAGTTTGCTCTAATGTAGAGCAACAAAGGGCATGAGGCCTCGCAGAAAGAATTTGGGGAATCCCGCCCTGCAATATTTCAACGTAGCAGAACCATGGCAGCTATATTCCTTCTGCAATGGGACATGCAATCCCAGGGGACCCCAAAATTGTAGATGGTCAGGCATCAGCAATTGGAGTAAAGGATGGCATTGCAGGTGGGTTGCGACAGTTTTCAAAGAACAGAAGTCGGCAGCCGGCAACAGCATGGAGAGCTTCAGCAAGTAGTACACTATGCTTCGTCAGCGGAAGTCTGCCACCAAGGAAGCCGAAGAGTGTCCCGGGACGGGCCACTAGTGAGTCTTAGGGGCCTGTTGGGGTGCATACTCCATGTTGGGGTAACTCCGTGGTTAATTAGAAAAATTGTAAGAGGAGTTACGGGTCAAAACAGTCTTAGGGGTATCGGGGAAAGTTAAAACACCTTTTTTGTAATAAAACCCGTGGTTGAAATCTAGGGTTTAGGGTTTTGGGTGCCCATGGTTTAAGACCATGGTTTTGTAAAAATGCGCAGTATAAATAAGCGCTTGTGTAAAGAAGATAGGTTAGGTTTTATGATGAAAGAAAGATTAAGGTGACACTAAGATTGGTTTTGTAAGAAAAGGTTAAGTCCCAGCTGTGTGCGTGGACGACCTCTGCAGCTGTGTGCACAGATGGTTTTTGTAAGGAAGATTAAGGAACGACCTACAGCTTTGTGCGCAGGGGCCTACTGCTGTGTGCGTGGATTTTGAGGACTGAAAGGATCTGCAGCTGAGTGCGCAGATCAAACTGTGGTTTTGTAGCAAGTTGAATAGAACACAGTTTGTGGACGTAGCCCCTACACTGGGGGTGAACCACGTTATATATGGTGTTGTGGTTTCTTGTGTTGTTCTGTTTCTGTTTCTTTTATGCATTAATAATTGTATACATCTGATAAGTAGATCGCTGCTAATATTTAGCTTCGCTGTGAATTCCCCGTAGTGGGTTGAGCAAGTAACGAATGTTTAGTTATCCATGAAGTTGTATATGAATGAATGGTAAAACTTTTATAGTATTGATTAATAAGATTATTAAGGCTAAGGTACAGTAATCCCCCTCTCAGCTTCCAGAAACCTGATTCTGCGGCACCCCATAGCTGTTTCAGGTGAGACTGCAACCTGCGCGCAGGTTGTTGCCGAAAGGGCCAACACTATGGGTCTTTTGTTGGTGCGGCACAAAAGGTTTAAACCCGGGTCTGCCCTATTGGCCAACACCTTCATCTCTAAAAACCGTGTTGAAAAAAGGTCCTGGAATTCTTGTAGTAGATTTGTGATCCTGGCCATGGTTTCCTCGTCCCAGTAGTCTCCGACATTGGAAAATTTTGGTCTCTACCGACCCAATGTTAACTTTCCAGATCTTCAACGGTTGATTCATTGAGTTCATCGGTAGGTCGGGGACTGCAACATCATGAATTCCTTCGGACTCTAGAATATTAACATTCTGCAACTCATATTCATCTTCAGGTTCCCCCGATAAGTTGTAACAGGCCATCATGGAATGAATTGAACAATGCACATGTGGATCAACTGGATATGTGATAGGGGTAACCTTGAGTACGATGTCGCAGATGATTTGAAAATCATTTCATACCTCTGGGTTGATGTCCCAAAAACTAAACATTTGTGCAAAACAAATAGACATCTCTTCCCAAGTGGTGAACATCGTACGCAACTTTGCCGCCACATACCAATATCTCGGCATTTCTTCCAGAGTGTGAATTAAAGCGTGGACCCATTCATCCCTGGGTCGTGATGCCCATAAAGTCTGACACTCGAGTAAATGTCCGGTGGGATCATTTCATCCGTCATATCTCCCATCATGATAGACCTCTACATTGCCAAATCAAACCATCATCAATCTGTGACACTGTTCCCAGTCATGGATCATCTATTTGTGTGTCACCCATCATCGAGTTGGAGAAGCCTTTAGTGCTACATCAAGAGCCAGTATCCTTTGCAGTTCAAAAGATTTCTCTTCAAATTCTTGAAATAAATATGATAGTCCCGGCAGTCCTTCATAAATGGGAAACTCAACAGTCTCAGTCACAACATGTCAGAGGGACTGTGTAATCAACCCGCATTTCCTGAATGATACCTCATGCAACCGATTTTGCCAATTTTCTAGAGTATCGTCAGAGTCGAAGGACGCAAAACTTGTGTTGCACCATTCAATTCTGCCATCGACAGTAGGATGGATATAGTCCTCAGAGATATTATAAGCATGATCCCAACTTCTCCCGACTTCATCCTTTACAGGTTCAATATATCGCCATCCTTCCTAAGGGTCCATAGGAGCAATGACCCTAACATCCTAGTTTTCAAATGTCATAATGCATTTTTTGAAGTTGATAACTACCATGCTATCATTATCCCATCCAATCCGTAGCAGCATGGGATAGGAACCACCGTCTTCTACAAATTCTATCACATCAAAATCAACATGTGTTTTCATACCTTCAATGTCGAAAACCAAGTTTGAAACATGACCAATGGGATGGACCTTTTCCTGGTTTGCTAGTCGCAGCTGTACCGAAAACCATCCCAATGGTGGCTTTCCCATCAATTACTAGGTTCGCTTAGTCAAAATGTTTACATCGGATCCAAGATCTAGAATGACCAATTCAACCTCATAATCTCCAATTTGGATATTCATCCTCATCTCCTTACCTATCTTCCTTTTCTGCAAGGAATTCACAGTGGAATCCTTCACTATCTTATCAATATGGTGCAATAATGTCTCAAGCTTGACAAGGGCGTCAGAGTCCATTTCCAATGATAGACAACTTTCAAAAAAAATACGCAAGGTACCATGTTGCCACGATGATCCTGCCTCTACAGATGGATCGAAAGCAAATGGCATATCAACAATTGGTAACTTACCCAGATTTCACCCAATTACATTCTTGGCGTCAAAGAAGGTATTCTGTCGCAATATCAAATGCGACAATTTTCTTACCAACGAGCCGAATTTATAGTCGTGGTCCATCATCTCTAGTTGTCGCACCAATGTGAGTGACAATCCCAATGTCGACATCCTTCATCCATGGCTTGGCCTGAATAGTGGCAACTGTCGATCCTTGATTTAATTTTAAAGGAGGGTTCTGATTCAATGGTTGATTCATCGATTGGTTCTGTGTCTAAGGTGAGTTCTGGGTCTGATTCTATGGTGGGACCTGGTTCTACATTATCAGCTAGTTCTGTACTTGGAATGCAGGATGATTCTGATTCTACGCATTCTGTAACTAAGGAATATTTCCTGCTTGCCATTTTGCAATCAAATGAGGGAAAATTTCAACATTATGATCGCTGGCTGTGCAATATGTGCACTGCGCATGAGGGTACTCCCTCTGGTAATGCCCAAATACCCCATAGGTGTAGCACTGGATTGATTCATGACCTCGTCCAAATCCTCCTCCTTGAACTCTGAACCCTCCACAGAATCCTCCTCGAACTCCTCCTTGCTGAAACTACGGTTGGTCCATTTGTTGTTGCAATGGGTTAGGTTGTTGTTGGACATAGTGCACGACTTGAACATATTGTGGCTGATTATACTATAGTCATGGTGCTTGGTTATACTATGGTTGTACCACCATTTGCGGATGAGGTGCAAACTGTGGCTGCGCTATAAACTGTTGCTGTGGTTGCACAGGGAAAAATGACAATGAAGGTGGTGGTGTATACAACACCTGTCATGCTGGTTATACTACTTGTGGTTGTTCTTGTGTTGTTTAGGGGTCCTCACCTTTCACAAAGTATGAATCGTATGTCCTTTCCTAGAGCAAATCATAAGCACGGCAATTTTTGTCATCATGTCCAACTGACTGATAAAATGTACAATACAAATTTTCTGCCTTGGTAACCATCTTCTGCATGTAATCACAGTTCTCATGTCGATGCTGATAGACCTGACATATGCGACCACATGGTACACTAGCACAACTCAATGGATTCAAGGCTCCCGACAACAAATAATTTTGAAATGTCAGACTGGTGTCCTTGGTATGTCCTCCTTCATGGCAACGGGTGCACCAAATATCATCGCGATATTCCTTGGAATTTCTGATATCTTGCAGTTGGAGCATCAAATTGGCCAACTGTGCTTGAGTCTGGTTCATTCCGACCACAGATTCTCCTATTGGTGATGCCTCCAATTTCATTGCAGTCTCCAGAACCTTGCTCTATGTCACAATCTTTTGTTTCATTAGCGACTGTTTGATATGTGAGACAAGTGCAGTAATGAACCATTGCTTGTGCTGAACATCGCTCATCTAAAAATTGACCTGAGCCATCAATGTCTTAAATCACTGATCAAACTCCCAAATCATCTCATTGGGGAACTGTTTGATCTCCCTCAGTTCAGTAATATACTAAGCCTCAAATTTTGGCTTCTTAAATTCTTCAAATAACCCTTTTTGGATCTCATCCAATGTCTTTGCAGTACCCCCCTGAGGTATCCGTGTGAATCTCATGAACCATTTCAGCACATGGCCCCTTAGAGTAGTGGCCAACTGACTTTTCTTTACATTATCATCGACAGTTTTCCGGGCGGTCCAGATCGCCTCACATAAGAACCAGTACTGCTCTGGATCGTTAATGCCATTCTCGTTGAATATTGGTAAGTTCATTTTGTCACCCGCCATTCTGGGCCTTCTTCCTGTTACCACCTAATTTTTACTTAGTGGTTTTTTATGAAGTGATCCTAGTGAACTGGACAAGGATAACTTGTTCGGACTTCAGAAGACCTTCAGTCTTGCTTCTGGGAAGCTTTGTTGTACTATATCACATGTTCATACCCCATTAGGAAATTGTAATAAATGTTCTAGCATGATAATGTCTATAAAAGACTTGGTCTCTTAGAATTTATTTGTCAATCCCATCAGCCCAAGGTGTTTTTTCCCTTGGTTATTATGGGTTGTTGAATAAGCGACTGATAATTTCTGAGTTTTTCACTCCATACCTCCAAAGTTGGGGTGGTTGGCTCAGAATTTAGGCCTATTGAGGTTATTAGAGTCTATGTGTCAATCTATAAACATGCTAGGCATCATGGCCGAGTCATCTGAACATGCCTAAGTCCCCCTAGGTTTTTTTAAATTTTTCATTTTTTAAATTTTTTCATTGTTTTTTATTAAAAAAAATAATTTTTCCAAAACTTAGGCTATTTTTTATATAGTTTAATTGGAAAATTGGTTTTGTAATAAAAGTGGGACAAATAATTAGTTTCAGTCATGTAGGTGCTCATTTTCAAGCTAAGAGCACCCAGTAAACATATAGACCCACTATTTCCTAGTTTTGAGTGATTTTCCATCACTTAGGTTAGAAAGCCCCAAAAAATCATTTATTGATTATTTTAATTAATAAATTGATGCATAATGGAGCAAATCCAAAATCATAGATCAGTGGATTCTCAGCCGATTTGATTGAAATCAGTCAAATCTGAACCAGATTGACTGGATTTGGCAAATCCTTGACTGAAGAAGGTGATCTAGACAGATTTAGAGTTGATCTTCAACAACCTTTATGGGGAATTGCACCCTCTCTCTATCCTCCACACGTGTGGGCTCTCCTCGGAGCTCTATGGACTGATGTGTCAGTTTATGGGTTGATGTGTCAGCTCAATCATCCCCTCGATTGACAAGTAGGCTTAGTTCAACTTCAGATCTGCATTGATTGACTCTCCATGAGCTGATTTGATCTGTCTCCTTGGGATTTGCGCCCCCCTGGGATGTATCTCTTGGTTTTTGTATAAATCAAAGCACAAGCAACCTCTTCCAAGAGAGTTAGAATTGGGATTGAGGTGTTGTTGCTCTTGTATTGTATTGTTTATTATTCTTGAATAAATAATCTTTGGAGGCAAGATCTATGGTGTAAAGCTCTTCATGTCTGGATGGTGATTGTCAAATGCTTATGAGGTATAATCTGTGTTATTTATCACTGCTTTTGTTGGTTAATTGTTGGCCTTGAAGGAGAGAGCTCCCCCCTGTTAGGGTAAAAGTTTATTCTATCTTGATTTATGCTCTTACTGCTTCTTTTTTCAGATCTATTGGAGTTGTATGTATTTTAAGTTTAATTGCATGCTTTCCAATTATCTCTTCCAGCAGCACCTATGTTTTAACCATCTGTTTGTGCAAGGATTTCTAAGTTGTAGGTGATATCTCTTGTATAATAGGTTGAGATGGTTTCCATATTCCTCATATTCAATATCTTCTGAATGACATAGTCCCTTGGTGTTCAACCAAAGCAGACTCCAAATCCCAACATTCCCAGGCTTCCAACACTCTTTCTCTCTCTTCCTGCTTCAAAATATTAATTTCTCTTCAAATTGGTTACTTTTAAAGAATCTTATTGCTTAGATCTGTCTCACAAAGAAAATTACATATAGATCTAGTTAGTAATATCCTTTCTTAAGTCTAGATCTCTGTTCTGTTTTGCATATAAAGTCATATTTTAAGAGATCTAGCTGAAATTATCCTCTTTTTTGCAAGCATTTTAAAGAAAATTTGTAGCTTGCTTTTAAGGTAGTTTCCTTTGCTGTACTTTAAAGTTTCATATTCTGTAATAAAATTGCACATCTCATTGGGTGCCCAAACTGCAAGCCAAGATCCCAAGGAAATCTTGCTTTCCTTGGGTCCTTTTTTTGCAAAACTATATTACCCCAACTTAACAAATTTTTACTTAGTTTTTTTTCGGTAACTAGTGTGGTGACCCAAAACACTTTTAAAGTTTGTTTGGGTACATTTTATTTTAATTGCTCGCTGTTTTTTATCAGGTCTAACAAAAAAGAGAAGGAGACTCTACCCAATTTCTGACTCTTGGACAAACCAAAGCTTCCCCCACCGCTGTGTTTTAATTCTAGCTTGTTACAAGCTTGTTGTAAGCCTTTGGATCCTAGATAACAAGGACCAACATGCATCAATTTCAATTTGCTGATATTGTAAACCATTGCTAATAGAAAGGAAAGGTCCTTTCGAGCCTATTCACCATCCCCTCTATGGGGATTTGCGTCTGTGTCATTTTTTTACTTTTTGTTCATCTCTTTTCAATCTAGCATAGTTCTAATCTACAGGGTAGTATAATTTGATTTATTATCATTTCCATATTCCATATTTGAGATTTCAAAGTAATCTTAATACTTACCCCATGACTTCCCGATTGACCCAAAAGGGGAAAGATATGCGTGGTAGGACTAATTTGAAAACCGACATTGTGTATCTTTGTTTTCCTTTTCATCAATTGTTTCATCAGCTATAATAAAATTAACCCCTCCTTGATTACTCGATTGAGATCCACTTGGATCGAAAGAGGTTCCTGGAGGGTTTTCTTGTTTAACAAGAACACCCATCTCAAAATTTACTAAAATTGACAAGACTCCAATGTGTATGCTCTGCACTTGGCTGCGGTTCATCCGATCAGTCAAATTTTATCAAAAGCATTTGAGGGAATAGAATAATTAATATTCACTGTCCCAAATTGACAAACCATCAGGTGAAAATCCAACACCTAGATCAAATCATTACGGTTGCAAATTACCCAAAGGAAGCGGGAACTCCTGAAAAGTGACCTCGGGGCACCGATCTCTGCTACACTTGTGGGTGCATTATGAACAATTGCCTCAGAGACTCCATTTAGCCCACATATTCCTTGTGGGTAGCCTTGACGGTTTAGTTTTGGACATACTCCAAGTACTCTCGAGTATATCTGGAGTCCCCCCTTTTCACCTAATTTTAATCAACTCATATTTCACATTAACATAAAACGTACCAAGAGGCAATCGCAAAAAATTCACTCCAAGCACATGCAAGTACATTGATTATATTTTGACTCCATTTTAAGGAACTGGCTATTTTCTTGCTATATATATATATTGTGTCTCAACATTGTGCTTTCATGTGCTCATTTTGTATCTCGTCATCTATGGTTGTTTATGGTTAAATTTCAAACTCCTAAGTAACTCATTCAATTTAACATCACCATACTAAATGATTTTTCCTCAGTAACTTAATAGGGTCTACCCCCCTCAGCTTCATTAGGAGTTGAGCCTAAATAGAGGAGTCAAGAACAAGGTGACAACCTTGACTCAAGACTTTACCACAAGGACACACTGAGTGGCTTGAATATTTCTGCCACGTGACCCAGGTGTATGAAAGGCGGCAACACTTTTTGGCGCCGTTGCCGGGGATAAATATTTTTATTCTTGAGTACAACTTAGATCAACTTTTTTCTAAACAACTAAAAAGATAAAAACTTTTGATTGATCTAGTCTTTAAAAAACATAAAAAAAAAACTCGATCCATCTGGCGACTCCACTGTCTAACATCCCTCCAAGAATTTCTACCCAAAGAAACCATTGACAATTTATCAATCCTCTCCCTAATCCCAAAAGGTTTATTAGGGAAATATTGAATAGGCAGACTTCCCATAGAAACCTTGAAAATTTAGGAGACCAATCCCTCTCAGATATCCATTACATATTTGTAGAGAGTCATGTTCACCAATATCAAGAAATGACTGAATTGTTCAATCCCCTTGACTTTTCTCAGATAGGAGGTGCTCCCCATGCCATTCCAAAAGATGCTATCAAGAAGCTCCCCATATTTCAGGGCAATAATGCCATCACTACCAAGTCTCACCTTCGAAAGTTTGAAAAGCACCTAGTTAGTTATTGCAATGATGTTGTCCATGATCATGATGATTTCAAAATGAAGCTCTTTGTTTTATCCTTAGAAGATGATGCTGAAGAATGGCACTTCGACCTAGATGATGATTCATATAAAACTCTTAGTGAATTCCTAGAGGGTTTTAAGAAGAAATGGGCGGAAAAGAAAGAACCAAGACATCTGCTTGCTACCCTTCATAACATAAAGAAGATGGAGAATGAAACCATGGATGAATTTAACACTAAGTTCAGGCATGTGGTTGCAGACCTCCCTAGAGAAATCAAGCCAAGGGATGCCTCCATCCTCATATCTTACATCGAAGCTTTCACTGGGGATTTGAGGTACCAGTTAAGGGACAAAGAGCCGACCGATCTAAAAACTGCTCATGAATTGGCCGAGAAAATAGAAAAGAATATGCAGTCTTCAGGAAAATCCAATATTCTAGGTTACACTAGGGGAAACACTTCACACAACAAAGAGAAGGTAAAAGCTATTGAATTAGAGGAAAAGGAAAACTCCAAAGACCCCATGGAAAAGGTAACTGACATGATAAAAGAATTGGTTACTAGTCAAAACCAAATCATGGCAAATCAGTATGCACAACTGAATCATATTCAGAACAAAATAATCACAATGGAAAGAAATAATGGACCTAGGAACTTTCAGCCTAAACAGAATCAAGTGTATTAGAAGAAATATCCTTAGCAAGAACCTAGGATTCCAAACCAGTTAGACTCAACTAACCTGGTAGAAGAATTCATTCCATGGTGTAGACCTTGTGATAAATTCCACCAAGAAAGCACTTGCTATATAGCAAACCAAGTTATAGAACATGGAATGGTCGAGGTCAGTAATCAGGAGACAACATCCAGCAAGTCTGATCATGTATACATGGTACGCGAGGCCTACCCTTTGTCACCAGCTAAACAGTGCAAGACTAAGGATGAAACCATTGCAGAATATTATAGTGAAACTTATGATGAAAACTATAATGTACATGATGGGACTCCTATGTGTTCTCCATATAACGATGACAGTCTGGAAGGTTTACTGCCTTGTGACCTTTTCTCTGAAGAACATGAGTATGAAAATGAGGACAAGTATAACTTGGAGCATGATACATATGACGAAGACTCCCTTATCTCCGACAAAGATGTTGATGAGGAGTCTTGGACATTCATGGAAAATCCAGTCTATGACATGAATAAAGAGGAAAATAATGAACCAGAAACTTTTGATGGTTTTGTCGATTTTTCTATCTATGGGATATTTGAAGGAGAGAACATGGATCTGGAGACCTAGGAAAATCCTAGAATGGAAGAGGAGCATTCAAAACTCTTATATGATCATTCAGAGTAATATCATGCAGAGCCGCACAAAGGTATCAATAATGAAGACATGGAGAAGCAGTGTTGTGAAAAGACAGAGGTGATGCAGCTAGTAGAATATCAGTCTCAACTATCATCTTCACATATAGAGTCTCCTCATGATCTAGAGCCACTTGGGGCTTATACAGGGAATTATCATCCAGTAAGCCTCGATGATTAGTCTGATGGTGTCGTCAATCTGCCTCATCACTCTAATTTGTATATCAACCCTGTCCAGTCATGGATAGAAGCAGCCTGCGCAAGTAATTACCAGTTTGGGAGGAAGTTTGAAGATATTATGCATGCCTATGATCTCCCATCCATCCCACCCATTCTGAATCATCACGCAGGTTTTCATTTTCTGAATAAGGTATCCCTACTTTGGTTGGTAACCAAAGACAAGGAATTTTTTTTTATGTTAATAAAATGCTTAGGTGGTTACATTGGATTTTTTATTACACTTAACCCTTTTTATATCATGCTTAAAGTAGGAAAATAAGCTCCTTGAAAGAGAGCATTTACTTTCTGCATTTCTATTTTATACTTAGCTATAATAAAACTTTGCTTCTTTTAGTTAGTTACATTTATTTTGTTTAAATAAATCATCTTAATGGTTCGTTTGGTTTTTTATAAAACTTGTGCTACTGAGGTTTTTCTTGTCAAGTTGAGATGTTTTTACAGGGTATATAAACTAGAGATTCTGGTGTTCTCGTATCCTCTCCTTTCCTTAAAGACTAGATCGAGCACATGTCCCACAGTTGGAGCCAAAATGTTACCACCTAAGTTGTACTTAGTGGTTTTTTATGAAGTGAGCCTGGTGAACCGGACAATGATAACTTGTTCAGACTTCAGAATACCTTCAGTCTTACTTCTAGGAAGCTTTGTTGTACTATATCACATGTTCATACCCCATGGGGGAATTGTAATAAATGTTATAGCATGATAGTGTCTGTAAAATACTCG
Organism: Pseudotsuga menziesii; assembly: GCA_001517045.1. Taxonomy (NCBI): domain Eukaryota; kingdom Viridiplantae; phylum Streptophyta; class Pinopsida; order Pinales; family Pinaceae; genus Pseudotsuga; species Pseudotsuga menziesii. Next base: position 36,700 of record LPNX010369595.1, on the reverse strand, counting down.
GCCTCTTAGACTTTATTTGTCAATCCGATCAGCCCAAGGTGTTTTTCCCTTGGTTATTATGCGTTGTTGAATAAACGACTAATAATTTCTGAGTTTTTCACTCCATACCTCCAAAGTTGGGGTGGTCGGCTTGGAATTTAGGCCTATTGAGGTTATTAGAGTCTATGTGTCAATGTATAAACATGCTAGGCATCATGGTCGAGTCATATGAACATGTTTAAGTCCCCCTATGTTTTTTCAATTTTTCAATTTTTTAATTTTTTCAGTGTTTTTTATTAAAAAAATTAATTTTGCCAAAACTTAGGCTATTTTTTAAAAGTTTAATTGGAAAAATTGTTTTTTTTAATAAAAGTGAGCCAAATAATCAGTTTCAGTCATGTAGGTGCTCATTTTCAAGCTAAGAGCACCTAGTAAACATATAGACCCACTATTTCCTAGTTTTGAGTGATTTTCCATAACTCAGGTCAGAAATCCCCAAAAAATCATTTATTGATTATTTTAATTAATAAATTGATGAATAATGCAACAAATACAAAATCATAGATCAGTGGATTCTCAGCTGATTTGATTGTAATCAGTTAGATTTGAACTAGATTGACTGGATCTGGAAAATCCTTGACTAAAGGAGGTGATCTGGATAGATCCAAAGTTGATCTTTAGCAGCCTTTATGGAGAATTATGCCCTCTCTCTCTCCTCCACACGTGTGGGCTCTCTTGGGAGCTCTATGGATGGATGTGTCGGTTTATGGGTTGATTTGTTAGCTCAATAAACCCCCTGATTGACAAGTAGGCTCAGTTCAACTTCAAATCTGCATTGATTGACTCTCCATCAGCTGATTTGATCCGTATCCTTGGGATTGCGCCCCCCCCAAGCTGGATCTCCTAGTTTTTGTATAAATCAAAGCACAAGCAGCCTGTTCCAAGAGAGTTAGAACTAGGATTGAGGTGTTGTTGCTCTTGTATTGTATTGTTTATTATTCTTGAATAAAGAAGATTTGGAGGCAAGATCTATGGTGGATGGTGATTGTCAAATGCTTATGAGGTATAATCTGTGTTATTTATCATTGCTTTTGCTGGTTAATTGTTGGCCTTGAAGGAGAAAGCTCCCTCCTGTTAGGGTAAGAGTTTATTCTAGCTTGATTTATGTGCTTACTACTTCTTGTTTCAGATCTATTGGAGTTGTATGTATTTTAAGTTTAATTGCATGCTTTCCAATTATCTCTTCCAGCAACACCTATGTTTTAACCATCTGTTTGTGCAAGGATTTCTAAGTTGCAGGTGATATCGCTTGTAGAATAGGTTGAGCTGGTTTGCATATTTCTCATCTTGAAGATCTTCTGAATGACATAGTCCATCGGTTTTCCACCAAAGCAGACTCCAAAGCCCAACATTCCTAGGCTTCCAGCACTCTTTCTGTCTCTTCCTCCTTCAAAATCTTAATTTCTCTTCAAATTGGTTACTTTTAAAGAATCTTATTGCTTAGATCTGTCTCAGAAAGAAAATTACATATAGATCTAGTTAGTAAGATCCTTTCTTAATTTTATATCTTTGTTCCATTTTGCATATAAAGTCATATTTTAAGAGATCTAGCTGAAATTATCCTCCTTTTTGCAAGCATTTTAAAGAAAATTTGTAGCTTGCTTTTAAGGTAGTTTCCTTTTCTATACTTTAAAGTTTCATATTCTGTAATAAAATTGCACATATCATTTTCTTCCCAAACAGCATCATTTTCTGCCCAAACAGCAAGCCAAGATCCTAAGGAAATCTTGCTTTCCTTGGTTCCTTTTTTTGCAAAACTAGATTACCCCAACTTAACAAATTTTTACTTAGTTTTTTTTTGGTAACTAGTGTGGTGACCCAAAACAATTTTAAAGTGTGTTTGGGTACATTTGATTTTAATTGCTTGCTATATTTTAGCAGGTCTAACAAAAAAAAGAAGGAGAGTCTGCCCAATTTCCGACTCTTGGACGAACCAGAGCTTCCCGGAAGCTTCCCCCACCACTGTGTTTTAATTCTAGATTGTTACAAGATTGTTGTAAGCCTTTGGATCCTAGATAACAAGGACCAAATTGCATCAATTTCAATTTTCTGATATTGTAAATTACTGCTACTAAAAATAAAAGTTCCTTTCGAATAGGCTCTTTCGAGCCTATTCACCACCCCCCCTGGGGGGATTTGCGTTTGTGTCATTTTTTTACTTTTTGTTCATCTCTTTTCAATATAGCATGGTTCTAATATGTAGGGTAGTATACTTTGATTTATTATCATTTCCATATTCCATATCTAAGATTTCAAAGTAATCTTAATACTTACCCCATGACTTCCCGATTGACCCAAAAGGGGAAAGAGATGCGTGGTAGGACTAATTAGAAAACCGGCATTGTGTATGTTTGTTTTCCTTTTAATCAATTGCTTCATCAGCTATAATAAAATTAACCCCTCCTTGATTCCCCTATTGAGATCAACTTGGATTGAAATAGGTTCCTATAGGGTTTTTTTTTTAACAAGAACACCCATCTCAAAATTTACTAAAATTAACAAGACTCAGGTGTGTATGCTCTGCACTTGGCTGCGGTTCATCCGATTATTCAAGCTATATCAAAAGGATTTGAGTGAATAGAATAATTAATATTCACTCTCCCAAATTGACAAACCATCAGGTGAAAATCCAACACCTAGATCAAATCATTACGGTGGCAAATTACCGAAAGGAAGCGGGAACTCCTGAAAAGTGACCTCGGGGCGCCGATCTCTGTTACACCTGCAGGTGCATTATGAAAAATAGCCTCAAAGACTCCATTCAGCCCACATATTCCTTGTGGGTAGCTATGACGGTTTAGTTTTGGACATACTCGAAGTACTCTCGAGTATATTTGGAGTCCCCCCCTTTCACCTAATTTTAATCAACTCATATTTCACATTAACTTAAAACG